>MU827778.1:5405726-5738226 GCA_029204205.1 Desmophyllum pertusum | reverse complement strand
TCTCCCATGAAATTTTTCCCATGAAATTGTCAGCAAACATCCCAAGGCGAATTAAACCTTTTTCTGATTCTAATAAAACATATAAGTAAAAATCAATTTTTATTTGGACCTGAGGGTAAAAGGTTTTGTGAAGATGGCAAGTCTACAAGGCCTTTAAGCGAGTTTCAACGTGTTTGACGACGCTTTAATTTCCTCTGAAACTTTTAATCTGGACGATTTGCCGGAAGCATGATACACATCGAAAACTATTTTATCTAAAATCTGGTGTAGCATCGATCGTTTCTCTTGAGATATTGTTAGGTGAGCAAAATATGGAGATAAAGTAGTAGCATTTCCATTACCGTGATAAATACAGACGACATTGAAACCACCATACTTAATAGTCTATAACGATGCTTTTCTATAAAACAACGCTTTTGTGAATAAAACATATTCTGCATTCATATTCGTTTGTTAAGCATTACAAAACAACGAAGAAAACTAGGATCAAATCCCTGCTTATA
Organism: Desmophyllum pertusum; assembly: GCA_029204205.1. Taxonomy (NCBI): domain Eukaryota; kingdom Metazoa; phylum Cnidaria; class Anthozoa; order Scleractinia; family Caryophylliidae; genus Desmophyllum; species Desmophyllum pertusum. The sequence continues at coordinate 5,737,723 of MU827778.1, read as the reverse complement.
ATTTTGATCTTCAAGAGCTAGGATTGAAGTGAAAATATTGGTCAATTTTCCAACATCAATAATTATTTTGAATATTTAAAACAAAAAGATGGATTGCAAAAAAACCCCAGTTTTTAAAAATCCCTAAGATCATTATCAACTTCTATTTTTCTAATTTAGCCTGTTCCATGCTACTTCTAACTTCTTCTCAAAATAACAACAAATAACAAGCATTCAGTCGACAAGAATAAAGCCACTGGTCATCAAATTCTGCCTTGGAGTTCAATATTAAGAAATGCATGGAAACATGCTCATGAAGTGAATTTTGTATTGTGACGGATATTGGTCGAAGTACCCGCGTTACACAGGGGCATTGTTCTCAAGTATTGCCTTTTAACGTTAATTCCTTTCAAGCATCGGGTTTTCTTTGTTTGACAAACATCATGCATATTACATTGTGGTTAGGTTTTAAAATAGGTTGATTAAATTCTAAAACAATTGCGGCTGGTCTATAGTTCAGATCCGTTTTAATAAAGTACTATGCTGTCTGAACACAAATCAGCGAACACTAAATATCAGACGTGGTTCACTTTCTCCTGTCATGACTTGCAATACGTCAAAGACTTCACATACTTCAAATTAATATTTTAACCTGATGTTTTTCTCTACAGTTAAAATTAAACAATTTTAAGATTATACTCACTTACCTCACGCAGGTTTGAGAACTGAAATGGTGCAAAATATTGCAGTGATTCAAACTCAGTGTTGAGTAAGAGAACAGCCGTATTAACGTCGCTACTATACTGTAAATGCAACGCTTAAGTGAACTATGGTAAAAGCTGCGAACTAATGGACCTTGCTTGACGCAGATAAACACCGTGCACTCAAATCTCGTTTCCTTAGCCAATCAGTAGAGGCGGATTTTTGGCTTGATACGTTAACCGCCTTCAAGTGCCTTTTCTTTTAAGATGACGATGTAATTGGAATTGTCAGTTATCATTAAAAATGCATAGACATGAAATATTCTTCAAACCGCGATGTGGTCGGTCAAGTATTGTATTGTTTAAAACAGTGCAGTTTCATTCATATATAAAGTATTTCTGATTTCGTTACAAACCACAACTGAGGCAAGACAATTTAATATAGTTTAGTGCCTCTCTTCACCCCGGCCTAGAGTATTGATGGTACTGGTGAATTGTTCGGAACACCTGCCAAAAATGCTGGGGGTTCATTACCTGCAATATAGCAGCCCGCATCCAGGGGGGTAGCAATACTCCTCTAGTCGGCTTCATGCTACAAAAGCCGAAGACAGACGATGGCACCGATGAGCCATCTGGCTCCTGTGATCCCTTAACTCTTTCACTCGAGCTCCAAAGAATGCTAAGCGAAAAACTGAGGAAGCAATCTTGAATTTCATTTTGAAAAATTGCCAACAACAAACAGCGCCACTTTAAAGCACTGCTCAATAGCTTTCATTTGAATGGTCACACACTAGGGTTTCATCCACAGAATCAAAAGTCCCAACCATATTTATTGACTCAAGGTGTGACTCCGGGAGTGATAGGGTTAAATTGGAACGGACGCTGCTTTACCACAATACTGAACGTCACACATGCTCTTGTTATTTTAGATATGCCCTGCGTCACTCAGTTGTCTTTCAATTATTTCCAAAGGAGAATCAACATAATTCGAATGCGAAAAGTACTACTACATCAGTGCTTCATTGCATACATACTATACATACATACGATATGGACTTACAGTGTTGATACTCCCCGGCCCTGGATGGGAAGTGTAGTACAGCAGAGTAATACAGCAGAGTATTTAAGTAAAATAAAACTTTATTTCTATAGGGTTGGCCCATTCAGTTCAGACTGGTATACAGAGGAGTCCTGCAAAACACGAATCTACAATGCGGGTCATAAGTGTTGGGATGACTTAATGCGATGCTAGTGAAAATGTCTACCCTCCCCCTCCCCCCAAGTAGTGTTGAGTTTTGACCATCACACACACGTTATACAAAGAATGTTTATGTATATTTTTCAACACTGTTTGGGGGGGGGGGGGGGGGGAGGTGAATATATGCTACAATATCAACAAGCGTACTAATAAATTATTATTTTGTTATTTCGCATAAAAGTTTTCACAAGTATCCCAATTACTTATGACCTGCATTGTAGAACCAATGCAATCAATTAATTTCAAATTTTGTTAGTATATCTAAGTGGATTTGAAAGAACGTGGCCGCAGAAAATTGCAGCAAAATGACCGAAAAACGCGTTTTGGGCTCAAAAAAGTGGTTTTTGGGTTGTCTCTTTGGCCAAATTTGGCGTTTCCTTAGCTAAGAACCCGTATTTGTGAACGCCGGCAAGATGTTTATATCGTTTCTGAGTGAAATGGTTTCAAATTATCCTTGGTGCAAGCTTGTTCCGTTACTTTGGACTTAAAAAAAAAAAAAAATCTTTCCATTGTCATTTCTTTCATCCTCCATTTTCTTTTCTTCTCTCTCTCCCTTTCTTTTCTTGCTATCTTCGGCTTCGAAATGCGCTTTCTATCAACTGAAAAAGTTTTGAACCAACCTCTTAAGGAAACCAAGAAATGAATGTGGAAGAATGGTGTGTGAGCCCAATTTGGCACTGATTTTGCACCAAAAGTTCAACAGGTTTTTGCTGGCCTAACTTTAGCGGAATTCGTTCGATTTCCAAAACGGATGCGTGATTGCGAAGATCTATCCTTTGTGCATGGGTTGCATGTCAAAGCAATTTTGTGACGAGTCTACTTTGGAGATAGTTTCTGAACGACAAAAAAGGAAAGAAGCGCCAAAATGGTCAAAATGGTGCAATTTTCTGCGGCCACGTTCTTTCAAATCCACTTAGATATAAAGAATAACAATTCGAAATTTCATTGTTACTTTATTGTATCGTATGTCTTATTTTATGTTATATTCTTATTTTTTAATTAGTTTTAGTTTGCACACGACCCCATAAGCGTTGTCATGCTTTAAGGTTATTGATTGATTGATTGAATGCACAAAAATACTTTCAAAACAATTATTTTTTATTTGAAAAATAACTAACTGTGCTAACTGAACTGGCAGACCGCGCCAGCCTTTTTGCCGCCGTTTTCATACAAATCATGCTTCATTTAGATTGAACTGAAAAATCACTCAGTCGATTGATACAATTTTAAAAAGTAATAACGAAGTTTAGTCAGGAGCATATCACCCTGGAGCCTCCATCTCCCTTATTGGGCCTATGACACAGCGTAGTTACACCTAGAGCTATTTTTAGAATCACTTTTGCGGCAAAAATCACCCGCTGCGAGCACGATGACGAGGTTGTCATTCATGTTTCGCTATAAAATAAAACCAGGAATGGACGAGAGGAACGTGGAATAAAACTAGAACGGTGGAATGTCGTTACTACGAATTATCACTATTGTCCGCGGATGTACACGGAAATCTTTTCGCGGGAGAATGATTCTAAAAATAACCGAAGGTGTAACTACGCTGTTGTCATTAATTAGTACAGATAGAGGCTCCGCGGTTATATGCTCCTGGTTTAGTTTAATGAAGCTTTTAATAAACAATTATTCCATTCGCCCTTGTTGGATATGAGAGGATTATAGCTAACTCGCGCTACGCGCTCGTTGGCTATTTATCCTCACTCATATCCAACGCGGGCTCATGGAATAATTGTTAACTATCCGCCTCCTAGGAGGTGAGTAGTGCCGGGAATTCTGGGAAACCTTTTGGCAGATAATTTATTGAGAAGAAAAATTAAAATAGTCGGCCTAAATTATCGTTCGACTTGTGTTTCAGAAGTAGAAACCTTGAAATTGTACATCGGAAAATACACGAAGGCTACAAAGTTTGTTCTAAATCATTTCCAAGGTAAATAAGCTATATTTATTTCGATTCTAGATACGTAAAAAGCATGTTCACAAACTGTTAGGTAGCCGGTAAACGTTTATTAAATACGTCGCGCTACTCGTGGATTGCAAATCTTGTACATCTTTATTCACATAAAACGAGCATGAAACAATGAAAGAAGAAGAACAATTAGTGTGGCTTTGAGGACTGGTCGACTGGAGGGTTAGTTTTAAAGCGATAAAGTAAGGAAAAAAAATAGATGTGGATCACTCTTGGAAATTGAAGCTTAATTTACGAGGTTAATTGTCTGCGTTTTTTTCTACTGATAGCTGAGAAATTTTATAATAACTGTTCGCTGAGATAGAAGAATTTTGCCGGAATATCCAGTAAACGTTCCTCACAAATATACTTTTATGTTGGTTAGAGTGATGGGTGCATCGCCTGATGAGGACCCCATGGCTATCCCGTCACTAAACAAGCGTTATCCGAGATGCGTAACCATCCAGACTATATACATCTTCCGGAGAAGCCTTTCGGCGAACTAAATAAGACAAATAAGCGGCGTCATTTATGTCGTTTGTTAAACAATTCGACAAAGTTGTAAAATTTATTATTATTAGTAGACTTTTAAGTTTCTTTCCACACGGCGAAAAAATAAGCCATTGAACGCCATCGTTACCGAATACCGATCAACTTCGAGCAGCGAAGTAATATGCGCAACTAAAGAAACATCTTACTGGTGTTTTGGGAATCAATACTCTTGGTACCAGAGGCATCCCATCCAGGGGGTAGGGATACTCCTAGTCGCTTCATGCAATGAAAACCGTAGTTAAGCACCGGTCTGATAAGCCACCTAGGTTTGTAGACAGACTTCAGACTTAAACCTTAACTCTAGGACTACAGAAAACAACTCTTTCCTTTTATGCCTTCAGTTTATTTTTACTTGCGCAAATAAAATAAAATGCCTCATTTATTCATTTATGGTCTACAAATAATATTGCCATACAATCAGTAAGTCAGTTTTTTTTTAGCTTTGATAATGCTGGCGTGAAGTTAATTTCTCTAGCTTTCTCCGTCTCCTTGAACTAGGTATAGCAATAATCTCGAAAACTAAGCATGGGTTTCAATTAATTCAGTCATTAATTAACATAGCTGGAAAGCAAATAACAATAAAAACGAAATCCGGGAAAATCTGCCGGGGCTTGCCAGGGCTCCTTAGACCGTAAAGAGTGTGTAAACATTACAGCAGACTTTTCCTCCATTGTCGTTCTGGCCCGCGTTCATCAAATCCTCACCATACCACAGGCGTAACTCTTCGCGCTGCAGAACCGATCTAGGGCTGAAAAACCGCAATATAAGCTCATGGGAAACCGAGGTGTATCCGGGAATCTTGGACCACTTTCCACTATGTTCTACTATCAACTCGTTTGGCGGCAAAATAACGGTATTGTGAGTTGTTGTTATGACAAAGTTAATCTCGTCACTATTATATGCACCACAGCCCCAGTAAGACCAGTAGGACCGGTTCGTCTATTACAGGTCACGTAACCGTACACGGGAATCAGTTTTACGGCAGCCAGTTTGCCACCTCTTGGAGTGAAGAACGTGCCAAACTGGTTATCCTTCGCACCAAAACACACTGGGGACGAATTCGCCAGTAGCCATCGAACTAAGAGTAACATAGAGTCATAGTTATATTGAGATACTCTTTGTTTGGAAAAAAGGAAAACATCATAATCAATAATATCACTTTTAAATTTGCTATTCCCATAATATGTTTACTAATTAAAGCATTATATAGCTGGATTGTTATAGTTCAGTGTTGATGGCAAAATAATGTATTGCGAGGAGCCGAGGGAAGTAAGAAAATGCGCTTCATGAGTTCACACGAGGGGACGCATTTTGTGCATTTCTTTGATTCAGATATGTTCTGTTCGGCTGTTATATTAATAAGAAAACGCGGAACGAAATATGCGAAATTGTGCTTAATTACTGAGGTAGCTCATTCATTAATTGACGCCACTTCCTGATTCTCTATATATACAGTCGAAGCTCTCGTAAGCGACCACCTCGGGAATTCGAAAAAGTGGTCGTAACTAGAGCTGGTCGCTTACGAGAATGGGCTCACTAAAGATGACTGTTTCAGTTTTCTTGTGGATTTATTAGTAGACATGCATGTTGCAATAGTAAGGGACAGCGTGGAGCAAACTAGTTTAATTGAGTTGAATGCTTCACATTTCGACACTCTAATACGGACACCCGTCTATTACGGACAAATTGGTCCCGGAAAAATACCCAAATATTCTCTATAAAGAAACCTCTATAACACGGACAACGGATACTAAGTCTCGGCCCCAGGGAGAAAATTCATAAAAACTTAACCTCTTGTTATTACGGACACTCCAGTTCGTATTAGGCTCGATTTCCGCCGCTCTGTCAAGTCCGGTCCGTCGTTCACTCCTCTATTCTTGGGGAGGAACGAAGACCGGACTCGAGAGCGGCGGAAATCGAGCCTTAGTCGCTTCATGCTACCGAAAAAGGGATAACATTCGGCTGTGTGGGCCACTTTAGCCCAAACGCTATTTTTTTTATAGCAACTACCAACAAATTAAAGAGAACAACAAACAAACCAAGAACTATCAATAACTACTAACAAATACTACTATTACTACTACCTCCTGAGCTGTTGACATCTCGACAGGTGACGGCGAGGAAAATCACGAGAAAATACAAAATCGTCTTAACTGCCTTCAATTCCATTTTGCAGATAATCTAAAATCAATAAGAGAAACAAACATCAGAAGCATTGGAGCCGCTGAAATGGTGCAGCACCAGAATTCCACTTCCTGAATCTACATGGTTCCAAAGTCGGAAGTAATTCCTTCCTGCTATCGCATACTTAATCACATAACATTTCACTGCGAAAGAACACTGCAGTCAATCGAAGGACAGTGGTTCGATGGTAATCAAGCCTGGTAATTGAGCCTTAGGCTCAATCGAACTCAATTCTAGGCTCGATTTGGACTGCCACTCTCTCGCGATCGAGTTCGTAATATTCCCGAACAATGCTGTTAATCGATTGCCCAATTTAGGAATTGAACTAAAATCGAACTAATCGACCTAAACCAGAATAAAATTGGGCACAGTTCAACCCGAACATGATCGAACAAAATCGAAACCTCGTTCCCTGGGTTCTCGCTCTTCCTCTCCCGAGGAAGTACTCGCCGCTGTCTCGCAAAAAGATATAAGGGAAGTGTAGTACTGTGTGTCGCTTATGCTAGGAAGTAAGGAAGAGAGGCAAACTTGTACTATGCCGGGTGCCGGGGAATGATAAGAAATACTCGAAAAGTGCCAATAGATTTTAACTGGTAACTCACATACTGTATGTTAATTAAACTTATATTAAAGGATGTCAATTCATGTTGACTCGGCAGAAATGTAGAGAAGTAATAACTTCATTGGTCCGGAGAATCCCTTCTATAATAACACCAGTAGCGTTGCTTCGCACATACGCGTGTAAGAACAAAAATATGTTTGAGTTCTCAGTTGATGGTTGAGTTTATCATCATTTAGCAATACAAAACCATTCTCACGGCAAACACGTTCTGATTTTCTAAACATAGCTTACTCGAATTGTTTTGTAATTCAATCACAAATGGGTAATTTTGAAACGAGCAAGGTCCTAGACAATATAAACTGAATCTTGATCCCACGCTACTCTCACTGAGCTAGAGCAATTAATGACATATATAATTATAGTGAATAAGATGAACAATTTTACAGCCAAATTTGGTAAAATTATTTTGGTCGTACACTGACGTACTCAGAAGAACCCAAATGATTCAAACGATTCCACACAAATTAAAACGGTGGTGAGCTAAGCATAGCAAAATCCCGTGTTGTAAAAATAGCTAAACGATTAGGCCGCATTTGGTTAATCGATGGTTAAATTAATGGATAAACATGCTAACAAGAAACAAAATCATACCAAAGTACTTAGATCAGTAATTGACCTGACAAGGACTCTGACTTGAGAGCGACGAAGGTTGTGCAACTGACAAAACTATTAGCCTGAAACTTCGAACTTCTTGATCGTCTAACAGGTTTGATAGGCTTGAACACAACTGACTGAACAAAGCTTGGAAATAATAATTTATAGATGTTAGAATTTAGGTCATATCCTGCATATCCTGTTACTAAATGCACAGCGCAGATTTAAACATGTACCAGTAGAGCTATTAAAAGCTTATAAAACAAAGCGACCTTTGTTTCTCTACAAATTCCTGTTTTTCTAAGAAGGGACTTACCCGGGAAAATTACTAAACAACTTCCTTTGTACATGCCAGTTGACATACATACAGTACTTAAGAGAGCGTCTCCACAAGAATCAGACAAAATCGGAAAATAGCGGCAAAAATGTGAAAACTAAACGCTCAAACTTTGGCTGTTAGTAGTCCATATTGAGTCATTCCATTGCTATGTGGTTCATTTGTCAAATAATTTATTGTTTTGGCAGAAAATGACGAAAATCAATTTCAGGCTCCATACAAGAAAATTTGGCTTGAAAATTAGCCATTTTTTAAGCGAACCGCTTGCTTTAACTATTAATCCAGAAGACATCCACTTGATATCAGCGTATTCTATGACTTTTCCAGGGTCTATTTTATAATTCCATAAAGATTGAAAAACTTATGACACTGAGAGAGGCCTGAAAAAAATCCCCCTGTTTCTCTATGGTAATTACTAGCTCGATTGAAAAATTATTTACCCTACTACCTTTATCAAATCAAATGAAAATTTAGGAATTACACTAAGGAGGAAATGGCCTTTCAACTGATATAATTTTTTTTCTTGGGGAAATTATATTGCGCTCTGTGAGAGAGCGCTCAAAATGGCCGAAAAATGATATACGTGACTAGTGGATTGCGTGACATACCGTGACCGTAGCACATATTTCAGTGCTGCTTTAGTCAAAGAAATGGTAAAATCCAAATCCTGCCTTGGGGATATTAAAAAACACTTTCTTTTGAGAATCTCAGTATTTTTCGTACATCATTGATGCTTCCCACGATGATGTGACGTAAGAAAATGGTTTATTTCACTGTGTGAATTGTACTTTGGCTTATAAGAAATTCTCTGATATCCACGCTATTTGAACTTAATCTTGTGTGTAATCTTGTTGTTTTTTCTAACATTCATTCTCAGCTAAACACTTCTCCGGTTGGGTACTAATTTACATATCATACATGTATGTGTTACAAGAGGGTTACCAACTTTAAATGTATAAATACTAGGGTGGATCTAAGGGGTGGGGTCAAGGGTTTCTGGACCCCCTTTTCCATGATGGTAGATACTTTAAGGATAAACAAATTACATTGCTTTACGCGCGTTTTGACACCTAGCGGGAATTGTATCTATTTCTACATTTACATATAAATATAATTTCTTTTTCATCCATACTGTTGTCAGAACTTACTCATTTAACATGTGACAATAAAGACTGTTATTTGTTATCTGTAACATCTTTGAGTACCAACTAAATTAACACTATTCTGCCTGGGCTTTGTTTTTCATTCATGAGCCTGGGGGAGGGAGGGGGCAGAATGTGCCCCCCCCCCCCCCAATATATCTTCATAAGTATTTATGCAAAAGAAATGAAACTTATATGATGTGTAAAGCATCAAAAAATGTTTATTTTGGTAACAGTCACGTGTCGATCACGACGTCATATCACGCCAAATTGACGTCATACGTTTAAAAATCCGCCATCTTGGATCCGCCATCTTGGATTGCTAAATCTTTCGGAAATGTCAGAAAATCTCCAAATTTGATTTGAAAAAATCAAGAAAATATAAGGATACAGAAACTGTAAAGATTTTGGAAGACACTCTTAATAAAAAGCAAAATCACATAAAACCCGAAAGAATTAGATGAAAAACACCTAATTTGAATAAAACAACCTGTCAAAATTGATAGCTATGGAAATGTCAAGTCACGTGATCAAAACATTGACGCACCAACATGTTCCCAGATAATTTTTTAGGAAAAGTCACAAAGTTTGGCTACATTTCCTTAAAGTAATAAAGGTATTAAATCAGCGCGGGCACTTTCCGCCCCCCCCCCCCCCCCCCCCAGGCAGAATAGGTGTTTAAACTAATTTAAATACCCTTTTGGAAAACTATCTTTGAAAAGCGCCGGCTTACTAAGCTCGTCTCTCAGGGAAATTTATATAATTATATAGTCAGATTTTTCGTATAATCATCGATACTTTTTAGAGTTAGATGAAAATTGTCATATTCTTTTTCTTCTTTTTCTTTTTCGATATGTAACTTTATATTTTTGGAATATTTCTTCTTTCCTTTTTAATTATAAATATTTTAGACTATTTTTATAAGAACAATTATTTATGTACATATTTTATTGTAAAAATTTAAAAATCGTTCTCTGGTTTAAAATTTAAAAATATGAGCTTTCGGTTGCCAGTCTGCAACCTTTGACAACCTTATTTACTGCATCGCACATAGGTTTACACCAGCTGTGATTCTTTTTCACAGCTGATCTATTATTATTATTATTATTATTATTAATTTGCTGGCTCGTGAGAAAATCGCCATAGCCGTACGCGAATAATCTCTCCCCGTTGCTATCTTTCGCAATCCTTATCGCTTTAGAGACGTCGGTCGATCGTCCTTCTTCCTGGTTCTCTCTCCAATTTGAAACTTGACATTTAGGTACTGCTTTTTCTTTGTCGGTAAATTCAAAGCCTTTCATGACTGTGTCGATATCAGTGCCCATCCCATCGTGAGAGTAGGTGTGGCTGGTAGTGATCTGATGATCTACTTCCTCTACATGTATCACTGTTGGAGCTTTGCTTGCGCCACAGTTCAGTTTAGTCGAATAGTCTAACATGGCCTTGTCATAGAGCATTTCGTGTGCAAATATAGAAATAGATACAATTCCATGTAAATGAGTAAGTTCTGACAACAGTATGGATGAAAAGAAATTATATTTATATGTAAATGTAGAAATAGATACAATTCCCGCTAGGTGTCAAAACGCGTAAAGCAATGTAATTTGTTTATCCTTAAAGTATACTACCATCATGGAAAAGGGGGTCCAAAAACCCTTGACCCCACCCCTTAGATCCACCCTAGTATTTATACATTTAAAGTTGGTAACCCTCTTGTAACACATACATGTATGATATGTAATTAGTACCCAACCGGAGAAGTGTTTAGCTGAGAATGAATGTTAGAAAACAACAAGATTACACAAGATTAAGTTCAAATAGCGTGGATATCAGAGAATTCTTATAAGCCAAAGTACAATTCACACAGTGAAATAAACCATTTTCTTACGTCACATCATCGTGGGAAGCATCAATGATGTACGAAAAATACTGAGATTCTCAAAAGAAAGTGTTTTTTAATATCCCCAAGGCAGGATTTGGATTTTTACCATTTCTTGACTAAAGCAGCACTGAAATATGTGCTACGGTCACGGTATGTCACGCAATCCACTAGTCACGTATATCATTTTTCGGCCATTTTGAGCGCTCTCTCACAGAGCGCAATATAATTTCCCCAGAAAAAAAATTATATCAGTTGAAAGGCCATTTCCTCCTTAGTGTAATTCCTAAATTTCATTTGATTTGTGATAAAGGTAGTAGGGTAAATAATTTTTTCAATCGAGCTAGTAATTGCCATAGAGAAACAGGGGGATTTTTTCAGGCCTCTCTCAGTGTCATAAGTTTTTCGATCTTTATGGAAATTATAAAATAGACCCTGGAAAAGTCATAGAATACGCTGATATCAAGTGGATGTCTTCTGGATTAATAGTTAAGGCAAGCGGTTTGTTTAAAAATGGCTAATTTTCAAGCCAAATTTTCTTGTATGGAGCCCTGAAATTGATTTCGTCATTTTTTGCCGAAAACAAAAACATATTTCACAAACAAAACCACATAGCGATGAATAACTCAATATGAACTACTAAAAGCCAAAGTTTGAGCGATTTTGAAATTTTGAAGTTTGCCGGTCAAAGTTCGATTTTTCTGGAGATGCTCTCTTAAGTGGAAACCCCGTTAATCCGACCACCAACTGACCACGCGACAAAATCTGGTCGTATTATTAAACGAGGTGGCCGTATAGCATGAAGGTGTTCTTAAATGACTCACAGCTTTTGTTCGGGCCAAAAGAAAGTGGCCGTAATAACGATAGCCGGGATTATAATGTATTTGTAATTAAAACGTGGCTACTAGACAGAGAAAATAACTTGGTCACATGCTCCGGGGTCAGCTCGTGAGAGAAATAAATAAATGAGATGTTCTAGATCCTGTAACTCAAGACATGCATCTCTCAAGGTAACTGAAACAAGAGGACTTTATTCATTTAGAAGTTCCTGTTTATCTTCAACGGTCATCACGGTCTCATGATTATTTTGGTCTCATTCAGACTTCCCATCCTGGGTCTCGAGAGAGAGGCCAAGTAAATATTAATTTAAAAGATATATGACATATATATTCAGAAACATTGGTTTCGTCTCTTTTCATTCAATCTATCATATCTCAGGTACCAGAGCTAAAGTAGAGCGTCTAACTTTCCACTATTTCTTCAAAGCTATGCTGGCCGGGTGCCTGCTGGGGTTTATTTTCAGATCAATCGGGCCAATCAGAATCACATAAATTTTATGCCCTAATATGGAATCAGAGTGTTCAAGGCATTCTCTTTAAAATGGCTGCCGCTGGGAAACAACCTCCGGGAAAAAACTACCTAAAACTTTCGAAAACAACATCCAGAAAACGTGTATTTGGAACGGTCTGAAATTTCGAGTCTTGCTACTCTTTGCCGGTGAAGTTGATGTGCTTGAGTCGAGTGGCTTATTTCGAAGTTTGCCGGTAAAAATAAATATACCGACGTTTTTTTTTTTTTTAAATTTAAGCTTAATGTCCGAGAAAATTAAAGGCCAAATCAAACACAGTCCGGAACAACTCCCTTTTTTAGCTTACGGATCCCGCATATCGTAGTTTCAAAATCGGCATCCTTAAAATGGGATGAGTAAACTCTGTAATCTAAAGAAGAAAAATAAGCTTAGCATGTACATGGACGTTTTCAGTGACAGAAATCCAGAACTCAAAAAGCAAGCTTTCACTGTCAACATTACCGAAACAAGCATCCCACATCCCGTCGAATAGCTGTTATCCACAACTTATGTAGTGTCTCGTCTTTCGGAAAGCTTTTTTTCTTTATCATAACGAGAGTCATTGACAATGGTGAGCCGCCATCTTGGAAACTGCGTTCCAAGCCTCGTTTTCATTTTAACATGGTCGAGGCCTGACTGGAGAGTATAAAGCATCAACTACAAATTTCTAATAGAAAGTCAAGTGTTGCGGGTGAAAAATATTAATTGATAAACGAGTTAATCAAAAACCATCATTTTATGAACATACAACTGTATGCCTGATCCCCCATAATCAAGCGGCTGCAAATCTATACGGCTGTGCTACATGTAATTTGGTTGACTAAATTACTCCATGCTGATGTATTGTTCTTTACATTTTGTGAATACATGCCACCCTTGAAAGTGATGTTATCACTTATTGGTCTTGAAATCCGAATACACACACTTTGATGCAGTTTCATACTTGTAGTGTTCCGAAATTAATTAATCCGTAATCCAGTCCAGTTCCTAAAAAATCAAGATGGCTCCGTAGTTTTACGCGAAGATTCGCTATTGTTAAAAAGTTCCATGGTTTAATATGTTTACACATTTTTGTGAAGTAAATGCCATAATTATTTTTTCCCTTCAATACCTAAGCCAAGTTCCAACAGAATCTTGTACTTTATCTAGATCACTAGACCTATCAAGTCCGGGTTCAAAGCCATATAATCCCGGCAATGTTTTAAGCATTTCAACCACCCATCGTCAAGGTAAAAGGGAAGGCAAAACTCTCGACCTCGTCGAACTGGAAATGACCACCACGCACGAAAAAACCAGGCACGAAAACCGCCCGAACCTTCGGACCCTCCCCTCTTTTAGGCTTTCTGCTCCACCGACCTCCCACCCCCTGCGTCCAACTCCCTTCCCTGACTCCTCTAACACCGTCCTATGGGTAAATAAGGCAGGTGACCATTATATATCATATCATGACTTGCATGGAGATACGGCATTATACGACAGTTCTGTACTTTCTTCGAACTTTGTTGATGGCTTGAAGAGGTCTCAGAATGCCCTTATGATGGTAAGATAGTTGCCTCTTTTGACTGCTTTCTCGATCAAGCTGGCCATGGAATAATGAGGAATGCAAAAAAATAACCAGTTATTCTTAAAAAAAGTGAACCTTCTGCAGAAGACGTCTTCAAAAGTATTTGGATCATTTTCGGAAATTTTAGATAGTCGGTCAAACTACTAATTACGGTAATTCTTAGACTCCTGCGACTGTTAGGTTTTTCGCTTCCCATTCTCGTTTTATCTCTTCAGGTTCTCGTTTTAGGTTGTGTTTATTCATTTTTATACCTTTTTCGGCAATTTTAGTTTTCTGCGTCTGTGTTACTCAGTCTGTGTACAAATTTTAGTTTATCGCGTCTGTGTGACGAAGTTTGTGTTACAAATTTTAGTTTTCTGCGTCTCCGTGTGACGAAGTCTATGTGACAACTTTTTGTTTTATCGCGTCTGTGTGTCGAAGTCTGTGTGTCAAATTTATTTTTTCCGCGTCGGGGAGAAGTTCAGTTTTAGCTCTAGACGTTACTGTGGAAAACAACGTGGACAAGAACGGCGAATACTGTTCGTGCGGCTGCCGGCATGGTTCAGGTTTTCCGCTTTCCATTCTCGTCTTATCTCGTCATGTGTATTTATATATATATTTTAGGTTCTCGTTTTGGGTGGCGTTTATTCAGTTTTTATACAGTTTTCGGCAATTTTTAGTTTTCTGCGTCAGTGTTATTAAGTCTGTGTGACAAAATTTTAGCTTATCGCGTCTGTGTTACTAGTCTGTGTGACAAATTTTAGTTTATCGCGTCTGTGTTACTAAGTCAGTGTTGCAAATTTTAGTTTTCAGACCAATTTATGTCCTCATAAATTTTAAGTTAATGGGACAACCATGAGAGATTACGTGCTGGTTGTGTGACATGCTTTAAGGTAGGGGGTAGGGTTTCACAGTCCAAAGTTTAGTGTGATCACATGCATTAGTAACGCAAACTGTACGCTGAGCCAATCAGAATCGGCTGGTATTTCACTGTCAATCAATCCTCAGGCATCGAGCACGAGTTGTGTGTTCATTCATTCCTTCGCTGCGAGCTAGCAAACTGTATTTGTCTTGTTCTACGACGTGTTTTTCCCTCCCTCCCACCCTATGGTTTAAGCATGTCACACACAAATTAACACTAGTATTACACAATGCTTATGAATTTATGAATAGTTATAATATATCCTACTTAAGCTGCTAAGCTGGGGCCTTTGGCCCCCATGTTACGAGATCATTGACTAGCTTTTCTATGTACAGCCAATGTACATGTATCTAATTTTCAGATACACAGCAATATGTATTGATATCTCTTTATACAAAACGTTACAGTTAGAGCTATTTTGTGTTACTGTTAGCAACCAATGCTGTTGGTATTAATTTTATGCAGTTTATATGCATCAAAGACACTGAATGAACTGATTAGCCTTGTCTAATCTCAAGGACTACATAATTGTAGTAAGGAGTTAGTCTACAATTTAGATTTGTCTAATCGAAATACACAAATAAACTTTGGGTTGGGATGAAGTGCTCCCTTACAGGCACTCTTGGTCCCATAGACTCACAGAATTGATGGGTTACCATGGTAACCATGAGTCTAAACTCCCTTAGGACTAGGAACCTCTTTCAGGGTATTGTGACCTGCAGCCCTGAGGGGGAGTAGGGACCTTTTCAGGGTATTGTGACCTGCAGCCCTGAAAGGGAGTAAGGACCTCTTCGGGGTATTGTGACTGCAGCCCCGAAGAGGATTAGGAACCTCTCCCAGGGTTTGTGACCTGCATCCCCGGAGAGGAGGGGGCTTTGACCCCCCTTACCAAGCCAGATTAGTGATTCATTTATTGATGGCATTTAGTTCCACTGGCCTGCTATTGGAGTACTTCATTCCCAACCCCTTACCCCACATATCATTGTTGTGTTCTTATTTCTCATGGGTTGGGAGCATTAATGCGTTCCCCCCCCCCCCGCTTCCCATTCTCGTTTTATCTCGTCATGTGTATATTTCAGGTTCTCGTTTTAGGTGGCGTTTATTTAGTTTTATTCGGTTCCCGGAATTTTATTTTATTTTTTGTTTATTTTTGTTTATTATTTCAGTCTGTGTGGCAAGTCTGTGTGACTATAACTTTCAGTTTTCAGTCTGTGTGGCAAGTCTGTGTGACAATAACTTTCAGTTTTCAGTCTGTTGTGTGGCAAGTCTGTGTGACTATAACTTTCAGTTTTCAGTCTGTGTGGCAAGTCTGTGTGACTATAACTTTCAGTTTTCAGTCTGTGTGGCAAGTCTGTGTGACTATAACTTTCAGTTTTCAGTCTGTGTGACAATTTTTCAGCTTTCAGTCAATTTCAGTTTTTGCCACGTGTTTGTGTGGCGACTATGTGCAAATGTTTGTGTTATGAGTTTTAGTTTTTTTCACGTCTGTGTTACGAGTTTTAATTTTTCACATCTGTGTGACCAATATTTGTATTATCTACGTCTTAAAGATCAGCAATTACTTTATTCGCTCAAGCTGACCGCTGGTATGCCTTCGATGGGGTTGTCTAATACCCTTAATTGCTCTGTCCCTGGACGGGGTATTTCGGGGCTGCCTCGCGGTTGGCTTTTTCCCCGTTCCTGCATTTTGTTTATGGATCTTTGTTGGCCTTCTTTCCTTTGTTTGGTCTCTGTTGTAGCCTAGTATTAGTTTTATGGTACAAATAAGTTATCTCTCTACCTTCAGATTGTGCGTTGGAAGGGGAAGAGCCCCCGCGTGTGGCAGACCCGATCACTTTTACACGTGTTTTACATTTTGCCTATTTTAATTTGTTTGTTTCAGTCTGTGTGACAATTTCAGTCTGTTTTCACTTTCAGTTTGTGTTACAATTTTAGTCTGCGTGACAAACTTTCAGTTTTCAGTCTGTGTGACAATTTCAGTCTTTGTTAAAACATAATAATAATTTTATTTTCAGTCTGTGTATAGGGTCAGTTTTCACGTATCTGTGTCTGATTTTAGTTTTCACGTCCGTGTACGAAAGTGTACGAATTTTGTTCTTGACGTCTGTATGACGAAGTCTGTGTCGCGAGTTTTCAGAGTTTTCGTGTGTGACGAATTTTAGTTTTTGCCACGTGTTTGTGTGTCTAACAAAAGATTAAACGACTATGTGACACCATTTCGGTGTTACGAGTTTTAATTTTTTCACGTCTGTGTGACCATTACTTGTTTTTTATTTACATCCACCAGATTACGCTAAGAACTAAAATTCATCACAAGCTGACCGCTGGTATGCCTTCGATGGGGTTGTCTAATACCCTTAATTGCTCTGTCCCTGGACGGGGTATTTCGGGGCTGTTTCGCGGTTGGCTTTTCCCCCGTTCCTGCATTTTGTTTATGGATCTTTCTTGACCTTTTTGCTTTTGCTAGGTCTCTGTTGTAGCCTATTATTATTTTTATAGTACAAACAATTAGCTACCTCTCAAGACCTTCACGGTTGTGCGGTTGGAAGGGGAAAAGCCCCCGCGTGTCGCAGACCCGAATTTCAGTCTGTGTGACAACTTTCAGTTTTTCAATCTGTGTGACAACTCTGTGTGACAATTCTCAGTTTTCTATGTTGTGACAACTTTCAGTTTTCAGTCTGCGTGACAACTTTCAGTTTTCAGTCTGTGTGACAAAACTTTCAGTTTTCAGTCTGCGTGACAATTCCAGTCTGTGTAACAAGTTTCAGTTTTCAATCTGTGACAATTTTTCAGTTTTCAATCTGTGTGACAAACTTTCAGTTTTCAGCCTGCGTGACAATTGTCAGTTTTCTGTCTGTGTGACAACTTTCAGTTTTCAGTCTCCGTGACAACTTTCAGTTTTCTGTCAGTGTGACTACTTTCAGTTTTCAGTCTGTGTGACAGGCTTTCAGTTTTCTGTCTGTGTGAACAACTTTCAATTTTCAGTCTGTGTGACAAATTTTCGTTCTTTCAGTTTGTGTAAAAAAAAAAAAAATTAAAAAAAAAACCTTTCAGTTTTCAGTCTGTGACAACTTTCAGTTTTCAATCTGTGTGACATCTTTCAGTTTTCAGCTTGTGTGACAACTCTGTGTGACAATTTTCAGTTTTCAATGTGTGTGACAACTTTCAGCTTTTCAGTTTGTGACCAACTTCACTCTTCAGTCTGTGAGAAACTTTCAGTTTCAGTTTTCACTTTCAAAGTTGTGTGACAGTTTTAGTCTGTGTTACAAATTTCAGTTTTCAGTCTGTGACAAACTTTCTGTTTATATAATAAAAAATAAAATACTTTTTTCAGTCTGTGTACAAGGTTTCAGTTTTCACGTCTGCGTGTCTGTTATAGTTGTTACGTCCGTGTACAAAATCGGACAAATTTTGTTGTTGACGTCTGTATGACGAAGTCTGTGTCGCGAGTTTTCATAGTTTTTGTGCGTGACAAATTTTAGTTTTACAATGTGTTTGTGTGTCGAATAAAATATATCACCGTTATGTGACAGAATTTTAGTGTTACGAGTTTTAATTTTTTCACGTCTCTGTGACGAATATTTGTTTTTTAAATACGTGTATTTTATTTACGTGCAGATTATATTACTCGTAGACTTTTTTGAGTTTTGGGGAGAATTACGTATTTTCCTTATATTTTCTCTTATTAGTGTGGTTGTATCTATTAATTAAGCTATATCCGTAAGTTGCCGCCGTAGGGCTCGCTTCTTCCCATATCTTATTCCAGCCTGGGGCGTTCGGGAGTGAGGGTCTCAGTGGGAATTTATTACTATTCATTCATAGCATCCGAATGCGGACATCTTTCTGTCTGTTGTTACATGGCAAATAAAAAAATAGGCCCGCGAGGCGTGCTCATGGCTACTGCATTTTTTACTCAGAGAATGCGCATACATGTAGCCCATGAGCCGATTAAACGAAATGGGTTAGGGACTCTCACGATTTCAATCAGTAAGTTATATTTTTCTCTACCCAGCAGTCATGAATCCACATCATCCCTTTATAACATGTATACTAGACATACTAGATATAAACATTTCCACGCCAATGGCTTTCGTTAACTCTCACCAGACCTCTCAGTTGATAATATAGGTCAAGACTTCGTTCTCCGAGTTGTCGCCGTTGAGGATAGTGCAGCAATTTTGTTGGTTTTGTTATTTTTTTCTTTGGTGTATTGCATTTGATAACCCTAGCCCTAAGGCAACATCTCTTGCTTTGGCTAACCACACTAAAATAATCAGGCCCGTAGGGCGAGGGATGCGACAGGTGCGTCCGTGGACCGATGGCTGTCAATAAAGTGAATGAAAAGCTCTAATTCGCTAACTGGTGTAGTCTGAAAATGAAGCCTGAATCAACGAAGATAACATCGAAGGTCCGCCATTTGTAGATTTGCTGGGTGACATATTAAATTTTGGACCAGATCTTGAGATTCTATAAGCTGAATTTAAACGTTAACGATAAATTCGACCTAAAACCCTCATACGGAATTTTAATCCCAGGATCTCAAAATGAGAGAAGACTGGGTACCCCAATAATGAACTGCAAAAGGGCTCAGCATGTGTGTCAATATTGATAAAATGGACCGAACAGAGCCAGAGGTCACAGAAGAGCGAAATAGAAAGGCCGCAGCAAATCCTGTCAATCGATAGATACATTTGTCCGTAAATTGTAAATTACATGTCACATAAAGTTTCTTGCAATTGTTTGTCATTAATCCATTTTGAATTTAAAGAAGCTTTACAACTGCTGCTTACTAGTTTAGCCTTTTGGGTTAGAAAAAAATCGTTAAAAATCGTCTGGAACAGGGTATCTTTTTTAACATTTAGTCTGGAACAGGGTCGCAAAATTAGCGTTTTGTAGTCGGTACAGGTTAAGGGGTTTTATAGTCCAGCGGCACACCCCTACCCAAATTTTTTTGCTGGCATAACAAAATTCTCAAATCACTCATCACTCATACTCTTCTGATTGTCGTCATACTGTAATATCTTTGTTTACACAGCAGCATTCGCGCTGACATAACTGAATCTAAAAATAAATTGCATATCAGCCTTTCAACAACTGAAGCTCTGAAAGATTTTCAAAGAGTTGTAAATTCACGCTAGCATAACAAAATTATTTGGTCCCTCAGCAATACTTTCTTCTCTGACTTCACCCCTCGCGCGCGCGTGTGACTAAATGAGTAGATAATAAATAAATAAAATAAATAGTTTCAAACTGAAGGCGTTTCAAACAGAAGAAACGCGTTTCATTGCGTTTGAAACACAAAAATAATTAATTAAGATGTGCATAATTATTTCCATTACAGAGGTTAACGGCCATACGCCGGCCAAATTTATAACAGAGCCGGACAACTAGGGTCTTTTTTTGTAGGGAAGCTCGCGCACGAACTATTAGACGAATGAATAGAAAAAGTTTTGCAGAACCGGTTTCAAGCGTGATGGAAACAAGTCCTATTAATAAATGCTAAAAGCGGGAACTTTATAGCTTTAGCTCAAAAATAGTATCCGATATACGGATAGCTTCGAAGGGGCAGCTCATAATCATGGATTAAACGTAAACAAAATATTAAGAATCGTTGACGTGTAAAGTTTCTAAAATTATAAAGTTCATTCGTAAATCTTGTATGCATCATCGACGGTCGTAGCCTAATTTACATTCCGTAGATTATTATCTGTTCTCTGGATCATGCTGGATACATGACGCACGCAATAAAAAACTGCTAACAGCTAGTAGAATTAACACACAAAAAAATCCATAGAGTGCATTAACTGAAAAATTGAAACAGAACTACAAACGTATGTAAAAATCGACCGCCATTTCCTTCATTCAAGATACAAAAGAATGTCGCGCTTTTGTGAACAGATGATCGGCGGACTGATTAAACTAAAGATAACACTGACGTCTTCGACCCGCAAGAGTTACAAGTATGTTACAAATACATTGAGGTAAATTGTTGTAACATTACAGGAAAGAAAACGAGGAGTTATCGTACTGTGTTGGTTTCACTTGGAATCGAGGCATAGAACTGATGGGCCTCCGTGACAAACGTCAGTGTTGCGTGCGTTATGCTCGATCTGCGGTTAGAAGTCTTGTCTGCTGTCGATGACATGTCAAGCCTTGTCCGAGCGTTTCTGTTTTAGGTGCACGCTCAATGCATTGCGAAGTGTTTGAAAAAACGTTGCAAGATCGTCAATTTATACACAGGTAATGATGTTTATACTGTGTACGTGCTCGCTTACACGTTTTTAGAACAAGAAATACACCTGAACATTCCTGTTATCTTTCTTGATATCTTTCGCGTATTTATACACGTAAACATGCTTTTAGAACGAGGTTATTCCCCAGGATTATTCCAGCGTCTTTAGAACACTTTTACGCGCTGTTCTCTTATTAAACAAATTAATTACTAGGTACATGATGTAGGCGAGTTGACTTCAGCGCGGGCGAGTTAACTTGTTGGCGAAGCGACCGGCTTCGCATACGGAACTTGATTGACTTTGTCCAAATATTGTACGAAAACCGAGTGGAAGGTTTTCGATGGTTGCGACTCAGATGAAGCTTAAATCAACGGAGACGACGCTCCAAGAATACTAATTCATGCATTGGAATGTCGTACGATCTTGAATTCATACTCGAAAGGAAAGGTAATTACAGAATTACAGGAGTTGACAAATAATGTCATAGCTTGTTCACGCATCATATTTGTTGACATTTCCGTTAATTTTGAGAATACTGCTATGCACTCTATAAAAACTTTCTTGTTGTTTATTTTATTGATCGACCTAACGATGGAATATTACTGAACTTTTAATCAAAAGTAAAAAGTGTGACTGCACCACCGTGATTTATCTAGCTTTTTTAAATTTCATTAACGACGCCTGAAGTTACCGTTTACCATCTTCAGTCCAGCATTTGTTGTGTTGTCGAATAATTATGCTTCAGTCAGGTAATAATAATGCAGGTTGTTGGCAGATGGGCGTTTCAAATGCGTTTCTCCACGTTTCAAACGCTGAAAAAAGTAAACGTTTCTAACACTGTT
Source organism: Desmophyllum pertusum (assembly GCA_029204205.1). Taxonomy (NCBI): domain Eukaryota; kingdom Metazoa; phylum Cnidaria; class Anthozoa; order Scleractinia; family Caryophylliidae; genus Desmophyllum; species Desmophyllum pertusum. Next base: position 5,715,636 of record MU827778.1, on the reverse strand, counting down.
TGAAATGTGTTTCAAACGGTTTCAAATTATTTCAAACGGGTTTCAAATGCGTTTCAAATATAAACGCCTTGAAACGCTGATGCGATAAGCCCCCTTTTCCTATGGAGGGTCACAGTCTGTTAACGAATATCACGTCACACGACAACCTTTTACCTGTAGAAATTTCATTTATCTCTTCAGTTTTTAATTGCTCGTTTTAAACAACTGAAGCTGTGCCGGAATGAAATTCTGCTCCAGTAAACTAGCTCGCCGTCTTCTTTTCGCGGCTTCGCCCCTCGCGCGTGAGGCTTAAACGTAAGTCTCCTTGAAGCCTAGCCAAACAAACTGACAGCTCCCACATAAACATTACTACCTATTCCCTTTTTAGCAACTGATAATATTTATTATCTTTATTTCAGGAAACTTCAATAACGATAGTACAACTCAAAACAAATGAATTGTACGAGGGACTCTAAAAGACCGGCGGTTACTCAACAAAAGCTTCACAATGTGACTCAATCAAACGCGACCCTGTTCGTGCAGTTGTCAAAGAAATACACCTACGTAAATAAAAACATTTAAAAACAAACGTGTCTTTCATATTTATTTTGCAACGCAATTTCTCTCCATGTAGCTCACTAAATATGCCATCTTCTTTTTGAGCATTGCACTTGACACCACTGTCAATGAAGCGAAACAATCGAACAATGCCATATCATGTTCAGTTATTCAAAGAATTGTTACAAAAAAGTATTACGAAGGAATGTTAAGAATGCTTCGACGACGACAATAATGGGCACTTGCGCAAGCGCAGTACCCATAAAAATCACCCCGCTAAAAAATACAATGATCAAGTTTTCTCACAATTTGGTGTACTTTTTATTTTTAATGTGGCTGGTAGTGTAATTTACTCTGAGTAAATGCTTGTTACTAAAAATAAAGTAAAATTGTCAATCACTACTACAATGGTTGTCGAAATGGTGCAAAATTCAGGATCAATATTCATTCACATTCACCGAAAATAACCATTCACATTCACGATCAATATTTTGATTCACAAATAAAACAGTTCACATTCAACATTTATATTTACATTCAGGATCAATATTTGTTCACATTCAAGCGACAACCATTCAACTGAGAGAAATATTAATTCAAGGTTGATATTCATTCAATGGCTATGCATTTATCCGCATGATTATATTGGTTTACATTCACAAATTAATTTTGTTCACGGAATGGTGCAAAATTCACGAAATATATCCATTCAGCAATTACTGTGCATCACATTTTGCGCACACCACGTGAGTCAAAACAACCTCGTACTCAGACCCCGCGTCCGCCTTTACCAAAATGGCGGACGCGTAACCAACTGATTGGGAGCTCTTCTTTGGAGCGGCAGTTGAAGTCCTTGATGAATGTGAAACATTGTGGGAAACAGTGATGCTGACTGTCGGGAAGCTGTCCAGATTAGGCTGGAGTATGTTATACAGGCGCTCCAAACCATATTACCATTTCTCTCAGAGACCAAGAATAGTTATGGAGGAAATTGTTAGAAACTTTCACCAATTACATAGGCAGTGGATCGGAAGCCAGCGTTTGAGGTGTACCGATCTCGCTCTGTATTCGCTAGTCGGTCCAACAGTAGAAAGAAATGAAGACAGAGCTAGACCGAGGCTTGATATACCAGAAGACGTGCTGATCAGTCTTCGCACACTGGGCCTTTGCTGGACTGAAATAGCTAGAATGCTTCTAGTATCGCGTTGGACTTTGAGACGTCGTGTTGTGGAGTATGGACTGCAGGATGTTACAGGGTTTCCCCCTTATCCGATGAGCAACCAACCAAGTTTCCGTGAGTCCTCATGAACTGCATCACAGCATTATCCAACTGCTCATCGGATAAGGGTGTAAACCTGTAACATCCTGCAGTCCATTCTCCACAACACGACGTCTCAAAGTCCAACGCGATACTGGAAGCATTCTAGCTATTTCAGTCCAGCAAAGGCCCAGTGTGCGAAGACTGATCAGCACGTCTTCTGGTATATCAAGCCTCGGTCTAGCTCTGTCTCCATTTCTTTCTACTGTTGGACCGACTAGCGAATACAGAGCGAGATCGGTACACCTCAAACGCTGGCTTCCGATCCACTGCCTATGTAATTGGTGAAAGTTTCTAACAATTTCCTCCATAACTATTCTGGTCTCTGAGAGAAATGGTAATATGGTTTGGAGCGCCTGTATAACATACTCCAGCCTAATCTGGACAGCTTCCCGACAGTCAGCATCACTTGTTTCCCACAATGTTTCACATTCATCAAGGACTTCAACTGCCGCTCCAAAGAAGAGCTCCCAATCAGTTGGTTACGCGTCCGCCATTTTGGTAAAGGGGGACGCGGGGTCTGGGTACGAGGTTGTTTTGACTGACGTGGTGTGCGCAAAATGTGATGCGCAGTAATTGCTGAATGGATATATTTCGTGAATTTTGCACCATTCCGTGAACAAAATTAATTTGTGAATGTAAACCAATATAATCATGCGGATAAATGCATAGCCATTGAATGAATATCAACCTTGAATCAATATTTCTCTCAGTTGAATGGTTGTCGCTTGAATGTGAACAAATATTGATCCTGAATGTAAATATAAATGTTGAATGTGAACTGTTTTATTTGTGAATCAAAATATTGATCGTGAATGTGAATGGTTATTTTCGGTGAATGTGAATGAATATTGATCCTGAATTTTGCACCATTTCGACAACCATATACTACCCAATCTGAATGCTTCATGTTTCAATACTATTTACTTTAAACTTGTTTTACAAATATAGAAAACTAAAAACGTCCCTTTATTTATCATTTCACCAATGTATCCCACACATGTACATATTGCGTACCTATTATTACTATTGGCATCGACAAGACATTTTGAGTTTATACAGTTTGGCGTCTGATTTGTGCGGTGACTTTACTTAAAGTTAGATGTGGTATTCTGGAACTCAAGTTCCCTTATTCCGCAAAACAGTGTTACGTCTTTGGCGTCCAAGAGGCATGACAACAGTCGAGGTCACCTGAGCGTTGTGTGACGCAGTACGAACGATTGTCATTTTCACTTTTTGCAGGTTTGCATTTAAACGTAAAAATTCTTGAAATATCGCATCAGCTCTGGCGAACTCGGCACAAAAAGACTCACTCACTGTTTTCTCCGGAGCGCAATTGTTTAGTTGAGCCAGTTCTATTCCTACCAAGCCGAGTTGTACAATAGTTCGTCGTCTTGTGATTGAAGGCTCGCTTTTCTTGGCTTTTCCTCGAATGAAGTGCTTCGCCGATATGGTCAGCAGTTTTATTTTCTTCTCCAAGTCTTTGGCGGCCATATTTGCCGCAATCTTTTCTTGAGATTCTTTCAAGTGCTTCATGAGAACAGCAATAACCACATTGACTAGCACAAACTGCGCCGCCAGTACAAACGTTACGAAGAACAGCGGTGCTGTGTATTTGCTGACGTTGCAGTATTTTTCGCACTCAGCTGCCTCGGAGCATTCGCAACGCAGAGTGTCCTGGGAAGAAACAAAATGACGTGGGCATTAGATCAAAGGAAATATATTTGTTCACAACTCTTTAACAAGCGACATTAAATAGAGAAAATAAATAAATGAATGAATGAATATTAAAATAAATATAAATGGAATTTCAGTGGAAATAGACCAATTTTGATATATTAAAATTCTAACTTGGCTCTGAGGCTTATAGGGAAATAAAACCAAATAAATTATTTATTCAACCCTCAACCTCGATGTGATTTATTTTCGATTTCTTTTGTTTTATTCCCCTAAGCCTAAGAAATTGGTCTATTCACAGAGTGGCTCTTCTCTTCCACTGTTTCCAGATCGAACTTTCACAGAATGACGCGAAACTATTGATAGATTAAACAATCATCGAGCAACGAAGGGGAATCCTTCTCTTATTTCATCCTCTATTTTTAGTACTGAGAACAAACTTACAAATAAACCATATTGGAACTAATCACAGATAAAATCTAAGTTTAAAATCCGTTGTGTCCACTGACATTTGTAAATATACTTATAGGTCATATACCGTATTTATTTCTTACCTCTAATATTCCCTTCCAGTTATCTCCCGTTGCTATCCTACACAATGTCAACATGGCAGTACCAAAGTTCCTGAAGTGCGCATGTGGACCCAGTCCCTGGCAGGGTTGAGACGGAGAACACTCTGCGAAAAAGGTAAGTGATAATGGCTCAAAAGATATACTGTAATTCAGATAGTAACAGTTCCCGTTACTTTACCCCTTTACCATGCCAAAGGCACTACTTTCGGGTAGCCGTTACTTAAGGATGGTTTAAAAACGGTTGTAACTCGGCAGCCGTTTTACACAAAGAGGACGTGAAATATGAAAAGGCGACAGATACATGTATTTTTTGTGTTCGAGTTATTTCATTGTGAGCAATTATCTAGAATGAATTTTATACTGTACGTAGTATTAGTTATTTCATTGCATCATTGCATATTCATGATTGGGAGACGAATGTTTGGTATTCGCTGTAAATTAAATATGACATACACCTACCACATTACTTCAAACGTTACATTAAATACAATTCAGTAGTAACAGGAGCATATCACCCGGAGCCTCTATCTGTACTGATTAATGACAACAGCGTAGTTACACCTTGGGCTATTTTTAGAATCATTCTCCCGCGAAAAGATTTCCGTGTACATCCGCGGACAATAGTGATAATTCGTAGTAACGACATTCCGCCGTGCTAGTTTTATTTCCACGTTCCTCTCGTCCATTATTGGTTTTATTTTTAATCTGAAACATGAAAGACAACCTCGTCCTCTGCTCGCAACGGGTGATTTTCGCGGCAAAAGTAATTCTAAAAATAGCTCAACGTGTAACTACGCTGTGTCATAGGGCCAATAAGGGAGATGGAGGCTCCAGGGTAATATGCTCCTGGTAGTAATTATTCCCTTGCGAACTACATCTCACCATGGCCAAGTGTTCCAAATAACTGGATACCCAAGCAGGAATAAATAAAAAACAAAAGCAGGAACAACAATCCAAGGTTGCAGCCTAAAAATAAATAAATCGCCTGGAAAGTTATTGCTTGGTGGGCTTGGAATTTTTAACTACTCTGTTAGGAATATTAGTATAAAAAGGGTTTTAATAAAAGTTTACATTTGAAATATCTTATGGGAATCATACGGTGTAGGCAATCGATTTTTTAAAATGGTTGTTTCGTTTTATTAGGAACTAAAATCAACAATAGAAGAAAGGGACGGTATTTTTCCTCAGATCCTTCGCGCGACGGAAATGTAATGATTGTGCAAATCAGGGGTAAAATAGGAGGATCGCTTTCTTCTGGCGCATAGAAAACTTAGAAAAAAAGAGACTACTATAATAACTTTACAATGTCTGTGTGCGTTTGGATGCCAAAAATTCACTTGATGATTTGCAAGCTTTTTAAACTGAAATCGAGACGGCCTTCATCAACAGGACACTTCCACCCACGTTGCTATGGTTAAACCTGATTTTTTAGATGCTCTCTCGCATAGTGGTCGTGAAGTTGTTTTACAAGCTTCCTGTTTCGAAATTAATCCAAGTGGAGAACTGTGCGAAATCTTTCGTTCGAAAAGAGTTTGATTTGCATGAAAATGAAAAAGTGAATAAAATTCATATTCATAAACAGGTTTTTCACCACACCCTATTTTAACACGGAGGTAAAATATAAATGCAACTTGTTTCCGACGAAACTACTGTAGAAGCTACTTTAGTCGGAATCTTACGGTGGCCCACAACTGTCACGGCAAAATAAAGAGTCACGGCAAAATACAATTAACTCACGGCAAAATACAATTAACTCACGGCAAGGCATAATTAACTCACGGCAAAACAAAATTAACTCACGGCAAAAATACAATTAACTCACGGCAAGATACAATTAACTCACGGCAAAACAAAATTAACTCACGGCAAAACAAAATTAAACTCACGGCAAAATACAATTAACTCACGGCAAGATACAATTAACTCACGGCAAGATACAATTAACTCACGGCAAAACAAAATTAACTCACGGCAAAATACAATTAACTCACGGCAAGAAACAATTAACTCACGGCAAAATACAATTAACTCACGGCAAGATACAATTAACTCACGGCAAGATACAATTAACTCACGGCAAGATACAATTAACTCACGGCAAGATACAATTAACTCACGGGCAAGATACAATTAACTCACGGCAAAAACAAAATTAACTCACGGCAAAACAAAATTAACTCACGGCAAAATACAATGAACTCACGGCAAGATACAATGAACTCACGGCAAAACAAATTAACTCACGGCAAGATACAATGAACTCACGGCAAAACAAAATTAACTCACGGCAAGATACAATTAACTCACGGCAAAACAAAATTAACTCACGGCAAGATACAATGAACTCACGGCAAAACAAAACAACTCACGGCAAAATAAACTCACGGAGACCGACCGGAGACCTTGTTCTCAGGGATTCTCGGTAATAAAAATGACACAAGAAGCTTGGGCACTAAAGATGGCCGCATATACTCTCGGGATATTCCGAAGGTTTCTTCCCTGCTGTGCTGGTTGTTGGAAGCAATTTTTGCACCAATTGCGGAGCAGGTAAGTGGTGCTATCGGTTAAACATGCACGATGTTTATGATTAATCTGAGCCATATTAGCTAAAATTTGTACCGCAGTCTACGGGTAACGTAAACATTTGACACATTTAAGGTGATTCCTTGGTAAAAGAACCAAACATAGATTTCCGATGAAACTTGGTACACTTTTGTAACAAGTCAAGGAGATAATAAAAACGTGATAAAAAGAGGGGTCACCGTGCTCGTTTCCACGCCAAAATCCTGACGAGTGCGGTCATTTTGGCCCCTTTTGGCAAAACCGTGCGCAGCAAATAAGCTCGATGTTTTTCAATGCAGCCCGTGATATCGCACAGAGTTTGACTTCATTCCATTGTTTATTCACCGACGTTTCCAGAAAAATGTCTTCGATTTCCTTTGTATTTACTTTACACTCCAAAGTAGATTCAAATTGGATATGCGCTGTTGGACCGTAGTGGCTCCCTCCGGAGAATTTAGTTATATGTCTGTGCACTTGAAGAAACACGAGTGCCAGGAGGGCTTGGTACTTTTCAATTTGGCCATATATGTCTGCATTTTACCCCTGTTCTACACTTTGAACCAAACTTTTTGAGATCTTTGTACGAAAGTGTTAGATAGTGTTAGTATGAAGGACTCGTGATTATAATCAGGGGGGGGGGGGGGGGGGGGGGAGGTACTCCCATATGTAGCCTAAAAGGGGATGTGCCACCCAATTATAGTTTTTTTAAATTCATGCCATAAAACAGGGTAGGGGAAGTGCATAATTTTGGTCATACATGTAAACAGGGTCGAGGTTTGACAGCCTGCGAGGCACAACCCTACTCAAACTTGGGTTAACTACCCCACCTCCGAGAGGTTTATGCCGGATAGCAGCAGGCTGTTTGAAGCCGTTCGCTTGAAGAACGATCGATTGACTTCGAGTTTGTTTAGTTCGATTATTTCATCTACAATTAAATATCATCGAGGTTGAGGTCGGAGAATGTTAAACTGACAGAAAAGTGATTGCTAAACAAGAACAAAACGGATAAATTGGACTTGTACTAATAAGCTTAGTTGAGCTATTTAGGACAAGCATAAAATCTTAAATGTGTCAAATGTTTACGTTACCCCGTAGACTGCGGTACAAATTTTAGCTAATATGGCTCAGATTAATCATAAACATCGTGCATGTTTAACCGATAGCACCACTTACCTGCTCCGCAATTGGTGCAAAATTGCTTCCAACAACCAGCACAGCAGGGAAGAAACCTTCGGAATATCCCGAGAGTATATGCGGCCATCTTTAGTGCCCAAGCTTCTTGTGTCATTTTTATTACCGAGAATCCCTGAGAACAAGGTCTCCGGTCGGTCTCCGTGAGTTTATTTTGCCGTGAGTTGTTTTGTTTTGCCGTGAGTTCATTGTATCTTGCCGTGAGTTAATTTTGTTTTGCCGTGAGTTCATTGTATTTTGCCGTGAGTTAATTTTGTTTTGCCGTGAGTTAATTTTGTTTTGCCGTGAGTTAATTGTATCTTGCCGTGAGTTCATTGTATCTTGCCGTGAGTTAATTGTTTCTTGCCGTGAGTTAATTTGTTTTGCCGTGAGTTAATTGTATCTTGCCGTGAGTTAATTGTATCTTGCCGTGAGTTAATTGTATTTTGCCGTGAGTTAATTTTGTTTTGCCGTGAGTTAATTTTGTTTTGCCGTGAGTTAATTGTATCTTGCCGTGAGTTAATTGTATTTTGCCGTGAGTTAATTTTGTTTTGCCGTGAGTTAATTTGTTTTTGCCGTGAGTTAATTGTATCTTGTCGTCAGTTTAATTGTATTTTGCCGTGAGTTAATTGTATCTTGCCGTGAGTTAATTGTATTTTGCCGTGAGTTAATTTTGTTTTGCCGTGAGTTAATTATGCCTTGCCGTGAGTTAATTGTATTTTGCCGTGACTCTTTATTTTGCCGTGACAGTTGTGGGCCACCGTAGAATCTGAAGTTGGTATGGGGTCTTTGACACGAGGCATGCGCAATGACTGAGTTCACTACACGTAACAACAAGGATCACAAGTACAAAGTTATGGCACAAACCTGAGGAAGAGCTTCGAACAGAGTGTCCAGTAACGAGCGGACTCCCTTTGCTAGTTTGACGAGCTTCAGCACTAAAATGCAACCATGTGAAAATTTACCGACAACAAGAACAAATTAGATAGAAAAAGATAGATAGAAAACTTTATTAACGTGTCAATGCCTTATAGCCTGGGAAAATCCCTTACTAATTTTGAGGAAGCATGTAGAAAAAAGAAAGAAACACTTCAATAAAGCAAATAAGCCAATCGAAGCGGGAAGTGAAGTAAACATAAAATTGAAGTAGCGCCTGAAGTGATAGTAACACAAGTGAAATACTAGTGTGCATGAATGAAACATAACGAGTAGCGTGGAAACCTCGACATAAACATCGATGCTCGATCAGTTGTGTTATAGTTGTAATGTATGCCGTTTATTTTGCGCGCTCAATTATGCGTGCCTCGTTTTCGTGGTGCGTGTTTTACAGAACTGCCATCTTGAATGTTGTATTTTGTCTATTTTAGAGTTAGAAGCAAATATTTGGAATTAAATTGGAGAGATACTTTACGAGTAAGTTGTGGATAAATATAATCTTCTTGAAAACGTGTTTTGATTTATTCCACAATTTATATGGTAAACTATTCCATTATTATACTGTGACATTTCGTGAAAGTAAAAACCTTGATAGTTATTTTAAGAATTGTGGGCAATAGTCACTTGTCAACCCGTGGTTCAAGGAATTTCTGTAAGCATCCGTCACTGGGAGTAATGATAAATAACCCGTAAAAACGGTATTATTTCAAGCCAGTACTACACACCTCGGATGATCCGTAGCACTCTCAATGACCGTACAACTGTAGGGTTGATCAGCAGTTTTTCTTGTAGAGCCCAAAGACTCAATTAGTATCCCGGCCAAGGAGAGAATCACAATAACAAAATCAGCAATATTCCACCTGCAAATGAAATGATACCACAGTTTAAAGGGAGTGTTTCACGGTTCGGCGCATGTGCACGCTTATCAGATTTGTCGGTTCAAAAAGCCCACTCACATGTACTTCAGTAATCACATACTATAACGGATTACACCGACAATGTCGACATTGAATACCAGAATATATTACCAGAATAAAGGCATTGCATTTTTTGGATTTATTTTATATAAAAAAATAGAAAACAGCCGCTTCTTGTGTACATAGCCTGATGCAAACACTCGAGAAAGTTTGGGAGAAGTCGGAAGTACTTAAGTAAACCGTCGCCTGCGGCTAGCGCTCGGGTTTGCATAAACTTTCGAATTCTCCAAACTTTCTCGAGTGTTTGCATCAGGCTATGTAAACACGCGCGCCATTTTGTATTTCTTAAATAGCAGTTTCCTTTCATGCAAGAGACTAGCTTACCTATCTTTAAAGTATCGTGCGAGTCCAAAGGCGATACATTTGAATATCACCTCCAACACAAACACACCAGTGAAAAAATAATTCGCAGTCTCCACAAATATCTCAAATGTCTGCAATGAAAATGAAACGCCTTTGTTCAATGGCACTGATTAAATTTCCGATGAGGAAGTAATCTGTAATAGTTATCTTTGAGAGAAGAGTACGTCCGTAGCCTAAATAAGCAGAGCTCTCGCGACGCGCGCTTATTTCCTTTTCCCGCGACGAGAGAGACGCACGTGCCAAAAAAAATCCATAGTGATGACGTAGCTTTACAGAGTTCCGTGTAGCGTCTCTGATTGATTGTCATTAGCGTGGTTAATAATCGTAACACGATTAATCAGAGACACTTGGATGATATGTCATCAGCGCGGAATTTTTCGGCTCTGATCTCAGGAAACAACAACAACAACAACAACAACAACAAACAACAATAACGTTATTAATATACTTCAACACTCTTTAACACACAGACGCGCAGTTAGTTGAATTCGGTTTTCTCGTGCCAGTGAGTGAAGTAATGAGTAGTTTAACAAGGTAAACGTTTATTTTGTGTGTGCTTATTTATCTCTATTATTTCTAAATCAATGCATTTTAAGTTAACAGGTAACAGGAATATAGATAATCATCAACTAAGGGATATAGTCTTGATGTACCACCAAATTCTCAGAACTTACATTAAAAGTAATATATTACTATCAGTAAGGAGAAGTAATACTTTGATCTTGGCACTGAAAGGGCTAATATTTCATACCTGGGACATCTGGTAGTGTTCTAGTGACATGCAGAGTACATTGAGACAGATCACCATGGCAATAGTCACGTCCCAGTACAGATGAAGACACATGTCATGAATGTGCCTGCGCATGCGCTGTAACTTTCGTAATATGTACGTTCAACGTCTAAAATGAACAAACCAGAGAAAAACCGCGATGATTAGAAAATGAATGGCTGAAAAATTAATAAATGAATTGGCTTATTGGCCGACCGAACTTCTGACTCACCGACGTCCGATCGATAGACCGACCGACCGAGTGACAACCGACCAACCGACCGACCGACCGACCAAAAGACCGACAACCGATCGATCAATCAAAAGAACGATCGCGAACGAACGAACGAACCAGTTATCCATTAGATATACCTTCTTTGGTCTTATATTTGGCTTTTTCCAGCAATTTTCTTCGCCTTCTCTGCTTTTCCTCGTCCTCTAGTCTTTCGCGACAGCGCTGAAAATTCTCCACGACCACGCCCACAATCATGTTTAGCACAAGGAAACCTCCTAACATTAGGAAAGGAATGAAGTACGCCAGTCTCCATTTGCGGTAGTTCTCGATGGGCTGAAAAAATTTAAAAGCATTGCATCAAAAGAAAGTTAACAAGTCACCAAGCTATCAAATTAAAAACCATAACTGAAAACTACTGCTTCTCGGCCTGATAAAGTACATGAAGTAGATATGCAATCGATACCGGCAATACAGACGAAGGAGAGGGTGGAGCACAAATTCGCGAATAATGTTCTACCTGTTTGTCGACTCCGACTGCATCAATACCATTGTGCATTATTTCTACCCATCCATCCCGCGTGGAAAACACAAAGAGGGATATTAATGCCTGCAAATTAAAGATATTGACTTGTTATTTAACACTAACAATTACATTTATATTAAAGATGGCATATAATGAATAGAAAAAATGGTAAAAATTAAAATAAGCAATTGTATTTAAATGTGAAATGAAATTCTTCGATCGCTAAAATTCAGAAGAAAGACAAATCATTTCAACTGCACTTTATACAAGTTGCAACTCAGAACATAATTAATTACCTGGGGTAAGTTGTCAAAATTGTATATACGATTTTCCCATCGACCAGTGCTATTCTGACACTCCGCCTTGTTTGTCACGTGACTGTTGCCTTCGCAGTAACGAAAAGTGCCCTTGAACATCTTCAGGAAAATAATAAAAACATAACGTAAATCTTAAAATAATTCCCACCCCCTCGAAGAGTCTGACACAGATGCAATGGTCCCTTCTAGCATTTTTCAGATTACCCAAAACTATTTGGCCGTGAAAACATAAATCTGTTTTCACCGACGCTCGTCACGTGCTCCTTCCACGCGTGGGTGTGAGCTAGTTACGCAACATTAGTCACGGAAAGTTTCCTTTCCAGCAGTTTCTTTAGGAACTAATTTCCATCCGGGTTCCTAGTTACTACATTCGAAGATTCCAAGAGACAAGACACAACTCCGAATGTCATACTAGAACACGAAAAACTCTTACCTGTACTCCTAGTATTCCAAACATCACAAAGAAAATGGCGGCAACCAGAACAGTTTTTTTCCAGTTGGTTTCAATGAGTAAAGTAGAGTTTGAACCACCAACTTCAATCCCGGAGCTCGCCGAATCATCCTGAATTAATGATGATAGATTATTAATGGATAATAATTGTTCCATTTCACGTGGCTTCCAATGGGTAGGAGGAGTGTTGGAAGACCCAGAACAACTTGGCGTGGAATGGCAGAAAATGAAAGGAGTGAGGAGCTGGGGTGGAAGAGTTGGGAGGAGGCCTGCTAAGTGGCTGTCAACCGAGTGGAGTGGAGGAAAATCGCTGAAGCCCTGTGTGCTACCTAGGCACTTATAGGATAGATGATGATGATGATGATGAATTGTTCATTTAATTGATGCCTTTTTAGTGAAGTGATTCGATTTCATTTCATTTACAGAAATAGGGCTTAAATTCACGATTTTTCACGATAATTTCAGAAGGGGTAAAACTTAAACCACCAGCCTACCAGTTTTCTTAGAATTATCGTGATCTATTGCAAATCAGAATCTGATTGGTTCTCTCTCGTTGGTTGCCTTCGTTTGGTTATTTTATAGTCAACTCAGTCAACTCGTTGACGGGCTCATGGTCTAATTGTTAATTACTGTCACACAGACTCACCTCAGGGGTCTTAGAGTCCTTAGTGCCCGGAAAACCTTGAAAGCTCCAAGTACTTCCGGTGCGGTGGCAGGACTGTACGCAATGATGACGTCAATCCATGAAAAGAGCACAAGGATTCCATCTAGAACATTCCAGCTGTCCTTCAAGTAGGTCCCAGGCCCCAAAACGAAACCATGAGCTACAATCTGTGCGGATGTAGAAATATTATAAGTTGTTTGTCACAGCGTTCTTCTGTTCTCTAACTATACACTTACTCTGCTAACCATTAGGCCAATCAGCGCGTGTCCCACAAACGTCACAAGTAGTCAGTCAGTAGACGCTAAAATGAAGTAAGGAATCTTCACACAAACTCACCTTCATCAACATTTCAAGGCTGAACATAATGGTCAGTATAAACATTGCGATGTCGATTATTTGGCGTTTCTGATGAACATGAAGAAAACACGAATAAGTATTAAGTAAAATGTGAGCGGAAAATCGTGATCACTATTCTATTAAAGCTTATTAACAACTGTGCTGTCAGTTGATTTTTCAACTTCGTTACGTTGCCATCATAGTTAATAGAGAGAAATGGTTATGAAGCCCGGCAAACTTCAAAGGAGCAAACAAAGAGGCCAAGATTTATGTTGGAAGGTCCATGACCATGCACAATCTTTTGTTTTTCGTTCATACACTATGCATGAATTACGTAACCGAAACGTTTATATTGGTTAGTTGCTTGAACACACGTAAACACCTATTGTATTTTGTCAGTTTTTGTGGACGGTGAAGGCCAAAAAAGCGATCAAAAAAATATAACAAAGAACTTTGCCGCGCTTCATAACCATTTCGCTCTATTAACTATGGTTGCCACCTATTCTCGAGAGTCTGAACGATCAATCATTTTGACTAAACACCGGAATTTCAGGGTTCATTCTTTGGATTAAAGTTAGTAACTTCCCGCATGCCTTACAGTGGCCCTCAATATGCCATTCATCTTTAATACCTGGTGATCTATGTTGGGCTCCTCTAGTACCAGGACCACGCAGCTTATTAGAATGCAAAACAGAACCGCGTAGTCAAAGTACTTGTGTTCACACACAGCAAGTAGAAGTCGACGAAGTCTGCAAGAAGATCAATATATAACATTAAATGAACGGTACAGTCAACTGCTTCTTTACGCCGGGTAGTTCTCAATGAGCCCTCGTCTTACCTGTTTGAGGGAGAGAACAAAAATAGAGACCAATCAGATCGTGTTTCTGTGATCTTCATAAATGTTCTTTTCCTGTCCTTCAAAATATAGCGGGAGAAAAACGAGTTTAATACATAATACATTAGGTCTAAATTAGGCCTCTGACCACAAATGAGACAGCAAAATATCGTCCTATTATCGCCGTTGCCATCGCGAATGTTAGGAAAGACGGTTCTTTTTCACTCATCTGAGGTCGTTGCCTATGTAGTTCTAAATAGTTTCATTCGTCTGTACAGCAGCTACTGGGTTTTTGCCTTCTAATTTATCCAGTGTTGTTAAGCAAAGCACCTACCTTTCTCAAAATGGCCTTTTTAACAATAGGAAGCTGAAACGAGTTGATTTGATCACAGAAATGGATTTCAGGAGTTTTGATTAAGGAGAGACTCGGCGTAAAGTTCGACTTCAGTTAGAATGTTGTTCCTAAGCACTCCTTGGCCGCAGAAATCCGGACTGGCAATAATTTCCGGGACAAGGTTATGTCAAATGTCTACTGAAGGACAACTTGAAATATGAGGCTTTTTTGATTCCCTTACAGGTGCGTTTTTGCCAGCAGATTCTTGTTTGTTCCTTGGCGATGCTTCCGGTTGCTAGAGGATAAGACATGGTGAGATAGATTAATCAAGAATTTTAGAAATTATTATGAGCGTTACCAGAGGTCTATAACTAAAGATTTCCATCTCTGGTATTGGGTCTTGTCCCATCAGATTCACGTTTAGGCTATTTTCCGCGAACCAGTAGCCAATCGCGTTGAATAATTTTTAATGCGCGCGCTACGCAAAGGCAGAAACTTTGGCCACAGAAAAGCGAAACAATAAAAAGCAAAAAGCGTCACAGCAGAATGGCATAATTGTTTTATTAAATACTTCACTACATTTAGGTTAGACTTCGGTATTACTTTTTGTAAAACTATAAATCGACTGAGTGATTTTTCAGTTCAATCTAAATGAAACATGATTTAATTTGTATTATGAAAACGGCGGCAAAACGGCGCGGTGTTCATTTTAATAGGTTAACAAGTTGAATGAAAAGAGAGCAAGACAAAGTTTTCTTCGGCGGATTATTAATCTTCGCTCAATCTCTGCAAATTTTCGCATATTCTGGAAAATTGTACGGATTGTTTAGCAGATCCGAAATAATTATGGAGCTGAACATTATATCATTTTACAAGTTGAACGGACAGCTGAACGGAGCCCGAAGGTTTCACTTGTTTACGGCGGGCAAATCTTGCGCGACTACAGAATTAAGCTTAAAGGAGCTATGTCACGGTTGGCGCATCTTGAAAAAGTTCCTGTTTGGGTTATTATTACTTCTTTGGTGTTTTTCTACCTTAGCAAACTAGTATTTTGAGGCTTACTTTAGTTTGAAGGTGATTTTGCACTTCGCAAAAATGACTTCGTGACATAGTTCCTTTAAATTTAATTGTGTTGAAACGAACTGAGCTTAAAATCAAGTTGACTGAAGTAAAAGAACAAAGGAAACCCTCAATATCTACATGGATGGAGAGAAAGAGAGTGGTCTTAATATTTCCTTCCAAACTTCGTATTTAGTAGAATTAACTTTTGTTTGATTTAGAAGGGCCAAGGTTTTTTTTACCTAATAATTTAGCCATCTTTTTCAAATTTCACTGTCTATAGACGGACAAACCACCTTGAACAAAAATTGTCGAGCTAGCGCGTTCACTGACCATATTTGTCGGCCATGGTGCGTGCACGTGATTGGCTGAGCCTAAACGTGGGCCGCGCGCAATGCTAGATGGAAACCTCTAGTTATAGACCTGTGGCGTTACATTTGATAGAAAAGTCGTACGTGTTCTTACCAATCAGAGCAGTGAAGCTGTTTCCCACGCTTGGCGCCAGTTGCATGTTTTTGCTTAGACTTCTGATTCGTTCATAACGTGATAAGCCTGATCATTTGGTTCTGGTTCTGCTTTTACAAAAGTCATAAGAAAACCTCCCAACTTCAATGTCATATATTTTTTTCAATTCTTAATTTTCACTTACCCCAGAATCTGTGAACCCTTCGACAAGTACTGCCACCAACAGGTTAAATAACACGTAATACCCAACAGCCATCAGTGCGATGAAATACAATGCCGCCCATTTGTTTGTAGCGCGCATGCCATCGTACATTACTTGATTCCAGTTTTCTTGGGTTAGGATCTGTTGTAAGAAAAAGCGGAAATCCTGGTTCATAAGTATGGCCGATGAACCAGTTTTAAAAAGAATGCGAATCATTTGGGAACAGTTAAATGTTTTTATGTTCATGTAAACCTGAATACTATTTTGTTATCATTTGTCCTTAACTGTAAATGATCTTGCCAACAAAAGAATGTGAGTGGATAGTTTCGTGTAAAATCTGTGAAAAGACCATCATACCTGAAAGACAGACATCATTGCCCAAAGGAAGTTGTCGAAGTTGCTCCGGGAAGTCACTTGTTTCCCTTCCTCATTTTCAAATTTAAACTTCCCACCAAACAAATTCATTCCCAGGATTGCAAACGCAAACATAAAAAGAAGCAACAGGACGAAAAACGTCATCACACTCGTCATTGTTTTGACGACGACTAGTATTTGGTACCGAACCGGTTTGACCAGTTTAAAAATACGGAGTAACCGGATACTCCGGAATATTGAAAGGGATGAGTTCCCTTTGATGAGTAGGATTTCACAAACACTGGAAAATAAAAATATAGAGAGAAAAACGTCACTCCAATACGGTCAATAAGTCAAATTTAACTAGGAAAAGGAAAAAACAAAAAACAAGATTAACTTAGAAATAACGTCGAGAAATTACACGTACCTTACAATAACAATGATTCCATCGAATACATTTTGTCCCTGACTTAGATACGCAGTCACTCCATACCCCAATAACTTTATTATCATTTCAATGCCAAACATGGTCACAAAGATGATATTTATGTTCTCCAAAACGACGGTCAGACGTTTGGGCTGCAAAGGAAAACGTTGAAAATTATTTGTAATGCAAATAATTATAATAAACTATATTTTTTAACCTTCTACATCTCGTTCTCTCGGAGAACGTTTGACTTGTACTCAGCGTTACATTTTCTTGAATAGAGCAGAACCGGTGACTTTGAGAGCAATCCCGAAAAATCATCAGACCACTTTGAATGGGGTTATATCCCCTTGTTAAAGACCGTTTAAATGTTTTTTGGCGTGTAAAAGTCTCTCACTGAACGAGGTTTATAGACTTGAATGTTTCCACAATGAAACCTCAAGTGAGAGCTAAGTTTACAGCAAGGAACACAAAAGTGTGACCACATTTAATTAATTCACATTATTTCGTGCGCGCATGTTATCCAATCAAGTTTTCCCACGGATCACGTACTACTTTTCGAAATTTATGGACACTAGCTTACTGTAAGGAGAATTTATATGTGACGTCAGAAAAAAAATGCCTCACTCTTACCTGTCCGTAATGTTCAAGGCCCATGCAAATCATGTTCAACAAAATGGCGCTCATGATCAAAAACGTAAACTGTTTGGTCTCGATAATCCTTTTACAAAGAGTCCTCAGCCTCTGCCAAGCTCCATGATTCGTTGTGACGTCATACGTTGCACTTTGCCTCAAGTTAAATAAACTTTCCAACATATCATCTTCACTCTGTGTAGAAATAGGTCGACGATTTAAGGAAGGTCGTTTCAGGCCCCCACCTGAGGAGTGCTCGGGTTGGCGCTCATCGATCTGCCTATCCAAAGCCACATTTCTGAATGGCGTCCCCTCTTTTCCCGTGCCTGCTTTCTCCATGTTGCGTTCTAAAGAATATACGTCAAAATTTACCATTTCTGGATTTATCTCAATCTGATTAAAAATCTCCAACTTCTTCATAAAAAAGTTGAGATGGATTATTAGTGGTGACGCCAGGTGATCGAGTGCGGGCTAACGTGACGCGTGCTGGCTCACTAAAGCGGCGATATTTCAATAACTCTTTGTCTTTTTGTAGAACTGTTGGCTTCGGGTCTTCCTTGCTTTCCTTTGAAGGTTCAGTGTCTTTATCCTTCGTATTTCCACGCACGTGCTGTGGATAAATTTTCGCCGACACCGTTGTTGATGCGGAGACTTCAGTTTTCCCAGCAGTATAATTTTTTCTGCTTACGCTGTTACTTGAAGAAAAAGCAAAGAAGCCTGAGGTAGGTGAAGGAATATTTAATGTTACACTTGTCTTCGATTGCGCGGCAATTTCGCCGATGGGAACGGCTAAGGAAGTTTCAGCGTAAACTGAAAGGGTATGCGAGCTTTTTCTAGAAGGTTGCTCTGGAGGAGTAAAGAAATCTTGAAATCCACCAGATTCGTCGACACTCGGAGAAGAAGACAGTGCTTTCTCAACCTTTATTATTGGAACGTCCGATGAAGTAAAACTGTTAACGTTAGCGCGATGGACGTGTTCCTCTTCTCCAGACTTGTAGTTGCAAAACGTTTGTTTATATTTAAACAAGGTTTGAAAAAGCTTTGATGGGTAAAGTGACGATTCATTTTTGCCGTTTTCCATCAGTTCAATCTCACGTGCTTTGGTTTCTTGGAATTGCATCGTGATTACCATTAGAAACATGTTCACAAGAAAGAATGAACCAATCTAGAAATAGCAAAATAAATAAATGATAGATTAATCGATCAATGAATGATTTTTTCTTCCCTTTCCCTATTTAAAGCTTCATTGTCAACAACCCAATATTCATTACTCAGCTAGATTAGCTTTTACCAATTTGCAGTTCCTCTGTATTAATTTGGTAAATAATGAAGTAGTAGTAGTGGTTGTTATTGTTGTCGATTTACCAAATGACTAACTGAACGAACAGTCTGGTCTATAGAGGGAGGGAGGGAAGCAAGGAAGCAGGGAAGTAAGTCAGGTTAGTAGGTAACCGATTTAAGAATTAAAGGAATTTAATAATTGTCATTTCGTGGGATCATATGGATTAGTTACATGGGCATCTAAAGTATTGTTTCTCTTACAACTATTAGTATGACAAAGTAAATCCAGTTCCAAAAGCTGTGAGCATCTTGGACAAAATACATGATATCTGACCATCCCTCCAGAGTAATAACCTGTTGAAATCAAAGACCATTAACAAGGTTGAAAGCGAGGTAGCTGTTATGAAATCTCAATGTTACTTTTGTGGGAGGCGTGGAGGTGGGGTCGAGCCAGGCCAGGATCATTAATGTTTGTGTTATGTTCTTGGGCATGCAAGACACCGTTTGTTCTCACAGACCATGTCTCTCTTTCTCTCCACCTACGAGTATAAATGGGTACTATAGCGAATTATTATATAGGGCAACCCGACAAAATGATTGGAGGTAACCTGTGATGGAATAGCATCCGATTATATTTAAGGTGGCAAGGTATAACTGCAGATCGCTTCATGCAACAGAAACCGAATTGTCACGGCACTGATAATTATAAGCTCAGTATCTTGTTCCTCTCATTGTACGGGCTTAAAATTACCTCGCTGAAAAATATATGCTTTTCATTTATCGGTAATGTTTGGGGAATTTCCTCACCTGAAATATGGCAATCTATGCAATACCGATATTATCAAACGATGTTGTATCGAAGAATGGGTTTGGTCCGTTGGGTGTGCAGTTGGTATAGTACTGATTCCAGTTAACACACACTGATTTGTTCACAACAGAGTTATTTTCAAAGGACCCATGGCACTTGGTATCATCCAGGTAATTCGGCTTGATATCAGAACACGTGCTGGTACCGTGATCCTCTGGTACAGAGCAGATGAATTCTGGATTATTGAAGGATGGTTGGTAAAATGTTGAACGGTTATATCTGAAGGTATGAAGAAATCGGTTGTTAAAATTTAATTTTAAATCCATTACTTAACTTAATTTCCTCATACCTTATTATTAGTTTTGTATTTTTTGTTGTCGACCACTTTTATCATTAGCCCCTGACTCAGGAGAATGGGTAACCACTCCCCGTGTAGCGACGTTAAATAAATTATTGTATTGTAAATATCCAAACGAATCGACAAATTTTCCAAAGGGCTCAACTGAATTGATTTTCCAAGATTTCTAGGTGCTTCTCTCCACTTAGGATTATAAATGAATACAGAGGCGAACTGTTAGGGCAATATCTGACAAAATGGAGGAAGGGGGGGGGGGGGGGGGGGGGGCAATAGTCCTGGTCGCTTCATACAACAGAAACCGAAGTTAAACGCTGGCAGCAATGAGCCATCGGGCCCCATGATGAGCTTTACCTGGTAAAGAAAGCTGAGTCCTCGGTAAAGGAGGTAAAACATCGGTTTCTCAGTTTTCCTTGCCATAGCTGCACGCCGATGATTCCGAATACGAAGAAGATCAAAAAAGACAGAAGAAGAACATTGCCGAGCATTGGAAGCGTGTCAAGAAGGAGCGTGACCAGGATCCGGATACCTGTAAAAAAAGACACAAACAAATACAGACACAAATATCAGTTTCACACAAGTTCAAGGAGATATAGAAGATATTACATGACTTGCATGGAGATACGTCATTAAAGGACAGTTCTGTACTTACTTGGAACTTTGTTGATGGCTCGAAGAGGTCTCAGAACTCTGAATTCCCTTATGATGGTAAGATAGTTGCCTCTTTTGACTGCTTTCTCGATCAAGCTGGAAAAACGAGAACCAGTTGTTCTTAAAAAAAGTGAACCTTCTGCAGAAGACGTCTTCAAAAGTCTTTGGATCATTTTCGGAAATTCAGTTTAGATAGTCGGTCAAACTACTAATTACGGTTCTTCCTAGACTCCTGCGACTGTTAGCGAGGACCGGGTGCTCGAGTAAAATTCGGCAGTCTACGACTAAAAATTAGCGAAAAATGTCATTTTGCCCTCTATGTTATAAATAAGTTTGCCTTACCCAATGATCACAATAAAGCAGTCCAGTCTGTTCCACTTGTCCTGTAAATAGCCTTTCTTTCCAGTGATACCCATTGCTATCATCTTGATCACCATCTCGGCGAAAAAGAAAGCGAAGATAACATGTTCTACATTCTCGAGTACTTGGCACCGAGTGGAGAGGCAGTTCTTGTCAAGCGGATTGTACATGGCTAACGTCGCACAGTTGATAAGGATCACAAACATACTGATGCGTTCGAACCATGTGCGATAATGTTAAGGAGAATTGTTCCTAGCTTTAACTTCGAATTACTTTAGATCCGTATGTCAGAGGAAGGGTCCATCTGAAGGCTGTGTACGAGACTAGGTGCAAAGTTCCTTGTAAGAAAATGCGAATGTTCAACGAACATATAAAAAGTTGTTGTTGTGTACAATTCGAATTGTTTTGAACGCCATTGCTGCAAAACCTCAAGTCCCTTTTTTAGACTTATTTTTAAGTTTTTCAGTTAAAATTTCATTTTTCTCTACCAAGTTTTCCCAAAACCAGTTTGAGAAAGTGAATTGGGTGGACAAATTCTACTCGACGAAAATTGTTATTTGTGAGCTAACATCACATAGTTAATGAGGATAACAAACATACGGATGTGTTGGAACCATGTGCGAAATGTTAAGGAGAAGTTGCAAGCTTCCCAAGTGAGCGTTAGGACACTGAAATCGTTATATCTGCTTTCTATAAGCGCCAGCAGGTTATCGTCATAAACTAAAAGCTTAAGTATGAGCTAACTGCAGGGTTTTGATAGCAAATTTTATCGACAATCGTTAAATACGATATCGATCTTAAGTATTATTTATAATTATATATATATATATATATATATTCCTACTATACTTAACTTCAGACGTTCGCCCGGCCTTTCTGTCCTACAGAATCTAAAAACAAATGTAAATTCTAGAATAGTGCGCACGTACCATCTCCAAATTCGTCAAATTAATCACAAAATGTCACCTCTAAAATGCAATTGCTGAGTTTTCAAAAGGATATGGCCATTTTATCAGCTGAATCATCCAGCGCCTTGCTTTGCTGTCCTTAGAGATAACAAAACAAGAGACGGCTTCAAATTCGGAACTCCCGTCGGTGTTGTTTTGAGTCGGCAGTGTTTTTATGTCGCCTGACACACGTTTTCCTCCATTGGTGTTAAAACGCCGCGCTTGCTCTCAGTCGTATTATGTGTCGTATGTTTTAAAAACACAATGTTCTCACAATGCCTTTTCCATATGTTTATCTCAGAAAAAAGCTAGCAGTTCTTAGTGCATCCGGTGCAGCTGATGTGTCATGTGTAGTATTTTCGATTTTCGACATGAATGGTAAATAAAATATCGATAAAGTCGGAAGGCCGCAGATAGTAACGATACCTTAAAAAGTTATTCAGAAGTGAACGAAAAATGTATAAAAACGCTGAACTCCTACACAAAATAGAGGTATACCTTACGCCTAGAATTAAAAGGACATGTAACTTTGGCGTTAACAAAGGAGACAACTGACTGCGTTTAATATCTCCCTCAACTCATGCTACCAAAAGCTCATCCTTTTTTTCATGTCTTAGGTTGATGGACATCGATTCATTCTGGTGACAAGTTTGTTGCGTTTACCAACACCAAAATCCAATTAACATATTTCGGTCTAAAACACAATATATTTTATAATTACTTTGAGATATGGCAAAATCGATAAGTCGTATCTAACAGCGGTGAGCCAGTGTAAGTCTTCAAGCTAATTGCAGCTGATTTGCCTTAGTATTGTATGGTTAAATAGTTTTTTTTCGGTTTCATTTTCTTGAATTATAGCTGAAGTAATTTTGAGAAGAATGTTCGGTACTTGGGTTCTTGGTGGATAAAGAAGTCATAATTTGACGGAGTCTTGCATGCACCTGTTGACGGTATAGAGGTAGGATATAAATTTGCATTTATGACACTTGAACTGACTTGTTGACGGAACTACAACGCACTGCAAGCGATATAGACTGTTTAATTAACTGAGGACGCTAAATACTGCTTCTGTCATAAAACATTCAGGTGCGTTCGCAACTTAGACCAGCTTGCGCAACCGGAGTAAACTTCGGGCGAATATTTAAGTTAATTATAAATTACTTTGTAACGGAGAAAACACTTTACGGCAGTGCATCAGTCATGTGTGTTAATGCCCAGTTCCCTCTATGAAATCAGTGCGCCTGCAGTGCATCACGGTAGTTGTATTCAACATTACAAATTCAAAATGGCGGAAAATGTATTCAGCAGAAGGGACATCATTCTCCGCCATTTCGAATTTGTAATGTGGAATACAACTACCGTGATGCACTGCAGGCGCACTGATTTCATAGAGGGAACTGGGCATTAACACACAAGTACAGCGTTAAAAATGGGGCTTAGAGGCTATAAGAGGCTCTAATTAGCATCCTAAGTGGATTTTGTTGTATATCTAGATGGAAAGAAAAGTTGTCACAACAGGATTTCTGGCATAACTTCTCAACACTTTTGTCTCAGCTTGTAAACAAGCAAACAAAGCTCGCCTAATTTATGTAAGCAATCTAGTTAAGCAACCAATCAGAGGTTCTGTTCTATAATATATTTTTTTAAATCACTATTTATATATTTGGCTTACGCACCCGATTAATAAGCAATTACCCCGGTTGTTATTTGATACATATTATTTGTATTATATCAAATGGCTTACATGGCTAATACAAACATATAAACACAAACATTTGTTTACTTAAGGACGGTGCCTCTTAAGAGAGACTTTTTTCCGTGACCGAGTGAAGAGTGGCACATGATGAAAAAAATCACTACCTTCATATTTTGTCCAGAGATACCCTATGGTGAGTCAATAAACGTGGTGCAATTTTTTTTGTTCAAATCTTTTTTTATTTTCTAGAAAATTCGCAAAAACTGTAACGGCCGTCTACGGCCATAAAATGGCCGAAATGAGTGCTACGAGTATGAGCACAATAACTATGCTCCTTAACAGCGCAAAAGGAAGCAAGCCTTTTTCAATTTGTACATTTGTTTAGGAGGCATTAACAAATGATTTGAGTCTAATAACAGAATTATTCACTTAATTTTGAATTCCCGGCAACGGGTTTGAAAATCGCCAATATTTCATTGTTTAAAAATCTCAGTTTGGAGCAGTTTTTCAAGAAACATTTTTCCTATGCGGTATAACTCAGATTCACTTGAAATTAAGATTTTTGATTAGTGGAAATGTTCTTCTTTCCACGGATATAAAAAATTAGCCTGGGGCTTTTAACTACTGCAAAGAAAAATCCCGTTAAATTTCGAGGAAATCACAACACCGACTTGTCAACAACCACAAATAATCGAATTACGCTTCTGTTATCAAAGCCAAAATTCAACCGAAATCATATCGCTTAGCCCTCTACTGGATCAGAAACTCAATATAGTAAGCTTACCTCGTAAAGCCAGTGTTTGAAGGTTGGTTTTTACCCGTACTTTCGTTTCAAATCGCCATCATGGACAGTGTTTACCAAATCACACAATTAGCATTAAACTGTTGCCGAAGGCTCTTCCATGAAACATCGCATTTCTTGGCAGTTCCAGCCATATATCAGCTTCCATACAGCTATTTATACAAGAGTCTTCTTTTTGCAATCAAAAAACCGTGCGTTTTGATCGTTTAAGTGGCAGAAGATCAAAGCTTTAGAAGCGAAACTTTGATAATTTGTGTGTCACGCAATGACATGTTGCATTTGCCCGTTACAAAAGGGCTCGGTTACCAAGTAGTACTTTCCTCGCCACTCTTCGCGTTTCGCATGTCTTTTCGCGACTCTCCTCCACTATCCGAACGCCTGGAACTGGCTATATGGTCCTATATATGTTGCAGATTAGCGAATATTTGGTTATTGTTGGAAAAAACGTTTTTAAAATCTAGAATGCTAAAAAATATAGGAAGTTAATTATTGCGACCCCGACAAATGTGTGCAACAGGAATCATGGAAGCTCAAGAAGTAATGTTGGAGTTTTTCGCCAAAAAAAAAAAGCCTGTTGTACCGTTATTCTGTACCGCCTAAACGGCTTGTAGGATATAAGGGGGCACCTGATTGACGTTTGCGGACATGATAATTATTTTGAGGATTTTTGTCTGTTTGAAACGGAAGGAAAGAAGGTAGAAACTATACAGGATCTTTGACTGAAGGTTCAGCAGGCGCCAAGCAAATCCTTTGAGTACCTTTACGGATATATGCTTTTGTTTCTAATAAGAGTATAATTCATTTACTCAGATCAATTTGGTAAAATCAGAAATTAAATTAGTTTAAGGTGGGCAACCTCGTTCCCAGGGAAGGGAAAAGTCCCTGGGAACGAGGTTGTGAGGTGGGGTTCCTAACAATATTGACCGTCGAGCCATTCAAAGTTTGCTAAGCAAATATTAAAGAACGAAGGTTTGTTTGGTCGGAATTTTGTTCAGAGGCAAGAAGTGCATAAATAATCACAAAAGTAGAAAAGTACCTAGAGTACTGAAAATGGACATCAATATAATTGCTCTTTTCAGAGATTAGCGGGGGACACTGCTCCCAAGATAAGCGAAGTCGGGTTGAAGAACAAGGTGCTATGATACTCCCTCTGGGTTTATGTGTAAAACACATCTCGGCACACAAACAGTCTGTAGGCGTAAATGATGTGTGGAGTCCGAAGTCGATTTAATTTTAGCACGAGCATCAATATTTTTCATTACACCTCCTGATATTTCGGACATGACTATCTACCCAGGAGGGCTCGCAACAGTGTCGTGTTCCAGCAGAATTATCGAGACCTGCCAAGGAAGGGAAATCGCAAAGGGCCGACCGCGGCATCGACAAAGCGCTTTCGAGGACAATCCTTCCGTTCGACGCACGGGCATATTAATCCCTGTTGGCTCTGTGGTAAGTCTGTGTAATTTTGCTAATTTATGATAGGGGAAGCTTACGAAAAATTTAAATCAGGGTTGTATCTTAATGTCCAGCACAAAGATCGTATTTAACTAGCCCTTGTACTTACTCGGGCGACGGGTATCAAATCGGACTGAATATACAGCTGTTTCGAGAAAGGTTGTCGGAAAAAAGCGCACGCGACAATCCTGAAAGGTATTGTGGGTAGTTTTAAGTTCACGGTTCCTTGACTTTAGCATTTCAGGGAAATCTGAGAAAATGGCATGATACGCTGTGGAAGTATGTTTGCGAGTGCTAAAAGAAAGCAACAAAAGTTGTTTCGACAGCTACAGTGTCAGGAACGTACTTACTGATCATATCCCAGATTACCTTTCGGGATTGTCGCGTGCGCTTTTTTTCCGACAACGTTTCTCGAAACAGCTGTATATAATCTGATACTTGCATGCGGTCCGATTTTGTACCACGTGGCGTGTTTCGTCCAACGAGAGTGCGCGGAAATTAATCAGTGGGTTATGACTACAAGTGGTAGCGCGTATGATTTCAGCCTTCTCGAAACAAAGACACCACACCGCGGGACTCGTCTGCCTTACTTATAAGTACAACAGGGCTGGTGGCGACGTTACACCCACTGAGAAGGACACGGGAGTGACCCATAAGTGCTTATCCACATAATCCCTTGGTTCACTAATCAATCTTATATTACCGTCTAGTAATATGTTCCCTTCTAAACACGAACGCGCCCTTGTGCGGTTTTAATCTTAGTGAGTGCGTCTATGCCAGCTAGCGCGTTTCAACATTCAAATCAGCTTATGTTATGAACAAGGAAAACGCATCAGTGTGGTGAGGTCCCGTCCACACTAATGCGTTTACGTTTGAAAACGCATACTTTTGGATGCGTTTTCGCCTATCTTCGACACTACAACACTTTCATCGAAAACGCATACATTTGAAAACGCTGTCCAGAGTGGATACATTTGAAAATGTGTGTGTGGACAGCAAAAATGGAGGATTTCGTTCAAAAACGCTGACGTCATTCGTCTATTTGTCGCATGCGCAGATGACTATTGTAGCGTTTTTGAGCGATGCGTTTTTCAAACGAAAACGCATTTGTGTGGAGGGGATGGGGGGGGGGGGGGGGGGCCGCAGTCATGTCTTGCTTTAATACATATACATGTTCTAAACAAAAGTAATGGCTACGCATAACAACCAGACGTAAAAACGCACGTTGTTTGCACGCGAAGCGTGCGTCTTTACATTAAAACTTTGTAAAATTCTGAAAGGGCCAACGGACAATACGAAGGTACCGGATTCTTCAGGGAACATTAGCCTTCAGTACACGTGGCTTAGGTTTTCTTCGGTGTGCGCGAAGCGCGAGCGCGAGCGCGAGCGCGAGCGCGGAGCACTAGACGGAAAAAATTCCTAAACCACCTGTGCTGCAGGCTAATTTACATTCACTAGCTGCGTGCTCACGTAAATTTTAAGACGATATCAGGCCAGGTATCTTAGATCTCGTTAATATTTACATGAAGTGCACCGACACTGGGACACGACTTCCAAGGAATGACCGTTCGGGTACTGGCAAGCTTACCCCCCCCCCCCCCCCCCCCCCCCCACCCCGGTGGGGCCAGGCGAGGTGAGATCTGCCCCCACGGGGGGGGGGGGGAGTGGGGCGAGGAGACGGCTGACACTTCAGACTACGGAATGGAGGACAGAGCGCGACTATTGCGTTATAATAGAAGCAACACGCAGTGTGCAATTTAGATTCATAATCATTTCAGTAGAGATAAGAACCTTGAACGAATTACCGAACGTAGTAGTGCGTCACTTTTGCCTACATCATGGTGTTTATATACTTTGCAAGTACGAATTCCTGAAAAAATATTTGTTAAACATTATTGAAAACCACGAAGTCATCGTTGGATGGACTCAGCTACTGATTTTCACCAAGCAATTACTTCCAAAATGGTAGATGAGAAACGTTACAATAACGTATAGCTGAGTCGTTTAGGGTACCGGCTAGAGCCATAGCAGTAAAACAGAATTCAGATTTAAAATCGTGTAATACAGGACACCTACGGGCCAAAGAAACCTGGCCGTATTAGGGTGGTTGTATTAAAAGGGCTCTTTAAATAAAGGAAATGACTGACTGAGCTTTTGTTCGGGCCAAAATAAAGTGGCCGTAATAACGACCTGGCCGTATTAACGGGTGGCCGTAAGGCGGAGTTCCACAGTAATTTTTTTTGCGAAAACTCTAACATTACTCCCTAAGCTTCCCTGATTCATGTTACACAGTTTTGTCGGACGTCGCAATAATTAACTTCATATCAGTTTCAGCATTCTAGATTTTAAACAGTCTTTTTCCAACAATACCCAAACTGATTCGCTGGTACAACTTGGTAACCGAGCCTCTAATGTGTGACATGTCATAGCGTGACACACAAATGATCAAAGTTTCGAGTAACGCACGGTTTTTGATTGTAAAAAGAAGACTCTTGTATAAATAGCTGTATGGAAGCTGATATATGGTTGGAACTGCCAAGAAATGCGATGTTTCATGGAAGAGCCTTCGGCAACAGTTTAATGCTAATTGTGTGATTTGGTAAACACTGTCCATGATGGCGATTTTGAAACGAAAGTACGGGTAAAAACCAACCTTCAAAGACTGGCTTTACGAGGTAAGCTTACTATATTGAGTTTCTGATCCAGTAAAGTGCTAAGCGATATGATTTCGGTTGAATTTTGGCTTTTGATAACAGAAAGCGTAATTCGATTATTTGTGGTTGTTGACAAGTCGGTGTTGTGATTTCCTCGAAATTTAACGGGCTTTTTCTTTTCGGTAGTTAAAAGCCCCAGACTAATTTTTATATCCTTGGAAAGAAAAACATTTCCACTAATCAAAAATCTTAATTTCAAGTGATTCTGAGTTATACCGCATAGGAAAAATGTTTCTTGAAAAACTGCTCCAAACTGAGATTTTTAAACAATGAAATATTGGCGATTTTCAAACCCGTGCCGGGAATTCAAAATTAAGTGAATAATTCTGTTATTAGACTCAAATCATTTGTTAATGCCTCCTAAACAAATGTACAAATTGAAAAAAGGCTTGCTTCCTTTTGCGCTTTTGAGGAGCATAGCCTTCAGTGCTCATACTCGTAGCAATCATTTCGGCCATTTTATGGCCGTAGACGGCCGTTACAGTTTTTGCGAATTTTCTAGAAAATAAAAAAAGATTTGAACAAAAAAATTGCACCACGTTTATTGACTCACCATAGGGTATCTCTGGACGAAATATGAAGGTAGTGATTTTTTTCATCATGTGCCACATTTTTCTGATTTCACGCGGTCACCAAAAAAATTCTCTCTTAATACCAAAGTATTTTTGCGCGGTTTATGACTATGCGGGAAAAGCAGATCTTAGCAAGGGCTATTGGATTCCAAAAAGAAAATTGGGGGTAACCACGCATTTTTTAGAGATAATCAGTAGCATTTTCTCGGAAAAAAAAGTAAAAAATATTTTTCGCAGATTTCCTTTGAATTTGCCTTGACATACACGAAAGCAACAATACATATAAAAAGCTTAAAATACTTAACAAATGGTAATATAACAACTACTGTTTATGTGTTTTTTAATTAAAAATCGTCGCAACGTAGCCATTATCAACCCTGACAGCTCTCCTCTGGTATGCCAAAAATACAGTCTAAATAACGTTTGCACACAACAAAAAATTAATCATATGTTTAATAGGCTTACCGCTTCCATTTTATAACATAAAAAGTAGGGGTCACCACACGTTTTTGTAAGTTATATGAAGAAAACGACCATATATTTCCCTGCCGAGCTTAGCCTTAAAGAGATTTTACAATGTTCTGTATGTGCGCGCGCTCGAGCGCGCGCTAATGACGCGATAAATTATGCGCAGAACGTATGCGCAGTAACAATAGGAGGCACCGTCCTTAACGAGTTATAATAATAATAAATCAGAATAATAACAGCCAGGGGCATTCATCACAGCAGTGGTTTACAGAATGGCCCTGGATAAAAGTTATAAGATAAATAAGTGAAAATTAAAGTAAAAATACAACATAAATACAATTAAAAAGAATGAATAGAAAAACTGATGACTAAGTTGCAGCTTCAGAGTTCTCCCAGTAAAATAACAAGAACAACAGCAAAACTACTAGCATCTCTGATCGATATCTTATCTGTCCAAAATATAATTCCTTTATTATACGTTTATTACGCTCCGCCAACATATTTAAGCTGTGAAAGTGTCTATTTAATATTCGTCAAGCAGCCCCGTTAGTGGGGACCCAAACGGCTGTGAAGGAGACTCAGCGACAACGTGATAACGATTTCAGAGAAACAAACAGGCTCGCTTAGTACAGTTTGAAAGCCGATTAAAGCCATTTGAATGTTCCATAACTACATTATTAATTAAAAGTCACTTCTGATACATATCTAGAATTACTAAAATTATTAGAATCAAGGAAGTCCGCTGATCGGTATGTCCTGCAACAGAGGGCTCCCCTGATGTGCTGGCGAAAGTTGGTACTATGAAGTGCATAAATAAAAGGGTTCATGGCTGAGTTAACACCCACAAGAACCACAGATGTAACATAAGGGCCTGAACCATATTGGTACAGTTCTGGCAAAAATTGGGACAACATGTATAACACCAAGTTTGGTAACCAACATATTACGTACAGTACACTCACAACTAAAACCATTTTAGTCACCTTTAGCCTAGATCGGATTCGAGCCTGTCCAGAGACTTTGGGAATCGTTATTGTGACTTTTCCAAAGATGAGAGAGCATCCTTAAATAGATAAATGCCATGGCTCCCATAGGAATAGCACCAAACACAAAAAAGCCACCAATCGTGTAAACTTTGTTCAGTTGTTTACTCGACCAGAGTTCCGGGCAGGTAAATTTTGCGTCTCCATCATATCGAACCACAAAGAACAGGGGCAGGTTGAAAATGATGCCATACAGCCAGCTAGCTACAATAGCAACAATTAATCGACGATCAGTGAGCCGCCAGCGCTCGCCGAGGGGATGAACGACGGCAAAGTAGCGCTCAACAGCCACTGCCACCAATGAGAAAGCTGAAGCAGCTCCGCCAACCCAGATGAAGTTCCTCCAGTAATGAACCTGCCACATGTAGTCGCCTGCAATGCCAGATGGGTGGTGAAATGCCCACTTGATGACGTAAACTGGAGTGATAAAAAGCGCCACCATTATGTCTGACACGCCAAATTGACAAGCAGGTAATTGATTGGCTTTCGCATGCCACGGAATCGTAACACAACCAGGCACACCAAGCCGTTACCAAGGAGATTTACTAAAACCACCACAGAGAAGGCAACTGCAAGGCCCAGATCCGTTGGCG
Source organism: Desmophyllum pertusum (assembly GCA_029204205.1). Lineage (NCBI taxonomy): Eukaryota > Metazoa > Cnidaria > Anthozoa > Scleractinia > Caryophylliidae > Desmophyllum > Desmophyllum pertusum. The sequence continues at coordinate 5,684,175 of MU827778.1, read as the reverse complement.
TCATAGGGGCCATTGTCTTGCTTTAAAACAACTGTGGAAGTAAAAGAAAATGTATAATAAATCTGATTGTTCTTAAATACGAAGGCGTGGGGCACGGTCAGAGTAATGATCGTAGTCACTGATCGTGTGTTATTGTAATTGTGAAACAACGTAAGCTCTCTAGATGAGCATCTGCTCTTAGAGCAAATGTTGAGATAAAATATTGTTTAAATAAAAAAATAATAAAAAAATAAAATAAAAATACGAAGGCGTGCTATGAAAGGGGCTTCCCAGGGATGACCAGGGTTCCTTTGTCAATCAACAGCGAACGAGACAATAGCCGAAAATGGTGAAGAATAAAACATTCGTCGACGTTTCAGACTAGGTGCCCGTGCCATGCCGGGGCACCGTGCCCGGGCACTAAAATGGACGTTGTTCAGACACCTCAATGCCCTGGAACGAGGATGTTCACACTCGAGCAGGAGACTTGGTGCCCAAATATTTGTTTACGGTTTATTTGCCATACTGTTCGCCATGTGCAATTCGTGTGTTGTTGTTTACTGTACTCAAATTTACATGAATACTGATTAGCGGCCTGCATCCTTCTGGTGATAGCTCAACAGCTGTCCAAGAGCTACAAGATCAACTGGTTTTAAGTGATGTAATAGCAACAATATGTTTTGAATCAAGAAACAAACTGCCTCGATATAGTCTTGGACGTTTTTCTCGCTGTAAAGTAAAGCAATGATTTCTTCCATTGCCCATTTAGCACCCGAAAAGTGAAAAAGCTCGGGAACCGCTCACACAGGCGCGGGAACTGACGAAAGCCTGTTCAGACAAGTGCCCGTGCCCGGGACGGTGCCCGAGTACTACCTCTGGAGTTAGTGCCCGTGCCCGGGCACGGTGCCCAGATTTTTGCTCGGGCACCAACAAAAAGCTATGTTCAGACTGGTGCCCGTGCCCGGTTCTCGGGTACCTAGTCTGGCTCGATTTCTGCCGCTCTCTTGCGTTTGGTCTTCGTTCCTCCTCCTTCTGGGGAAGAGCGTGGGCTCATTTTTCCGAACAGCGGCTGGTAATCGAGCCTACGTTTATATTCGTTACTGTACTTATTCTAAACCCAACATAGTGATAAAACGTTTTTGAATAGTCTCTTGAACTATTTCGGTTAGTTATCGATAACTAGCCTCGCACACTGGCTTTTTTGTTATCGACAACTTTTTATGATCGACAACTACATAGTTGTCGACAACTATAGATCTCTAGTCTGTGGAGGCCCTAATTTCTTGTTTGTGTTTCGCTTTCACATAATATTTTACAATGTAATGTCAATATAAATTTCCATACATTCTACTCTCTATATTCTGTTATTGTTAAAACTCAATCAGTACGTTATATATTTTGTTCCCTATCTTGAGTTTCCAAGATGTAAACCGAAATATTTGGCATTGGAGTTCCTTACAAATACGTACGTCTATGTGGTCTTTCTGGTGCACATGTGTGTTTGCCCAGCCGACAATTACGATCCCGTGACGACTCTGAGATATGTCATAGTATAATAAAATAATTATTAGTAACACGCAGAAGACAAGTGCCTGCTCGTTGTTTGAAAAGATCATAATTTCAATTTTCTGATAGGTTTGACTACGTTGTCTCGAAGGTATCAACCACTAATGCATATGCACGTTGCAATACATGTATTAAAATGACATACATTGAAGACCATATATATTACTAGTATACCTGATAGGTAGAAAATGCTGCCGGGGAAAGGAAAATGTAACAGTATGCGCATAAGTAGAAGTTTGAATGGAAATATAATTTATTTCTTCGGATGAACTATAACCACTGAACGCAACAAAACTTACCAAACAGCAAGATCAGCGAGCAGATTCAATATTACTCCTTCGGAAGCTTCTTCATTCACTTCAGAAGCTAGCTTCTTCATTCACTGAGTGCACAGCACATGACGCTGGTTTACACATGACGCTGGTTTATTACTATATGTTAATTGTGTAACCTAAGTCTCAAAATGTCGTTATCAGTTAAGTGAAGGTATACGCTCACTTTAATGATACTCCTTAGAAATCTGTTTCTTAGAGTTTTACAAAGAGCAATCCGGCCCATGTAAACAAGCTCTTCATAAAACATCTGCAACTCCGGCGATCCTTATGGAGCACCCAACGAGTTAACGAACAACAAAAGCCGTTGCTTACATTCTCAACAAGCAAGGCCTTCTCGTTGATGTTTAATCTTATATTGACGATTTTTACGTTGCCAAGAGAAAAAAACACGAAAGAATATATTTTGATCGCATGACTCACATTGAGTTGTTTGGAGCCAAAAATACTCGACCGTATATCTTTTGATCGCATTAAATTAGTGGCTTAATTGCATTCACGTCAACACCTTGACAACGAGTGTCGCTGTTGCCGCTACTGACTCGTACTCCAGGACGACCTTTTTGCACTGGCTCCAATGCAAAAGAATAATTATCTGCTACGTTAACTCCAACAGCCACTGGCGAAGTGTGCAGCTGTCGTTTAATAGAGCAGCCTGTGTTCGACCTCGTCGAACTTTCAGTTGTCGATTATTGATTATTATCGCGAACGCTCACGTTTCACCGCCTCCAGGTTTCTCTGTCAGTGATCTTCTTTTGAAACCTTTCCCCACGGGGGTGAGACTCCCCAATAATTATTATTTTTTTCTGTCTTCTTTTTGTCTTGAACGGGTTATATATTTTACGATTTTTTTGTCTTAAACTGGGAATATATACGCAGGGTATGATTTTGACTTAAATGTCTTAGACGGGTTCTCAAAAATCGTAATTCTGTCTGATAAAACAGGGTAGGAAAATTAGAGGTTTGTACGAGGCCTTCTCGTTGATGTTTAATCTTATATTGACTATTTTTACGTTGCCAAGAGAAAAAAACACGAAAGAATATATTTTGATCGCATGACTCATTGAGTTGTTTGGAGCCAAAAATACTCGACCGTATATCTTTTGATCGCATTAAATTAGTGGCTTAATTGCATTCACGTCAACACCTTGACAACGAGTGTCGCTGTTGCCGCTACTGACTCGTACTCCAGGACGACCTTTTTGCACTGGCTCCAATGCAAAAGAATAATTATCTGCTACGTTAACTCCAACAGCCACTGGCGAAGTGTGCAGCTTTCGTTTAATAGAGCAGCCTGTGTTCGACCTCGTCGAACTTTCAGTTGTCGATTATTGATTATTATCGCGAACTCTCACGTTTCACCGCCTCCAGGTTTCTCTGTCAGTGATCTTCTTTTGAAACCTTTCCCCACGGGGGTGAGACTCCCCAATAATTATTATTTTTTTCTGTCTTCTTTTTGTCTTGAACGGGTTATATATTTTACGATTTTTTTGGTCTTAAACGGGGAATATATACGCAGGGTATGATTTTGACTTAAATGTCTTAGACGGGTAGCGCGTAGCAGCAAAAAACCGGAGCAACGAAATAACTCACCTCTGAGCCTAGCTGTCGAGAAAGAGAGAGCACGTGGAACTACGCATCTTACTTTGTTCCATTCGCGCATAACCACAATTCCATGCGGTCTGAGCCTAGCTGTCGAGAAAGAGAGAGCACGTGGAACTGCGCATCTTACTTTGTTCCATTCGCGCATAACCACAATTCCATGCGGTCTTAGAAAATTTGGTTTCAAGGCCCTATATTGTAATTTTTTGCCGATTAGGTCTGCTGCCTTGTTCGTTCGCTTCAGGCTCACTCACAGCGGCAGCAATAAATCCCGGTTTAAATGCAGTCATTACCTATGACTTCACTTACCTTGTCTCGAAGATCAGTTTGATTGGAATGAATGTTTCTATTTCTTTTGTTAATGTCAACGGACGGATGAATACAAGAAAACGCAACTCAACCACCTTGACTACAATGGTCTATTATAAAGGTTCAAAATGTTTATTAAACATTTATCACGTGAGAAATAGAAACGGTTTTAGGTGACCGCGCTATCAGTATCATGATAAGCTTATATATAACGCCGGGTTGAGCGTGACCTCAGGAAGTGCCACAGATGAAATTGGCTGGCTTTGAAAGGTTTTAATTTCAAAATAAAGTAGTAAAAAAAAAAACAGTCCGAGGTACTCCGACTACTCCTACATGAACTACATGGAACTGATGGGGATTCTCGTGGGAAAGTTATTGCCTTATCAACTAAATTCAGGCAAACAGACAGCGCTACTCTCATTAAAACTAATTTATTCTTGGTTCTTGTTCATCAGTTGCTTATCATTCAGCCGTCATTCGCTCTAGGTCTGTCCACAAGTTACTCGGAAACTAATTTATTCTTGGTTCTTGTTCATCAGTTGCTTATCATTCAGCCGTCATTCGCTCTAGGTCTGTCCACAAGTTACTCGGCAACTTCTTGGCAACTTTTCGTGAGCACCTTTTTTCTAGCCTGAACTTCATTTCGAGCAACTTAGTGCATTTCGAGCAACTTTGCATTCTGTTCCACAATCGCAATGCTTATAGTCATTAGATTCTTTGGCAATTTCCCATGTCAAGAGCATGGCAAGGAATGAGGGACATTTGAGCAAGCACAGCGGCATGTGGCTTTCTACATATATAATAACAAAGAAACCAATATGGCGGCCAAAAGCGTGCATTCTCTCAGGTAATCTCGTACCCAGAGTCAAATTAACGGTCTACTCGGTCAGCGGGTCGTCGCCAGGTTAGACCGTAGGTACTTCATGTATCCCTTATTATATTGACTCTGGGTACGAGATTGTCTCTCAGGCCGACAAGCAATTCATTAATTATCTTTCGTCTGTCGTTTACAATGTCATTTGACTGTTATAATTTGTTATTTATAGTGACAATAACTACATGAAATCCATGACTCGATCGTACGGACTATCTATTATGTATTTTGTATTTCCCACAGAATTTTCCTCTCATTCACAGTCTTAATCGGAAAACTTTATTCAAAAAAATCCTGGGGAAAAGAAGGGAGGTTACCAAGTGAAATGAGATCAATATGGCAGATGTTTTTCACGAAACCTACAGATGTACGAGAAAAGACCTACACTTAAGGTGGCAAAAACGCCTTTCTCCACGCTTATTCTTAGGACATGTAACTGGAAAACTGAGCCAAACTTCAAAGCAGATTACCGTGGTGGATCCAAAATTTTATGGGATATTGTTTTAATCAACGTGGAGGACATTGTTTACGAGTAATACTTTCGATTGATAGACCTTGTCACGGTTTTAAAAGCCATCTTGACGGGTAGGCAACACGCGTCAGAAATTTAAGTGTTTGTATGGGCATCCGATGACAAATCATTTTCTTAAAAATTGAATTCTGAACAATTTAGTTGCAAAATTAAGATACTAGGCAAAGGATTGTATTAACCAAATTTGAGGAATGTAGCTGTGCTTAGAAAGCGTCCAGTCGCGTTTTTAATTTTTCATACATTTGTCTATAAATTTTTCCGCGACTGTCAAACCACCGAACCGGAACTGTACGCAAAGCCGCGTAAAACCGATGCGACTTAAGGTCGTATCGGTCTAGAAAGTAAAAATGTTTTGATAACAAAATTCTAAGGAATCATTCATTGCCCTATCAGTATTAGAGATGAAACTGAAGATAAAACTTTGTATTGTCCTTGGAATAAAGAACAAACAAACAAAACCGTCAGTTATTAATTGGCAGTCTTCAGATAAAACAGGTTCGTCCCCAGTCTCTTGTTAAGTAAGTGTCCTATAACGCGTTAAATTTCCTTTATATGTTTTATATTTGTCTGAATAGCGTAAAATAAAGATTAATCGACTTGACGTTTAATTTTAGTCTTCCTTTAATTTATTATGGATACTTTGATTTAAGGTTTAGACAGGGTTTAACAAAACCGTGGCCTAACTCGACTTTGATGGAGCTGTATGTTACGATATTTCAAGTCATTTTTGCGAAGTGCAAAGTCACCTTCAAATTGAAGAAGGCCTAAAAATAATAGTTTGCTAAGGTAGAAAATCACCAAAGAGGTGATAATAAACCAAACAGGAACAAGGATGGTTGAGGATGACGGATTGCGAATGACGAACTTTAAAAAAAATGGCCAATTTTTTCAAGATGTGCCATCCATGACGTAGCTCCTTTGAACTGGCCAACCTAAATGTGTTAAGACGAAATCCATTAGAAAATCGAGTAATATTTCTGGCCAGTGGACAAAAATCCTGTACCACGACGCCATAAGCTTTCACGCTTAAACTAGACATTCATGAGCCGTACCTTAACGGTATTCACCAAATAATATAACTCCACAATCCTTAAATTGCTTTCCGCCTTCAGTTTCCTCCCGTGAATAGGTTGAATCATGAGAGGTGGCAGCCATGTTTTTGTTAACATGGCTGCCACCTCTCATGACTCAACCAATTCACGGGAGGAAACTCAAGGCGGAAAGCAATTTAAGGATTGTGGAGTTATATTATTTGGTGAATACCGTTAAGGTACGGCTCATGAATGTCTAGTTTAAGCGTGAAAGCTTATGGCGTCGTGGTACAGGATTTTTGTCCACTGGCCAGAAATATTACTCGAGTTTCTAATGGATTTCGTCTTAACGTCATTTACAGGGAACCTTGTGTAGAAAGCGTATACAGTGGAACCCAGTTAATACGGACACCAAAGGGACATGGAAACGTGTCCGTATTATCCGGTGTCCGTATTAAACGGGCTGATATAAGAGAAAATATGTGTCGTCGGGACAAGCAAAACTGTCCGTAATAAGCGGGTGTCCGTATTAACGAGTGTCCGTAAAGCGGGGTTCCACTGTAACACAGACTGAAAAATACAATTAGCTACTTAAACTGTCCCGCTTATAAGTAGATTTAGACCTCATTAAATTATCTTAAACCACGGCCTAACGTAGACTTTGTTTAAATATTCGGCCCTTAGTGTATTGACATCATGCTGCCGGGGAAAAGATGACGATGATGGTGGCGCCCACTGTGAAGGAGACTCAGTGAAGTAACAGAGTTGCAAACAAGCTCAGGTACAGTTTGAAAGCTGATCAAGGCTATTCCATCACTTCCATAACCTAAGTTACTTCTAATACATTTTTCTACAATGAAATCTCCATTAAGGGAAAATCCATAGGGGTGCCCCTTTAATAGATTAGTAACGATTATATGAGCGTTACTTTTGTCGACCTTTGTCGGGACAATAGTTTGTGTTCCCTTAAAGGTGGTGTCCCTTTAAGGGAGGTGTCCCAAATAAGAGGTCCCACTGTATTGTATTAAAACCGGCATTATGAGACTTATAAGGACTTACTAAAATTATTAGAATCAAGGAAGTCCGCTGACCGTATGTCCTACAACAGAGGGCTCCATTGATGTACTGGCGGAAGTTGGAACTGTGAAGAGCATAAATAAATGGGTTCATCGCTGAATTAACACCCACAAGTACCACAGAGGCAACGTAAGAGACTGAACCATATTCGTACAATTCGGGCTTAAACTGGGACAACATGTATAACACCAAATTTGGTAACCAACATACTGCGTACATTACACTCACAACTAAAACCATTTTAGTCACTTTTAGCCTCGATCGGATTCGCGCCTGTTCAGAAACTAGGGAGCCGCTATCGTGACTTTTCCAAAGGTTACATAGCATCCTTAAATAGAGAAATGCCATAGCTCCCATCGGAATAGCACCAAACACAAAAAAGCAACCAATCGTGTAAACTTTGGCCAGTTGCTTAGTCGGCCAGTGTTCCGGGCAGGTAAGTTTTGCGTCTCCATTATAACCAACCACAAAGAACAGGGGCAGGTTGAAAATGATGCCATACAGCCAGCTAGCTACAATAACAGCAATCAATCGACGGTTAGTGAGCCGCCAGCGTTCGTCGAGGGGATGAACGACGGCAAAGTAGCGCTCAACGGCCACTACCACCAATGAGAAAGCTGAAGCAGCTCCGGCAACCCAGATGAAGTTCCCTCCAGTAATGAACCTGCACATGTAATCGCCTGCAATGCCAGATGGGTGGTGAAATGCCCACTTGATGACATAAACTGGAGTGATAAAAATCGCCACCATCATGTCTGACACAGCCAGATTAACAAGAAGGTAATTGATTGGCCCACGCATGCCGCGGTATCGTAGCACAACCAGGCACACCAAGCCGTTACCAAGGAGATTTACTAAAACTACCACAGAGAAGGCAACGGTAAGGCCCAGATCTGTTGGCGTCATCAGGGCCATTGTCTTGCTTTAAAACAACTGTAGAAGTAGAAGTACAATTATAATAAATCTGAATGTATTAATCTGTAAGGTACCTTAATAGTTAGTAGCTTTAGGTATAAGTCTTTTTCCAAAGAAAAAACAAAACAAACAAAACAAACTTGGTTACACACTGCAAGGATCATTTCATTCATTTCATCTATCCCGGTTCATCATCTCCGTCATCCACACATCCACGTATCAAGGCAAAGATATAACGGATGTTATGGGTTAGAATCCCAATTTAGCCTTGAATTTTTTTTCAGGCTAAAATACCTTTTTTCTTAAAAATTGTTTGCACACTGTAAAGATCATTTCATTCATTTTGTTGTGATGCTTTTCTGAAGGTATTAATTATTTTGGCAACGCGCTTCTTGGATTCTCCGTTGCGCGACGAACCAAGAGACTAGGATTGCGTGACACGTCATGCCATTAAAATACACATCCTCTCTTTTAGAAATGACAACAGTAACTTTGGCTTGCCACGACTGTCTCTTATACGTGTTTACGATTCATGTCTTGCTTGTTTTTCGTTTTCATATAATATTTTTACATATTAATTGTAAAAATTAAAAAAGGGCAAATAAAGATTGATTGATTGAATAATTCCGTACATTTTTAATGTTACCTTTATTGTTGAAACTCAAAAAGCTAGATCTTTTGCTACCTATCTTGAGTTTCCGAGATGTAAACTAGCTGTGCAGGCTAGATGTAAACCGAAATAGTTGACATTGGAGCCGCATACAAATACGACGTCATGCGGTTATTTCTGTTGCACAACGTCAAGTACAATATATTGTGTGCTCCCAGCCAACAAGATGGCCACCGCTTATTAACCCGTGACGGCTCTGCGTGAGATGAGTCGCGTCTGTGTAGCAATGAGATGGCAGAATTATTGCTATTTAAAAATACGTAGAAGACAAGTGCTTGCAATTGGCTGTTGTGTGAAAATCTCGTTATTTCAACTGATAGGTTTGATTACCTTGTATTGAAGATATCAACCACACGTTGCAGGGACTGTATGAAAATGACAAACATTGGAGACAGCAGCCGATGAATAATTATAACACATAACGTACATTGCAGTCATTAGATTTGACAACACTTACCTTGACTCGAGGATCAGTTTGATTGGAATGAATCTTTCTATTTCTTTTGTTGAATCTCAACTGAATGCATGCCATAACAAGAAACGGAACATTGCAGGTCCGACTCAGATGTTTATTATATATTTATCACGTGATTTTAGGTCACGCTATTATATCGCCGCGTTGAGCGTGACACCAGCATGTGCCATACAAACCCGAGAGGACCGAGAGGGTACTCCCTGACATTTTTGGTGGGGGTGTGCGACCTGTTTCTTGAAACCCTTACCCTATTTCAGACCAAAATATGTGATTTTCCATACCCTATTTCAGACCTGACCGAAACATCGATACCCTATTTCAGACCTATAAATTAGTTCACATGTCTAATACCATTCCTGCAGCTGAAGTCATCAGCTACCCAGGAATGGGTTCCATTTGCGCAAACATTTAAGGGCTTCACATTCCCCGTTGTTAATGGAAAAAAAAAATAGTTTCGTCTAAAAGCCAGACCAAATTCCAGGCCAGAGTGCACAGAACATACCCTATTTCAGACCAAAATGGTCAAAATCTATACCCTATTTTGCCTATGTAAGGGGAAGAGCAACCTTAGAAAAAAGCAATTCAATAATAAACCGAATCAAGGTATCCATAGTAAAGGAAGACTAAAAATAAAAAAGTCAAGTCAACTTTATTTTACGCTATTCACACAAATATAAAATATTTAAAGTTTTAAATAAAGAAATTTAACTAATATTGTAGTTATAAGACATGTACCACGAGAGACGACTGGGGGGTCAGTGTTTTGTCTGACGACGACTGCCAAAATAACTCGGTGATGTTTATTCCAAGGGTGATCACGTTTAGGCTATCCGGACAGAAAGTAGCGACTCGGCCCTCCGAAAGTGGCTGCTAAATCCGAAAGTAACGAGGATCCTGTTATACCGTTCGTACTTTTACGGTATTATAATTATACGCTAAGACTGGGGTGGAGAGTTCCATTTAACATTTTCACTGGTAGGAGATACCATGAGCATTCCCGTTGGTGCCATTTAGAAGTAAACTTGGACTGATCTTTTAGCTTTGCTATAAAAAACCTTGTTTTGTATGCCGGGGGGGGGGGGGGGGGGGGTTACTCCCTTATAAGCTATATAGTTATGTGCGGCCACAAAGGGTATGGTTTTTGAGCCGTTTTGGTCTGAAATAGCAGTAGTATTAGTTTTTTATCCATTATACTTTAATTTGTAAAGCGCTTAGAACAGCGATGAATAAGCGCTATATAATTTATTATTATTACAGTCGAACCTGTATATAACGGCCACCCTCGGACTTTGGAAAGGTCGTTTGATACAGGTTCACCAAAAATACTTCGAGGGCGCGGTCAAATGTCAATTTTATTGACGTACAGTGTTATACATTAGCAACTGATAATTCAAGCTAACAATAACACACTCAAGCGATACTGTACATTGACATCTAGAAAGCATTTACGAAATTGGTGAACTACCGGATGCAGTAATAAACAATAACAACTTTGTAGCGCAGTGTTGGTGGTGCTGTAGTGTTGGATGGGCGAAAATTCGGGACTATGAAAACTGGCCACTTTTAAAATAGAGGGTGGCCGCTTAATACAGGGCCGTTATATACAGGTTCGACTGTGTTATTATTAGTAAGTCTAACTAAGCACTAAGGAAGAACGAAATATTGAGAAGTATCAATTACTGTATAACTTGTACATCCAAGAGCTTTGTAATCCAATGCAAGAAATGCACCAAACAATGCATTGGAGAGACCAAACGACAACTAAATGAACGCTTTGGAGAACATCGCCACTCTATACAGAATTATCACTCAACTTCACTTGGTCACTCTATCGACGACCAGTCCATCTCATTACCTTGGAATTCATACATGACAACTGTGATTCAGTCAGAAAGGCGCGCGAGGGCCACTTTTGGATGATATCAAGTCCGTACTGCGCAAACTCAGGGATTGTTTTCATTTTTGTTTTGAATTTGTTGATATGTTACACTTCGGTAATAGCGTACCTGAAGTTTTTGAGTTCGCCATTACATGGGTCGTTATACGTTTAGGAATGCTCGATGAGCAGAAATGTCGGTTTGGAATAATGTCGAGGTTCTTCTACTCGTTACTATTGGTTGGCAAGGATATATGGCGTTAATAATAAAAAAAGGTAAGTTTGTCCCGGAGTTTTTATTTTGGCTAGTGTTTACATTCCTTCGGTTAAGACCCATAAACATTGCAGGGCGAAGGTTGCTCTGTACGGACTGGAAATCATCTTCAGTAAGTGGACCAGTTTGCCGTTTATTGTTATTAGTTAAACAAGTGAAAAACCAACTGGTACTGTACGGTGTTATACCACTTTGCTGCGCGTCTTCTCAGTACACGTCTATCGAATTCGTAGATAATCCGCTGGCCGGTAGCCCCTGCAACAGAGGGCTCCCCTGATGTGTTGGCGAAAGTTGGTACTATGAAGTGCATAAATAAAAGGGTTCATGGCTGAGTTAACGCCAACAAGAACCACAGAGGTAATATATGTCACCGACTCGTAATCATAAAGGTTTGGCTCAAACCGTGACAACATGTATAACACCAAATTTGGCAATCGACAAATTGCGTACGCAATGCTCACGACTACAGCCATTTGAGTCACTTTCCGAATTGCTCGGATTCGCGCCTGATCTGATAATAGCGTAGCTCGAACGCCACTCCTCCAAAGGTTACAGAGCACCCTTAAATATAGAAATGCAATCGCTCCCATGGGAATTGCACCAAAAATAAAAAAGCAAGAAACTGTGTACACTTCTGCTAATTGCGTATGATTCGCCCAGCGTTCCACACAGTGAGGTACTCTGTCTTTATGTCTAACCACAAAAAACAGGGGTAGGTTGAAAAATATTGCATAAAGCCAGCCGACCACGATAACAGGGATTAATCGACGATTAGTGAGCCGCCAGCGCTCACCGAGTGGATGAACGACGGCAAAGTAACGCTCAACAGCAACTACTACCAATGAAAATGTGGACGAAGCCATGCCAACCCAGACGAAGTTTCCTCCAGTAATGAACATACACATGTAGTCACCAGTATTGCCAGATGGGTGTTCAAATGCCCAGTTAATGATGTAATCTGGAATGATAAAAATCGCCACCATCATGTCTGACACAGCCAGGTTAACAAGAAGGAAATTGATTGGAGCTCTCATCCCACGGAATCGTAGCACAACCAGGCACACCAAGGCGTTACCAAGGAGATTTACTAAAACTACCACAGAGAAGGCAACCGTGAGGCCCAGATCTGACGACTTCATGTTCGAGCTGTGGAAGTAGAAGTATAGTAAAGTAAAGTAAAGTCTTTTCAGAGCCTAATGGCTCAACAGGCCGCTGCTTAACTCCAGTTTCTGTAAAATGAAGTGACTTGGAGTATTTTATGAACAATGTACTGCTTGCTGACTGGGAAAGCTTTCAGTTCTGGCTCCTCTCTGTCATGCAACGCTACGCTCGCAGTGATATAAAACGATCACTGAACAGTTTTGATAATTTTGATTTTTCTTGACAACTTATGGTTCCAAAAATAATTAAACCGTGATTTGCGTATATGATGCAACCGCTGTGATGGCGTGACAAATATGTCGCAAGATATCGATGCAACTGATCGAAACTGACAATAACATAATTATAAACATTTTGTCCTGTTTCTTAAACGAGTTGTTGATTCACTTCTTCAGGTTTACTTTTTCTTGAAATTAGCAGCAATTGTCGGCTTTGTCTTGGCAACAAGAATCATCATCTTATTTGCAAGAATCATCATATAGATGCAGGCAAATAAATGGTAAATGTAAACAAGCCCTGAAAAGCTCCGAGGAAGGTTTATATTTACATTAAAGAAGTATTTCTGATACCGCGGATAACGGCATAATAGAAGACGCCAGTTGTCTTGATATTTTATGAAAACGAATTATGGCAATGTTCTGATAAGTTTGACTAGCTATTTGTTAAGTATCTTGTCTCGAAGATATGAACATTGGAGTTCAATGTAGGTGAATATTGTAAGCAGTTTCACCTTGATATTACTTCCCGGAATTAAAACACTTTACTCAGTTTACATTCAACGTTAGATAACGATTTCACTCACCTTGATTAAAAGCTCACTTTGACGAGAAGAAAGAGTTTTCTTTCCTTTGCTAAATGTTACCGAAAGGCACGACCGAGTCAAGCGCTCAAGCGAACTGAAACGTGGTTACATACAGTGTCTGCTGTTGCAACTTCCGTTGTTTCGTGGAAACGCAATCCGTGACGAAGACAAATTAAACATTTGTCACGCATTTGTCACGCGAGAAGCGTAACGATGCTACTTGTGTGCCACCCAATAGGGTATGGGTACTCGACCTACATGTAGATTCATAAACATGGTATGGGCTTTTGACTCGACGCTGTCAAAGACAGGGTACACCGTACGGGCGCCCGTTCAGTTATCAGGAAATATTTCCCCCGACGTTTTCTGCAGGTCCGGCTGCCGTCCGACAAAAACGATATCAATGACGACAACAGATCACTGTCAGGAATCAAATGCTCAAATAAACACCTACCTTGTAAATTAATGTCATAACAGGGTAGGGGAAGTGCGAAATTTTGGTCATAATCAGGGTTTTGACAGCCTGGGCGGCACACCCTTACTCAAACGTGGGTTAAGTACCCCCCCCCCCCCCCCCCCCCCCCCCCCCACCCCCTTCCCCAGGCAAGGTCAAACATTTGTTTGTTGTCTCTGAACAATTCCGTACCATATTACTGCCATGAACTATCATTTGCTGTTCCTAGTGTTTGAGTCCTGCCTTAATAGCCTGAGAAATCACAAATCACTATACATTGAATGCTCTATATAGTGTCCCCAATTAGTTTTTTTAGCTAAATACCATTGACACTTAAATAAAGTTATTCTATTCTTCTTCTTCTTCTTCTTCTTCTTCTTTCTTCTTCTTTCTTCTTCTTCTTCTTCTTCTTCTTCTTCTTCTTCTTCTATCTTTTGAACTTTTCGGCATAGGTGACTGCGTATATTTTTCCCTTTATCCAGCCTACAGTAGTTCTCAATGGGCTGGCGCTCCCTTGAGCGCTGACGTCACCAGTGGCACTGAGTCTCTGGCAACTAGCGATTAGCGTGTGTTGTATACGGTATGTATCGTGAGTATGGTTTTTTGCGAAGTTCGGCCATTTTCGTATTCTCGGTATTGAGTTGGACAATCAGTGTAGCCGACAATGGAGGCTTAATATATGCTGGGGATCTTTTCAGATACCAATGGATGAAGCTGTTATATAGTCCCCCGCATTAATCTCCATTACTAGTCGTTGCTATTTCCAGTTCAAAATGAATACGAAAATGGCCTATTGTACGTTTTCCAAACAAATAATAAAAAGTAGGAAATATTCCTCGCGGGAGAGAGAGAAAAAACAATCTCGTCTCCAGAGCCTGTGATCCTTTTGGTCAGCACCAAGATCACGAAGATTCTTGGTGTAACAAAAGGATCGCGAGCTCTGGGGACGAGCCTTGGAGGAAAACGTGATGAAAAGGCGCCCCTCAGCCTTTCCTCGATTACGCAGCCAACATTTAACAAAATATTTTCCAAACCAAGGAACGTTAATTGAAGAATACTTTCGAAGGCTGCCCGTGGCGACAAAAACAACTACAGTAATCTATATTTCATTTCCGGCAGAGCTAGAGGTTATCACTGCAGCATGTAAATTTCCGCTTTCTTCTGTTCAACGGTCATAGACACCAGCTGCTGATGGGTACTTCAACGACGCGCATAAACAAATTATCTTTCTATTTTATGGTTTTATTCGTCAGGGATATATACATTTATAAGTAGCGATGTTGAAAACGACCTTCTTTACTTTCATTATGCTACTACTCAATGCATGAATGAATGAATTCAATAAGTCATGATAAGAACTTATTATTAATAATAATACCTATATATAGGAACTACTGCATATTTGATACAACAACACAAATTAATTCGCCTTTTTCATATGCAAATGTAAGTGATATGGTTCACTTATAAAGGCTTCAATCGTGTCTTATTGTTGAAAAAAAAAAAAAAACAGCCGAGAATGAACCGCTGCAGTTTAAGTGTTGACCGCGGATAAAGAGACGCCATTTGCTCCCTAATAATGGCTGAGTCATCATTTGCTCGATGATTCTGAAGTGTCTGCCCTTCTTAAACCAACTAAAGGCGCGCGGCATTCAAGAAAATGATCACGAAAGACAAAATTGACTTTATGGAGTAATAGGTTTTTGACGTTGTGTAAATGGCACAGTCGAACCATGCGGACACCTCGTTAGTTATTACGGAAAGTGGTAATGGTCCCTATAGCTGACACGCTTTCTTTAAAAAATTAACAGCGCTTTATTAAGCGGACCAGGCGGACCCGTTAATCAGCGTTAATACGGACGGCTTTCTCTACAATAGTTTAGAAATAGATTAGGAAATTAGGAAGATGCAACCAAATTTTAATAATCTGTCCGATCTGAAAAATATGTTTATTTTTCATTAAATTAAAAGGCCGTGCATTCGTCTTAGCGCAAAAAAAAAAAAATTACACCGCCGAATCAATAAAAGATACCCAGATGATATGAGATTAAAAACAACTGAAACTGAGCTATGTCTCTGTACCTCAGGCTGAATTTTTTTCAATTTATCAGAAAAAGCAAATATCAGATGAGTTTAAAGATTCTTAAGTGCCACACGTCCCGAGTGTGTCAATTTCCCTTGCACGTACGCACGTACGCACGCTTCTAACTTTTTTTCAAACACGTTTTTCCCACAAGATAATTGACATACTTCTGTTCAAATAAAAGGCAACCGGAATAAAATGGATAAGTGTATACATCAATTTTGTCGCGGTTATTGAGGCAGAATTTATATTATGTTACTATTGCTTGAAACGATAACGCTCTAACTTTATTTGCGTGCGGATTTTGCTTAAAAAAATGAGTATTATTAAATTTGATAATCATATGCATGTAGATTTTTTTTAATGTTGAATAAAACGAATATCCCAGTGTCATTATTGACATAACAACCAGCAAACACATTCAAATGTATCCCGTATGTGGTTCCCTTTTTACATTTATAATTATATTCAGATTTATTTGTCTATACGAAATTTAATGATATATTACGGTACTAAAGTAGAATACCGGTCCGTATAACTTTAATAAAGCCGGAAACATGACGAGGAAATATATATATAACCGGCATAAAAGCGAAATATAACAATAAAAGGCGAAAATATTAAATTTCAGCATAGTTCGATTTTCCGCTTTCTATTTTACTGTACTTCATATCCTGTTTGTTATCGACGCTTATTGCATGGACACTATCCTCTCAAGGAATAACACCCTTCCTTAAATATTAACTCAAAGTATATTGTTGGAAAACTAATCAACATATTTTCGGGACAAAACAACCATTTCATAACTGGAGTCTGACAATTTAATTTCGCCACGAAAACAAGTTCAAGTCTAAGCATCTTCCAGCTGCACAAAGTTGAAATGGCTTCTGTAAACGATGTCGCTCTTTTGGTGACCTTTTCACTGCTATCCTTGATAGATTTTGTTGGAAACTTATTGGTTTGTCTTATCATTCTACAACGAAAGCGGTTCAGGTTTCGCCGTTTCGACTCTCGACTTTCTCTTCCTGAATCTAGCGGTGGCCGACATGACGGTGGCAGTGTTTTCAATTCCACGGTATGTCCTGAGCCACGTATTCGTGCATCCTTTAGGATCTGTCGGCGACTACTTGTGCCGTTTTGTTACGGGTGGAAATCTCATGTGGACCGGAGGAGCAGCATCTGTTTTTACACTCGTCACAATCGCCTTCGAACGCCGCGATGTTGTTGCCAGGCCTTATCATGTCATTCGACAGTTGTCAAAGGCCAAACTACGAGCTTTGGTGTTATCTTCTTGGACGTTCGCCTGCTTGCTCAATCTTCCGCTATTTTTTATCATGTCTTATGATAGCGAAGACAACTTTTGTATCGAAACCTGGCCGGACCCGCTGCTTCCCAAACTGTACGGAATAATTTGGTTTTGTGTGGTTGGGGCATTACCAATATTTTTCATGGCAGTTGTTTACTCTAAAGTGGTGTACCAACTCTGGATGAGGAAGTCGATAACATTAAGGATTAATCGAAGGGCTATTTTAATTCCAAGAAAAGCCACTAAAATGGCCATTACCTTAACAGTTATTTACTCAATTTGCTGGCTACCGAATCTCATTCTCTACATCCTGGCATTTAACCTTTCTGACACCGTGTACGGCTCGCCGCTGTACAGATGGACCGTGGTGCTGACTTGCTTGAACTCCACTGTTAATCCGTTTGTGTATACTCTTCAAAGTCGGCGCTTCAGAGTTTCGGTGAAACGGGCTCTTTTGTGCAAGTAAACATAGAGTTAGGAGTTAGGGTTTGCTTACTCCAAATTTGGAAACGTTTACAACAGACTAACCAGTAACCCCAAATAAAAGTGACGGGGGTAATAACAGGTACCAATTCTAAGACAAAACTAGCTCTTATCATATTTTTTCAGGCTTAATACCTAAAAGGTACCGGAATAACTCTAACGATAGTCATTTTAGATTTTAACACACCTAAGCGGTACCAAACCACGAATATTAACCCCTGAAAGGTACGACGACCACCCCCGTCACTTGTATATCGAAGCCCCCCCCTCCCCTCAGGATCAGTAACTGTCGTCACAGGCTTGTTCGGCTGGTACAGTGGTTCTTCGAGTGGTCCATCCAGGAGTTGTCTGTGTAAACTGAAGTATCGATCGGAATAAAAGCTGACAATAAAAAGTTTGGCCAAGGAAATACTTATCTTGTTTGAATCAATTGTGGGGCCGGCTGCTGTTTGAATATTGATTCATCATTTTACTTTAATTTTACTTCTACCCCTTGATTGCAGCCGGAAAGATGAACAATAAGGGCTGAATAGATCATAAATTTACAATTAGTTATACTTGCCATGGTTCTTGACCATGGATCATTACTAAAAAGTCAAGAGTTGCAGGTGAACGGGAAACTGAAAGGATAAATAGTTAACACCCATTGAATGCGGGGAGGAAGTTGATATCACTGGAAAATGAAATTCCCACATCAAAGTGACAGCGACTGCAAATAATGAGTTAATTTTAAAGCTCAGAGATCGAGTCTAACTCTACTCACAATGTTTGTCAAAACTATATAATTGCCGCTGTCACTGGCGTCCAGCGGTCTCTCGTGCTCCAAGATGGACGATGTTCAACTCGACTTCACGAGATCTGAACAAGTTTCGAAGACCTTTCCATTTTGGAAGCTGTAGACGAAAGTATTCACAAAGGAATTGAGACAGAGAAACGCTACTAATTGTTATGCGCAACTGAGCCATAACCGATGTTTGGAAATGCCAAACTGTACCACTGAAAACTTGAACATATATGTGCGGAGATTTGAAAAAGCAAAAATTAGTGCACAACAACAACAACAACAACAACAACAACAACTTTATTACCAAAAATTGACTTGATTACATTTCTTCGATGCGGGTAAAAATGCAGGTTCGACTTTTATCTAATCGAGCCTGGTAAAACTGAGATACATGTAGTTAGAAAATTAATCATGCTTTTTATATATTAAGTACCTGAAAATAAAATAATAATTACAATTGACACGAATAAGAATATATTGTTAAATGAGTTTATTATTCTACTATTACGTCATTTCACCATATATGGTCAGGAGAACACGCAAAATATGGGACGGTATTGACCAGTTGAACAGAGAGAATACGGAAAATAGTATAATAGTCGGGACATTTTGCTGTAGAATAATAAATCCCTCATTCGATGGTTTAACATATAATACGAGCGGACATTTTGCTCCAATGCTCGCATTTTTCCTCGCCCCTATGGGACTCGGAAAAATACTACGCAACTCGCAATATCAGTCCGCGCGTATTATAATGTCAAACCATCGAATAAGGTGTATTTATTTGTAGTATTTTTGTAGTATCTTCATCTACAAATACCTAAATTACAATATTGTCTTAAAAAACTAAAACTAAACTAAACTACTGTAGGTATAATACAATTTAAAATAAGATAAACATACTATGCAATAAAAATACAAATTTCAATTAATTTAAGTCCTAATTAAGTTATTGTCCTAGTTGTAATTCGATTTATGATTAAAAGCACTATATTAATTGCAATAAGATTTTAACCCAAGCTAAGTGTAATTCAAATTTAAATTTAGCAAAAAAGCATGCACTACATTGTATGGAATATAATAGGAATTTAAATCAATTGGGCGTTAAATCTAGCAATACTAAATGTCTCATCTTTGAGAGTTGACAACTGGTTCATGCTCGTGTAAAAAATGCTTTATGCTTAAAAGCGCTATACTGAATTGCAATAAAATTTTAACCTATAGCTAAGTGCAATTAAATTTTAAATTTAGCAAAAAAGCATTACATGCACTACATTGTATGGAATATAATAGGAATTTAAATCAATATATATCTTATTACAGTAAAATTTGAACTAACTGTAGGTTAGGCGTTAAATCGAGCAATGCTAAATGTCTCATCTTTAAGAGTCGACAAATGGTTCATGGTCGTGTATAAAAAAACAGTTTCTTGGGTTTAGCTCTGTTGGCTGCCGGGGGGTGATCAGTCAGGGCAGATCAAGATTGTAAACCCTAGATTGGAATATCACGTGCTGGTTTTATTGTACAATGAACTAGACGTCAACTGTAACTCAGCTTATAGCAACTGGACTATCGAGGTTTAAATTACTGCAAGAATGTACTTGAGCACCAGTTGCCGCACAGTGAGCATTATTGATCAAAGGGAAACAAGGATTTAGACGTGAGGCCTAGAGGACTGGGTTCAAGCCTCGTGTTGTGTTCTTGAGCAAGATACACTTCACGCGTCTTAAAGTGCCTGCTAAGCTCTGCTAAATCAAATTCTTTAACCCTATTCTGCCTGGTGGGGGGGGGGGGGAGGCAGAAAGTGCCGGCGCGTACTTCAAATTTATCGTATTTAAAGAGCATTCAAGCAATCATGGCCAAACTTTATGAATTTTCCTAAAAATTATCTGGAAACATTTTGGTGTGACAATTTTTTGATCACGTGACTTGATGTTGCCATGGCAACCAAGTTTTGACAGGCCGTTTTAGCCAAATTTGGTATTTTCAGCTTAATTTTCAGTTTTCGATATTGTTTTCGATATTTTAAAATCAAATTTGGTGATTTTCTGACATTTCTAAACAATTGAAAAATCCAAGATGGCGGATCCAAGAAGGCGGACATTTTTAAAGTATGACGTTATTTTGGCGTGATATGATATCATAATTGATTTGTAATTGTCACTAAAATAAACATGTTCACCATGCCATGCAGCTTACATTTGCGAGGCTGTGACGTATTCGCTAAAATTACACAATGTTTAAATTACTGCAAGAATGTACTTGAGCACCAGTTGCCGCACAGTGAGCATTATTGATCAAAGGGAAACAAGGATTTAGAAAAAAATTGTCTCAAATGAAAGTCCATGTGCTCAGGATTTCG
Organism: Desmophyllum pertusum; assembly: GCA_029204205.1. NCBI lineage: Eukaryota > Metazoa > Cnidaria > Anthozoa > Scleractinia > Caryophylliidae > Desmophyllum > Desmophyllum pertusum. The sequence continues at coordinate 5,663,228 of MU827778.1, read as the reverse complement.
AAAATAATAGTCGCAATAGTAGTCAAAATCACCCCTTTTGACACTGGGCCGCCACCATCTTGGAAGATACGAATGAAATCGAGGCTATGACGTAGCATTATTCAAGGAGCGCGCCGGAAGTTGGATTGTATGAAAGAAAGTGATAACGAGTCATTTCTCGAGCTACATATAGATTCAGTAGGGGCCCGGCCCATATACCCCCGTTTTACATAATATGTTCGAGCCACAACACGCGTTTATTTATTTATTCAATAATTTAAGACTGGGTAGCCCTATATTTAGGGAAGTAGTTCCTGTTCAGCGTATTGTTAAACTATTAAAGTAAAAGTAAAAAGGAAGACGTTGACCTTGTTATTGCTCAAGACTGAACCAGAAACAGGTGAATCCGAAGGGCTGATCATCCAGTCGCGCCTTGGAAATCGTGAGTGATGTACATGCAGTATTGTCAAGTTGTGCCACCGGCCACGGAACAAGAAAGACATGGGAAGATTGCAATATTTATACTGCCTAAGGCAGAATAGAAAGGCGGCGGCCTAGTGTCAAAAGGGGTGAAACCAAACGACTATTATTTTCGAAATCCTGAGCAGTGGACTTTTAGTTGAGGTAAAATGTTTCTAGGCCCTTGTTTCCCTGTACCTGCAGATACTAAGTTGGATATTCTTTATGTAATGCGCGAACAAAAAACAAAGCAACAAGAAGATCAGCCAATTCAAAAATGGTCATGAGACTGCATCCAAGGAAGAGACCCATGTTACCTCCAATCTCACCTGACAGGAAACAACAACAAAAATATATAAGAGACACTTCAATTAAAAAAAATATATATAATAATAATTTTAACGACCATATTCTGGGAGTTTACCATTTTTATTACTTCCTGGAAACAGTAGTTCATACAGCTAGGATCTAAACCAAGCTCTGCTAAATTAGAATGTAGTCCTGTATAAATATTTGGTTAAATAAATAGATAGATAAATTAATTAATAAATAAAACTCCTTGTTTCTTGACTTCACATATTACCCAGGCATGATGGCTTATTCACGATCGAGTACAAAGTAACCCCCCTAAAATAAATACTAAAGCAACGTTTAAGCAACGTTAACCCAATAAGGGCTGCGTAAAATATTTAGCCAAGGATTAAGAAATATATTTAATGCTACTCTGACACTGTTTACTGCATGCTTAAAAGCTCATACAGCCCAGTTTAGCTCGCCTTATTGAGTTAACTTTAAATTTAATTACTCGTATAGCTGTGAAATATTATTATTATTATTATTATTATTATATATTCCTATTCCTATAATTTTCAAAAGCAAATGACCTTTTTTTAAATAAGTTGATGTAGTTTGCAAATAACGAGGACTGTAGAAAATAAATCAAGCTACTGTACAGTCATTAGAAACAGATAAATAAACAAGCAAACGTACCAAACAGTGCTGCGATTTCAAACGACGCTTGTTGTTCCTGTAATTCGTAGCTAAGCGATTTATAACCAATCTGAAGAAACACAGCGTTTTCACTGAAAAAAATATATATGCAATTATTTAATTTAGATGGTTTTTCATCTCGTAAGATTAAAAAGAACTTACTGTGGGTATGACGTTGATCTCCCATAAACACGAACAAGCGGTTGGAGCACGTAACCTCATGCACGTAACAGTGAGAGAGAGGCGGTTTTCTAATTGTTAGTTTTTGGACGTGAGACCTAGAGGACTGGGTTTTAAGCCTCGTGTTGTGTTCTTGAGCAAGATACACTTCACGCGTATTAAAGTGCCTGCTAAGCTCTGCTAAATCATATCACGGCTTTAACCCTATTCTGCCTGGGGGGAGGGGGGGGGGGGGCAGAAAGTGCCGGCGCGGACTTCAAATTTATCGTATTTAAAGAGCATTCCATTACGTCATTCTATTGGGGGGGGGGGGGTGAAATGACGTCACCCACCAGGTCCACCCCTGTTACTATTCTATTTTTAAATTATGATGTCATCGTTTGCGATGCCGCGGGTCAGCCTCCGGGAATTATGACGTCACCCCCACCCTCCACCCGCTAATGAGATTCTTGCGCATTTTATTCATGAGTACAAGACAATAGCCTATGACGTCACCGATTTAATTTATTCCACAAAAAGTTAATTAAATCCACAAATAAGCTGCTAATTATGCTGGCCTCATACTACTCAAAAGTTCTTGATTGTCAGCACTGTCAGTACTTATTTTGAATGGTGCCATTTATTTGACTACGATGACGAAGACGAAGACAAACCGAACTAAATAACGTTAACTATCCTCACGCTAGGGCCGTAAGGACCGTCAAATACTATAGTGCTTTCTCTGGGTTTCGGGCGAAACAACTGTTTCAAGCGAAGTTAAACACTGAGTTATCGATCTAGAATGTTCTACGAGGAGCCCCAAAAATCCTGTATCTAATCGACAATATCGCACGATGAGTCACGCAAACTAAAAACGGCTAGGGTGTCGTTACAAAAGCAATAGTATGTAGTTACCTTAAGTAGTTGAATGATTGTTCTACACCTTCAGCTTCAAAAACAGCCGCGGTACCCGCATCCGGGAACTTGGAATAATACACCTCTGTTGTGTATCTGATCTCATTACAAGGGACGGGACAGTCACAGCCTGAAATATCCACGTTATCTGGCAACGTGAAAAGTAACTGTATCGATCAATATTCATGTTAAACCCGGTGGGCTTTTTGATAGCCATTTGTAAAGCAAATTAAAGACGAGCGACAGTGTTTCATCGCATTTCCAACCGCCGAGAAGAGGCGGATAAAAATACGACGCGCAGCGGCGATGTCAGTTTTTGACGAAATAGATTTGAGGTGTTTGGAAATGCGATGAAACACTGTCTCGCGTGTTTGATGTATCTTCTCAATTGAAACTAAACTTAGGAGTAGATGGAGAAATAATCCTAAAAATCTATCAGATTTCCAAACCACCGTTACAGCAAGGCGCCCAGTGTGACCACTTTTAATTAATTCACATTCTTTCGTGCGGGTCTGTAATATTCATTTCCCAAATGAAATCCTTTAAAAAGAAAGATTAATTAACTCAAGAGTAGTGTCACAGCCAAGTCGACAAAAAAGTAGTCTTTCATTCACTTGCTTTTCAAACAAGCATTTTATAGCTATGTAAGCTAGGGGTGGTTAAATGTTATCCGTAATCTTTTAATTTGAATTGGTCTGACATCAGAGCCGGAGAAGCTACATTCTGAATGGTCGTGTTATTAGTCCTTCATTTGCGGGAAAATAATATTGTACGATCTGGAATTAGCCAAAAAGAAAAGAAAACTAACATGTATTTTCAAACCATTAGCGGATGTCATAACTAAGAAAGGTGATCTTTAAAAGTTACAGTTAAAAACAATAGTATATAAGATTTATCATTACCGGTAGCTTTGAGAATACAGAGTAGATCATATTTGGCACAGGTCCTCAGTGAGGTTGCTTCTCCTGAAGAAAGGAGACGGGAAGTAGCAGTCAGTTAAAAGGTTATTCGTAAAACAGAAAAAGCAAAACAAACAGTAAACATCGGGCAAGCCAAGCTTACCCCACCCCACTCCCGGGGCGCTCCCTGTATGGCATTGCCAGGAATGCTTGTCGTACCTTTAGGTGTTTTGGTATATAAATTAAACCTGTACGAATAGTCTAACAATGAATTTGAGCTGTTTGCAGTTTGTATATAGGTAAAGAGTTTTCTCGAGTCGAGTGACCCTGCCGGAGCTTATCCCACAGTTTCCATAGCATGAAGCGACTAGGAGTATTGCTAGTCCATCGCAAGTTACTTCCCTGCTGGATCCCAATGGTTATTGTAGGCAGCTAATAGTTAATAATATTGTAATTTTTCTTTCATTCTTTTTGGTACAATTAAATGTTGTTGTTATTGTTAACGTTGTTGTTGTTACCTCCCAGCATTTTGTCAGGTTGCCCTAACAGTTCGCCGGTATCCATTTATCAGGCTCCTGGGTGGGGAGAGGTACTGTGAGAGTTAAGTATATATCTCTCCCAAGAACACAACAGTGCAATGGCCCTGGCCAGCGCCCGAACCCGAACCCGAACCCGTAGTCCAACGCGCTAACCATTAGGTCACCCCGTTTCCCTCTTGGAAGCCATGGTAACAGAAAAAGAGCAAAACCAAGGGCCTCAAACCTGAATATCCAGCACTACGACATTCGCAGGTTTTGATGATGCGTACCGCGAGACATTCATATTGGCATCCTCCTGTAGTGTAGGAACTGAACGTCTTCAGTTGCTTGTCTTTGCATTTTGTCTCATAAGGTTCCTCGAGATTTTTTATCTGTAGAAGTGTTCAGAAACAAAGCACGTCGAATTAAGTGAAAGTTTAAGTATTCAACTGGAGGTTACGTATTACCAGTCTACAGAAGAGTTGTTTCCCTTCGACTTGTTTCACTGTAATTTTACCCCCGATATTTCGAACTTCCCGATTTCTCGAACCAATTTTCGTTTTCTGTGGAGGTTCGAGAAATTGAAGTTCCACTGTATCTCTGATTGGTTGTATTCTCTGTTTTAGACTGCAAAACAGTCGTATTTTTCGCGTTACGATTCATACGCGCGCGATCTTCGAATGAAAGGTCTGGAGCGAGTGTGAAAACGAAGAGTAGGACTGGGGCCTCACCCGCCCTGCGGGCGCCCGAGGCTTGCGCGCTTCGCGCGCGAGGATCACGCTTACGGCGCGAAGCGCCTTATTGAGCGGAAAAATAACGACTGTTTTGCAGTCTATCTTTGTTTCAAATTTTCGCGCGCAGGTAGCAACCAATCAGAAACAGAACTACATCACCAACATTGATTGTTTCGAGTCGAATATCAGTGTCTCGTCTGATATCAGATTTTTAGATCAGCTACTACTAGATTGTTTGATCAGTATGATTAGTATTAGATTTTTATACTATTATAATATACTCACCACAGGATATTGCAATTAAAAATCACTGGGGAAAGAACGGAAGGAAAAAACAGAGGAAAATGGGATATTTATCGTAATTAGTGGGATTCCCAAATAAGGTAGTAATGGTACATTGCCTCATATGCCTTGAGTAGGCAACCAATCAGATTGTCCAAAATCGCAATATCCTGTGGTGAGTATATTATAGAATCGCATAGCTTAGAGAATTCTCGCACTCTGATTGGCTATCGATGCGAGGGTATTCAACATGGAATTGCATGCCTGAGAAGTTGAATTGCATAGCTAAATTGCATGAAGTGAGTTGAAAGCGAGGCCCAACGCGAGATTGTGTTTTGTTTACTTTCGGCATCGCAAATTAAAATATAAAAATGCGGTTTTCGTATGGTTTCAATGTCAGCATCAATGTCAGAAAAGCCAAAAGCAAACATGAGGGTTTTTTCCAATGTGAGATTCAAGATTTAGTCAGCTTTGAACTCAAACTCAACTCTCTCGAGAAATTGAAGAAGCGCAATCATCGATCGATGCTTGCAAGTACAAGAAACCTGAAGAGAGGAAACTGGCTAAAACTATGGGAGAAACAATAGTGCAGCAACCGGACGAGGTTGGTAGTACAGTAAAGTAAAGAGTAAAACGTTTAAATGACTTCATAGTGTCAGAGAAATAGCCACAAATGTAGCGGATAAGACTACAAAATAATAAGCTTTTTGTTCCGCGCGAACAATTTCAAAACGTAAATAAACAGTAAGCTTATAGTATAGTCCGGCGTCAAAACGTCCGCTAGAAAGAAAAATACGCCAAATTTTTCCAGTAATAGAACAGCTTTCTATTTTTTGAAGTGACATTGTCGATAGTTTGACCGTAATAAAATTATCTTACTTTAAAACCCACTTGAAAACAGCAATCATTACCGCGTGGTGAATCGGTAAACTCGCTAAAAGCACATTTGAAGACACTTTTTTCAGTTCCGTTTGTAACGAAATAGTCAAAATTTTCGGCTAAAAGAATAGTTGTTTACATTCTTTAACTAATACTTTCGATAGCTTGACCGTAATAGTTCTCTTGTGCTAACTGAAGCTACACTGAAAACAACCGCTCGAAGATCAACAAGTGTTTACACAGCACTGAGTACAAAATAATTCGCATTCGAAACGAAACAAGTCAACGAGGTCTAAAAACCTTCTCTCAAACCAGGGATGGACCTAAGCCATTGAAATTTAAAACTTAGAATATTGAATGCTAATAAGCTTAAGTTCTTTCAAGGTATAAAGCATAAGCTTACTTACAGCATTGCTTGACGTCTTTTCCAAAGCTTTTCTTCCCGGGATTTCTTTTGATTCATTTCAGTGTGCCGCGGCCGAAGTAAAAGTGTTCATGATTCTGTCTTCAGTATAAGCTTATGTAGTTTTTGCTACTTGCCGGAGTTCTTATAATTACTGACAAACCCGTAAATGTCTACAAATAACGTTTCCCCAATTAAAATGGAAAAAACCTCTACCACGAGGATAAAATATAAAGTTTGTGCCGGACAGAATCTTTAGCTTGATTCTTATTCGTTCGCTTGCTCCTGACAGTCCTGACACTTGACGTTGAATGGCTTTCTCGAGCGCTGTTGTATTAAAGTATTTAAAAATAATTCCTTTTCCTTTTGTAAAAGGCTATGCGATTCAAGAAAAATTCATTGCCTGACGAGGGAATTCCACGTTAAATTTCACTTGAAAAACCGATATCGCACTCATCGCTTCGCGATTCGTGCGATATCGGTTTTTCGCGTGAAATTTAACGTGGAATTCCCTCGTCAGGCAATGAATTTTTCTATAATATTAGATATTTTACACAGTTTTAAATATTTTCAATTTGTTAGTATCTATTTATTTTTTGTGTCCCCAAATTAGTATGGGATTTTCCCAGGCTATAAGGCATTGACACGGTAATAACGTTTTATATCTATCTATCTCTATCTGAGTCCCTCGGTGGAAGAAAGTGAAGAAAGATAGGAGGTAGAATCCATTCTAATTTCTGGGGTAAAGCGATGTCAGTCGAAAGAAGGTGGTTGCTGAGACATATCAATCACACGTCGGCCTTTTTAGTTGAAATGATGAACGACATCGATCGATGTACATCCCTGGGGTATAGCTATGTCGAGCAGTTGGGAAAGAAGGTGGTTCGACCACATATCAATTTAAAATTCTGCTAATTTTAAATCAGACATTCGTCAGCTTTTCAGTTGAAAAGATGAAAGACATCATCCAATCAAAGTGCCACGTAAACAGACATCAGGGTTTAGACTTACCCGCTGTTGATGTAATGTGATTGTGGCTTGTGTTCCTGGTGAAACGTTGATCCCATCCCAAGGAAGGAAGAAGTCTCCTTGTCGATGTATTACAACACTATAACCCTCCGACAGTCTTGCAATCGTTAAATCATTAATTTGCGTGTCTAACATAATATTCAGGCCCCCTCCGGGCCCGGAGAGTCCAACCTTTTTAATGCTGCCTGGTCCACCAAGTCCCGCGTTAAAAGTATAGCACATACCCCAGTCCGTCACGGTTGTCGAAAAATCCGATTTACCACAAGGTTGATCTATTCTGGCACCAAAAATACACAGATCGTCATCAGCGAGCATTTCTTCGATTCCCTGACCGTACTTTTTGTAAAAATTTACCGCATCGAAAAAGATTCCAGATTCGTGTTGAGCGGCAATGAGGCTTAGAAGGTAAGGAGTTGTGCAATTTGGAACGATCTTCCCTCCATCGAACAAAAAGAAAGCCAAACAACAACAAACCATGGCTGCCCCACACGGCTTCCCATCACGAACCGACTCTGTAGCTGAGCACACACTGTCATTGAGGCCGTATTTGACAGAATTAGCGTCTCCGTCCAAGGCATACATCTTTTTCCTGCTAACGAGATTTTGAGGACAAATCGAGACTGCTGGGAATTCAAGGCTATTGACGTATTTTTGGGTAATGACAGTGTTTATAGGGCGTTTGAAATATTTGCCCAATGACATATACGCAGTGAATAAGAAATAAGCGGTGAATGCCAACAGTATGAGCAACCACCCGATCCGTGCCCAGAGAGGGCGTCTCCAGAAGACATAACGGATTCCATGCAGAGAGGTGTTACCAACAAAACTAAACCACATTTCATACGTGGTGGGTAAAGCCGCATTTTTGGTTGCTTCGTCGTCAGCATCGTTATCTCGCTTCAGCATGGTCGGTTTTACTGGATTGAGCTTAAGGTCGCGTCGAGTCATGATGTTTGGATAAAGGTCCTCCTCGGAATAGTCCTCCAAAGTCACATCGCCTGAAAAAGAAAGGTCATTTTGAGTCAATGCAAATTGAAGTGCCTGAGAATGGTCTTTTTGAGTCAAAGTTCCTGATAAAGAACGTCGTAATGTGTGATCGCTTCCGAGACCTATTGTATTAGGTTTTCGTTTAAGCACTAGCCCCGACAGGGACGAGACTGAGTGAGTTGTGCTTAATTTATTTGCTCTATCCGATGAGAGGAAATATGTTCTTTAAAATTATGATTACGTTTCACGTTTACAGCGATTAAACGGCGTCGATTCTCCACGGTCTAATTTCAGACTTGATGGTCCCAGTAACTGACCAACAACTGTAAACATGCATGCTGTGTTTGTATATCGATACTTGCACATATCGTGAAATGTACCACAGTATGTTCGCTTACCTGTACTCCAAGTATCCACTTTGGCCATAATGCTTGCTTTTGCTTCCAAGTTAGATCAATCAATCTAAGATGACAGGGATATAGTAGAATTCACCCGGGTAAGAAAATCTGCAAGGCCACTGGATATGAGATAACTAAAAATAACTTTGGCCTCTATGGTAGAAGGATGTTAAGCCCGAAAACTTGGGTTTGGAATTCAGGAAACAGCTGCAAGTTACTGACTAACACTCAGAGATTTCCTTTCATTTAGATATGATAATGAACACTTCTTTTTAATAAAAGAACGTCTACTTTTTGGATGGCTGCACGTTTTTATTTCGATTCAACACTGAATGTTCTTTTTGTTTGGTGGTGCAGTAAATCACTCCCAAACGCATTGTCAGATAACTCGATAATGTTAGTTCCAGGTTGGATTTCAACCAAATTTAATTTAATTTTTACCCTTGCATACGTTTTTAGTATGCTCTTAAAATGTGATTTTCATAATGCCTCAATGTTTATATATAAAAAGGAAGCTCAGTGTAGACTAGTGACAATGACCATATGTAGTGACTGTATAAGTTTCCCACGGCAGACTGGTACAGTGCACATTTGTCATGTTCCAAAAGTTTTATATTCCATTTCGGATAGTCTATATTTAGGTCCATCTATTAATTTCTACCTTAGAATTCAAATTCAGCATCTTCATTAAATCTTTCCCCATTTATTTACTAATGCTCCGTCACTTTTTTCCCTTTATAAATATATAAACAGTAATTTTACACATGTTCACGTTTTAACGAGCTTATTGTAGCTCCTAGGTGACACGTGAATAAATAAATAAAGGATTGATTGATTGATAGTAGTGACAATATTGTGTGGCATGACGATAACAACAAAATGCCGTCTTAAAAATCATAAAAAAACATCTCAAAGTTCGTGTCGTTCCACGACAAACCTAATGACTATATTTTTTTAGATTCGAATCCAGAAAAAAATTAAAAAGATAATGGGAGAATAGTGCTAACAGGTATGAAAAACATAACATTCAACTACTGAACCCACTTAATTCCAATTTGTATTCTAAAATTCAAATTAGAGTCGACTGGTGTATGAATACTCACTCGGCTCCAGCTGATTACAGTGAATAATTAGAAACGTATTCGTACGATTGGGTAATTACAAAGAACATATTTCAAAAGATTATATAAATTTCATCAACCCTTATTTTTGATTACTCAGAGAGGCCAATAGATTTGGAATTCAATAACGTTTGGTAGGAGAATATTGATATTTGATACTCTTTGGCGTTAATGTTATATGTTAATGTTGAGCGTTGAATACGACGTGTGACAAAACGCTTAAACAATTCGTATCAGTCTTTTGAAAATAATAAGTATACAAAGCGTTAATTTTCTATATATGTTGCGTCTTTTAGCCCGAGCTAAACTTAATTTCCGTTCAACATACCCTCATCATTTCGTTCAGTCAACCAACTACAGCTTTAACAATGCCGTCAACACCCAATGCAACCTCATTATCACCGACATAAAAAGTACAAATTAAACGCAGTTCTAGTCCACACCAAGTCTCCTTGATTTGAGTAATTTAAAAAAAAAAAGTTACTGACTGACTTACTGCCTCATTTGAATGAAAAGAAAGTAAAAGTCATTTGAACTTTGTCTTTGACGAGAACACAATAATATTTAACTTCATTATTTAGAACACGACAAGTATGACATGATACGAAATGCGTTGCTTTACTACTTACCTTACAGACACACAAGTAAATGATGTGGCAATGCAAAATGTCGACGTTTTTGTTAATTTCCAAGTCTTCCCATATGTACACGTTGTACCAAACATCAGATCAGTATGAAATATCGTATGCCGCTCGGATGACGTTACTGATGTCAGTCAGTTGACTTTATAATTTGTGGCATGGCGTAAATACGCAAATGATTGCTTTTGCCGCTTGGTTGATTTATTTTGTTCTTTCCGGTTTGAAAATTACTGCTGCACGCAACGTTCTCGCTGATCTAACTATTCTGTGCTGTCACTATACTTGTTACAGGGTATGGCTACATATTATGAAGTCCCGCATAATCATTTGTTATATGTTTTTGTTCGCTTTCTTGGCCTATGACCGTGTACAACAACTATACACAATTTGTTTTGACGTGTGTCAAGCAACTAACCAATTATATATACCAATGTATAAACGTTTCGGTTAAGTTTGTGTGAGAGCGAAAAACAAATGATTGTGCACGGTCGTTTGTTCGTTCAATCAATCGAATTTCCCTCCATTTCCCTCTATTAACTATGATGTCAAGTTTCTCTAATTAAAAGAGAAGACCTAAGGTAGAAAACAATACTAGCCACTTAAAATATATTTATTCATATGTTGGGACAAGAAAGAAGGAACGCAAATGCAAAGGTAAATATCAAACAGTTAAATATCGTTTAGTTTAAAAGGCACCGTGTTATAAACTGGAAATGTGTAAAAAGGCTGTTTTGTTTTTTTCGGGTGAGGGGAGAGGTGGTGGGGGTATATCAGTCTCCTACATAAAGCAATAACAATTTATAACAATTCCTGTATATTTTAAATTAAAATGAATTTGTCAAAACATCTCAGTTACGTAATTTCTTGATTACTGGTCAGCTGACATGGTCTTGTGCTTAAGGTTATTTCTTAGTATTGCATTGCGCATCCTTACTGCGCATGATTCCACACGTAATTAGCGCGCGCACATTAAGAAAATGGCGGCTTTTCCTTTACGGCTAAGCTCACCAGAGAGATAAATCGTCGTTTTCTCGTAAACGAGTACCGTGAACTATCAATTTTTTCTCTTATTTTGAGTCTAGCAATCACCTTCTTTCTATAAAATGAATATAGACTAATTTATATTACAGAAGAATAAATAATCACCGGAAACGTGAACTTAGCCAGTCCTCGTGAAAATATAATTGTGGCCTCGAGATCACTGCATGCAAGGAACGAGTTGAATCAGTATCGATTAAAAATGCGTGCCTTTATCATAAAACATACATTAAATTGTTCCTTGAAGTCGATGCAGTATATTTATTGTTATATTTCACGTTTTGCTTTCTCCCTATGTTTTCTGCTCCCACGAAACGCAAAGTGAACGGTTAAAATAAAAACGTTTCTGGAAGCTGATATTATACGGAATTATGGGGTATATACAAGGTTCTCCTGCTCCTAAACGAATACCGGGACCCCCCTTTTTATTTCAAAATTTAAGTTCCCTTAACATAAACAACCAATAGGCAAAGTTTGAATTAAAATCTATTGTAAGTTCTATTTCGATGATATTGTTCGTGCGCATCCTCACTGCGCACGTTATTCATGTCACACGCGCACGCACGTCATGTATCGAGAGCGTGCGCTGAAGAAGATAATGGACAAATATAGTGTTTGGTGGCTGCTGCGGTAACTTTGCATGGATTTAACTCTCTTAAATGGTCGGTGGCCCATACATTTTTTTCGCTGGATCTCTTTATTTGCCAATCTTCTGCAGATTTTGAAAAAACGAAGAAAAAAAATCAGTGTTGGAAGTTTAATTATATTGGATTATTCTACCCTTGCGCCATCGAATCCTGCCAAAATTGCGGGTGCCAGGCTTCACAAATCCCGTCCTTAAATATTAGGTTTACTTTAAGGGACGTCACTAACTGAATATATCTGTTCAATAGACACAGTTCTGTAAAATTTGGCAGAGAAAGTTTGTCCGTAGCGATTCGGTTGCAACATTTTCAGACTAATAGTCACTGAGGCCATATCAAGTTACGAAGACCAATTATTTAAAAAATTTCGGTGTTCTTTAATTCACTTATCATATCTCCGAAACGAAGTCGGTGACCCTCAATTTTGTTTTTGCACATCTGACATAAGTAATTAAAAGCCGTTGTCAGTAACTTTTAAGAATCCGGCGACAGAAGCAAAAAAATTATTTTTTTTTTATTTGCCCCAAAAGACCCTTTTAGTAAACCATTTTCGAAAATAATATTCAAAAGTTCCAGCGAGTTTTTATTTTGGCGAAAAATAGGAAAGTTCGAAATCGGTGGAAATTATGCAAATTAGGCACGTTTAGACCGGTTATTCGGTGCATTTTCAAAACGCTCGTACAAGACAACGGTAACTTTTCTTGGATTCATTTTTACATAATATGTTGTTCATCCCTTGGAGTAGCTTTTCAACTATATTTCATCTCCATCTAAACTTTCTTTCCTCTCTATCCACCCGCGTAAAGAATACAATATTTGCTATTCCGTTTGTACGCTAAATTTTGCCATATTTCAGAAGACCATAACATCGGGGGTATACGTGTATCCAGGAAATAAAATAGCTCTTTTGAACGGGCAACTCTTCTTGTTTTTCATGTAAAAATATTTACTTTGGCCCGTGAAAAGCAAGCGCGCTAGACGAAAATATATGGCGTGCACTTTGACAGAGTTCGCCATTTTCTTTCTTGCACTCCTATTCAAATCACACATACTATTTAGACAAAACTCAACGTTTTTGGTATCTACTCCTGTTTTAATTCATTTAAACATATACACTTTAACTAAAGCACTCCTTACCTTTATTTAAAAAGTCACCAAACGACCATTTTACTTGAAGTTTTTGAGTTTATTTTTCGCGAGTTCTAAATAAACAAATTGCGATGAAAGATCCTTTCTTCTGTCGACGTGTTTTGATCTGTTTTCGTAGCCTGAAATTGCTTTGTCGCCTATATTCTACTTTTCCAATTTATCATACTGCCATAAATTTAGAGCAAATAAAGTATAAATGTTGCTGTAAATACGTGAACTTTATAAATGAACGCCTTAATAGAAATAAATATTCGACAGTTGCCGGCGCACGAAAATTACTCGCTTGTATTGTGAACGGCGTGCATACGGCGTGTAGCTTTTATAGATTTAAATCACCACTGTCGCTGGAATTAAAATATAGCTTGATTTTGCAGTCCACCAGTTCAAATACATTTGCAAATCGAGCTTAGCTTTGATTTATGTTTGTAAAGATTGTTGAAGCTATAATACTGGTAGCTGGACTCATTCAATTAGAACTGATTAGAATAACTTTATAACCCGACTGAGAAATCTCGAGTCTAGATATAGAGAAATGTACTTACTCGTGTGCAGTGCATGTGTTTGAAGTAGATTATATCAGAAGACATCAGAGTCAGGCAAAGCAATCCTGAGTGAGGGCCAGTTACAACCGTTTCCACGACGCAAGTAACGCATATTGCGTGACAAACTGAAATGCGATACACTAGCGCGGAAAAAAGGCCGGGAAAATAACTATACCGATACTTGCGCATGAAATGACAGTTTGTAGATTTTTTTGTAAAATGTAACAAATATATATATTTCAGATTATAATCGATAGACTAAAACGAACTTACGATAGTTTCATTTATGATTTATATGCATGGCCGTATTGAAGTTGCAGAAGTTGTGGCAACTATGATCCACCTAGTCTCCTACGCAGCCGTTATTTGTGTCGTCACGCAACGCTTCTCCCCACTAACGGCTGCTCAAACCTGGACCACATTCCTTTGTAGATTTAAGCCAATCACAGTTGCAGTGCCATTATAATTACAACAGACATCCTAGTTCAAGAATTGGATCGATCTAGCAAGTTTTCGGCAAACGGTAACAGTCACGTTTTTCGCGATAGGTGTCAAAGTTACTGCGGTCAAAACAAAAGGAAAGGAATGTGGTCCAGGTTTGAGCAGCCGTTAGTGGGGAGAAGCGTTGCGTGACGACACAAATAACGGCTGCGTAGGAGACTATGATCCACCCTGTGCAAAGTTTTAACAGCACGTGCGGTGAGCTTTCGAAAGTAAAGTAGAACAAAGCTGAACAAGTCAAATAAAGCCTTGTCGGTCAAACCAAACGTCCTAATTAAAAGTCAACAAACCACATTTCGCATAGCGTAATCTTCCTTTTCAGTAACCGACTTCGCGCTTTATTACTCTGCTAGTAGATGCCTCTTCTCTTCATCGCGTGACATTCGCTCGCGCGCCGGATAAACTCGGCCACTTGACTATTCTGAAAGGGACCGCTAGCAATCTCTCTCCTGTGAATTATCAGTTATTTCGCGCTTCGTTAAGAAAACATCAAGCGGAGGCTGGGGTAAAGAAAAGGAAGCGTGTGGGAAAAGCTAAGCGTATCGAGAATGCAGGCGTGGCCTCTCTTTTTTCATCGTACACCCTATTATTTTTTAACTGCGTCGAAATAAAAACTCCCGGAAAACTCAGTGAAATCGCCTTAAATCAGACCAATTCTAGCTCATACAAACTCTGTATTTACACATTCCCGTAAGCGGCCAGCTCCAGTTGTGGACACTTTTTCTGCTTCCCGAGGGTGTCCGCTTCCTGAAAAGGAAGATTACACGATGTGAAATGTGATTTGTTGACTTTTAATTAGGACGTTTGGTTTGACCGACAAGGCTTTATTTGACTTGTTCAGCTTTGTTCTACTTTACTTTCGAAAGCTCACCGCACGTGCTGTTAAAACTTTGCACAGGGTGGATCATAGTTGCCACAACTTCAATACGGCCATGCATATAAATCATAAATGAAACTATCGTAAGTTCGTTTTAGTCTATCGATTATAATCTGAAATATATATATTTCGTTACATTTTACAAAAAAATCTACAAACTGTCATTTCATGCGCAAGTATCGGTATAGTAATTTTCCCGGCCTTTTTCCGCGCTAGTGTATCGCATTTCAGTTTGTCACGCAATATGCGTTACTTGCGTCGTGGAAACGGTTGTAACTGGCCCTCACTCAGGATTGCTTTGCCTGACTCTGATGTCTTCTGATATAATCTACTTCAAACACATGCACTGCACACGAGTAAGTACATTTCTCTATATCTAGACTCGAGATTTCTCAGTCGGTTATAAAGTTATTCTAATCAGTTCTAATTGAATGAGTCCAGCTACCAGTATTATAGCTTCAACAATCTTTACAAACATAAATCAAAGCTAAGCTCGATTTGCAAATGTATTTGAACTGGTGGACTGCAAAATCAAGCTATATTTTACGCACGCCGTTCACAATACAAGCGAGTAATTTTCGTGCGCCGGCAACTGTCGAATATTCATTTCTATTAAGGCTTTCATTTATAAAGTTCACGTATTTACAGCAACATTTATACTTTATTTGCTCTAAAGTTATGGCAGTATGATAAATTGGAAAAGCAGAATATAGGCGACAGAGCAATTTCAGGCTACGAAAACAGATCAAAACACGTCGACAGAAGAAAGGATCTTTCATCGCCCATTGTTCATGTAAGCGATTTGTTTATTTAGAACTCGCGAAAAATAAACTCAAAAACTTCAAGTAAAATGGTCGTTTGGTGACTTTTAAATAAAGGTAGGGAGAGCTTTAGTTAAAGTGTATATGTTTAAATGAATTAAAACAGGAGTAGATACCAAAAACGTTGAGTTTTGTCCAAATAGTATGTGTGATTTGAATAGGAGTGCAAGAAAGAAAATGGCGAACTCTGTCAAAGTGTACGCCATATATTTTCGTCTAGCGCGCTCGCTTTTCACGGGCCAAAGTAAATATTTTTACATGAAAAACAAGAAGAGTTGCCCGTTCAAAAGAACTATTTTATTTCCTGGATATGCGTATACCCCCGATGTTATGGTCTTCTGAAATATGGCAAAATTTAGCGTACAAACGGAATAGCAAATATTGTATTCTTTACGCGGGTGGATAGAGAGGAAAGAAAGTTTAGATGGAGATGAAATATAGTTGAAAAGCTACTCCAAGGGATGAACAACATATTATGTAAAATGAATCCAAGAAAAGTTACCGTTGTCTTGTACGAGCGTTTTGAAAATGCACCGAATAACGGTCTAAACGTGCCTAATTTGCATAATTTCCACCGATTTCGAACTTTCCTATTTTTCGCCAAAATAAAAACTCGCTGGAACTTTTGAATATTATTTTCGAAAATGGTTTACTAAAAGGGTCTTTTGGGGCAAATAAAAAAAAATAATTTTTTTGCTTCTGTCGCCGGATTCTTAAAAGTTACTGACAACAGCTCTTAATTATCTAACTGTGGTAAAAGTTAAAAATGTTCGCGCGAATGCCGACCTTAAGGCCAAAAGGTTAAACGTGGTTCTGCTGTCTTCCTGTGAACCGATCGTACTGGGTTTCTTTCGCTGGACCAAAAAAAGTGGATTTGCGGTGCCACAAATTTCTTCTGATCAAAACTTCAGCCGAATTTGAGTAAACACAGGGTGAGCTATGGTAAATTGAGAAGGCCATTTCTAAGCCATAAAGTTCCCATAAACGTAAAATTCCAGGTGATAAAAGTGTGGATATAACGTTTCTTCAATGTTGAACATGATACAAATTTAGCAATGACAGAAAACATTTATTACAGTTATGATATTTCACTTCTGAACTACAGTGGAACCTCCATTAAGGGACACCTTCGGGACAAGGAGAAGTGTCCCCTGAATGGAGGTCGGGTGGGGTTTTGTTAATAATTAACCACCTAAATAAAAATGCCTGTTCTCTTGACTTGGAATGCAGCCACTTATTTAAGCGACAAAAAAATACATGATTTAAACTCCATGAGGGGACACAAAAGGTTTCAACTGTAAGTTCCTGAATTAAAGGAGATTAAATTAATGCGATTACCGAAAGTGTTATAATCTGTCAATACTCTTCTAGCCATGTTGTCATCACTAGCGTTATTCATAGTATCAATTTCCCGGCATTTCTCGCGGCAGAATAAATTATAATATTTCGCGGCGAATTCAGTTGGCGGTAAATGACGAGTTTTACTTGCTAGAGATGTATACATTTCGATCTCGCAATGCTCTTCAAGTGGGAGTTTCGCTTACTATACTTAGAATATGGTCATCTCCGTCGATCTACATAAACGACGTGTTCCAGCGAAGTGGAAATACCGTGAATAGAGAGTTGCAGCGACTTGATATCGGGCGCCATCCAGGAATCTTAGCTTGGACTGTACCAAACTGTACAACTGAAAACTGTCTTGGACATAATTTTATATGTGCGGAGATTTGAAAAGTTAAAACTTGGTGCACAACAGCAACAGCAACAACAACAGCAGGAGCAGAAACAGCAAAAACAACAACAACAACAACTTTTATTACCAAAAATTGACGTGATTACATTTCTACGATATGGTAAAAATGCAGGTTCGATTTCTATTTGATCAAGCCTGGTAAAACTGTGATACTTGGAGTTAGAAAATTAATCATGCCTGTGGTTACAGGTGGTTCGACCACATATCAATTTAAAATTCTGCCCCTTTTAAATCAGACATTCGTCAGTTTTTCAGTTGAAAAGATGAAGGACATCTTCCAATCAAAGTGCAACGTAAACAGACATCAGGGTTTAGACTTACCCGCTGTTGATGCAATGTGATTGTGGCTTGTGTTCCTAGTGAAACGTTGATCTCATCCCAAGGAAGGAAATGTTCTCCTTGTCGATGTATTATAAAACTATAACCCTTCCGACAATCTTCCAATCGTCGAATCATCCATTTGCGTGTCTAACATAATATTCAGGCCCCCTCCCGGTCCTCATTATAGCCTCAGTATAGCACACACCTCAGTCCGTCACTGTTGGCGAAAAATCAGATATACCACATCGTTTATCTATTCTGGCGTCAAAAATGCACAGATCATCTCAGTGTGAGCATTTCTTCAATTCCTTGTCCGTATTTTTTGTAAAAATTTACCGAATCGAAAAAGATTCCAGAGTTATGTTGAGCGGCAATGAGGCCTAGAAGGTACGGAGTTGAGTAAGTCTGGAACGATCGGACCTCCATCGAACAAAAAGAAGGCCAAACAACAACAAACCATAGCTGCGCCACACGGTTTTCCACCACGAACTGACTCCGTAGCTGAGCACACACTGTCGCTGAGGCCGTATTTGACAAAATTAGCGTCTCCGTCTAAGGCATACATCTTTATCTTACTGACGAGAGTTTGGGGACAAATCGAGACTGCTGGGAATTCAAGCCTATTGACGTATTTTTGGGTAATAACAGTGTTTATAGGGCGATTGAAGAATTTGCCAAATGACATGTACGCAGTGAATAAGAAATAAGCGGTGAATGCCAACAGTATGACGAACCAGCCGATCCGCGCCCAGAGAGGAAGTCTCCAGAAGACATAACGGATTCCATGCAGAGAAGTGTTACCAACAAAACTAAACCACGTTTCATAAGTTGTCGGTAAAGCCCCGTTTTTGGTCGCTTCGTCCTTCGTCCTCAGCATCGTTTTCTCGGCTCGGCTTGGTCGCTTTCACTGGATTGAGCTCAACCTTGCTTCGAGTCATGTTGTTCTCAAAATAAAGGTCGTCAGGGTCTCGTAAAGAATAGTTCTTTAAAATCACATCGCCTGAAAAAGAAAGGTTATTTTGAGCAAAAGTGACTGAGAAAGGGTCCTTTTGAGTCATAGTTGTCCTTTATTTGCTCTATGTGGATATTTAATCAACTTGAAACGTCAGCTTCTAGTGATTCGCTACGGCGGTTAATTTACCTTTATCAACTTCAAGTTGATTATCTGCATAGTGTTTTACTTGCCCGCCGACGCAGCACCACAGTTTCATTAGAAACTAATCACTTTGTCTCTTTATATTTGCTCTATCCGACAAGAGCACATGTGCTTTTAAAATAATCATTACGTTTGTAGTGATTAAACAGTGTTGGTTGTCTAATTTC
Organism: Desmophyllum pertusum; assembly: GCA_029204205.1. Lineage (NCBI taxonomy): Eukaryota > Metazoa > Cnidaria > Anthozoa > Scleractinia > Caryophylliidae > Desmophyllum > Desmophyllum pertusum. The sequence goes on along the minus strand of MU827778.1, from coordinate 5,643,866 downwards.
GCACTTAATGGCCCCGACCAACAACTGTAAACATTCTTTGATGTGTTTGTCTTAATTTGGATACTTGCACCATATATTGTAAAATGTACCAGAATATGCTCGCTTACCTGTAATGCCGGCCATGATTTACTTGGGCCATAATGCTTGCTTCTGCTTCCAAGTTAGGCCAATCTAACCATAGTTAATGGAGGGAAATGGTTATGAAGCCTGGCAAAGTTCTTTGTTATATGTTTTTGTTCGCTATTTTAGGGTTGACCGTGCACAAAACCTGACAAAATAAATAGGTGGTTACGTGTGTTCAAGCAACTAACCAATAGAAAAGTTGCGATTTCGTAATTCATGCATAGTGTATGACGCAAAACAAAAGATGTGCACGGTCATGGACCTTCCAACATAAATCTTGGCCTCTTTGTTTGCTCCTTTGAAGTTTGCCGGGCTTCATAGCCATTTCCCTCTATTAACTATGGTCTAACTAAGATGACAGGAATGTAGTACAGATTACGAGGTTTATAAGTAAATCTGCAAACTAGGCCAGGTCGCGCAATATACGTGGAGGAGATATAGTACATCCAAAATATTTCTTTTGACGTATGAAACACGAGATTATGACGTCATATGACGCACTACGTTAAATTACGTCATGACTTCCAAAAGCCGCCATCTTTGATCCGCCATCTTGGAAGTCTTGAGTTTTCCAAAACGTCAGAAAACCGCCAAAATGTCTCAAAAGTACACAAAACCAATAAAAGAATGCTAAAACTAGTAGTAATCACAAATTAAGAGAGTGCGTTCGACAGGCTAATTTCAAACAGAGGATGGTTCTCAAGTGGTCACGAACGAACTTAGAACGTTTGCTTTCTGCTGATCAATATGAAATCTGTTGGCTTTGGCAAATATGATTGGCTTGATATATTCTTTTTATTGAGAATTGTGCCAAGGAAGTATAATTTTGAAATGGTGGAATGATATTCCTGCAATTGCAAGTGCTCCCCCCTTTCAGTCTGTTTGCTTTGCTTCATGTGGTTGAAAGCTAATTGACAGTGATGGCTGGGAGATAAATAAATAACACTAATGAATACACTAAATTATGGAGGCACAAATTGCAACAGTGACATTTATTGAAAATAATTCATTCTCTAATATTTAAAATTTGATAGATGTACTTTGCTTGAAAATAACTTTCTAACAAATTGGAAAAACAGGAACTTTAGCAACTTGAATAACAGTATTAAAGAAATAACAGTATGATTTGTTGATAATATACAAAATACACCTTCCACTTGTTCCATTGTTCAGGGCCTGAAAGATAGAAGTGATTTCCATTCATATATGTATGTACCCTCTACTTATGGATTTTTACTTACATCTAAAGCTTGAGAACAGGAGTGTGTGCACGACCCATAATATTGAATTTGCCAGTTAATATTAAATATATATTTGCTTGCGCTAATTTCTCTCGGTCGAATTGGTCCGATTCGGTCTTAATCTTGATTATACATAGCCTGAATCGACAGAGGAGATCGACGGCTGAAATTCTGGCTAGATTACAAATGTATACAACTTGGTATAGTAAGTAATGTAAGTTTGAATTGTTTTGAACCGAGCTGCTATGCTCATTTGCCATCGCCGAGCAAAACAACTCGATTTATAACCACAAATAACGGTCATATCGCTCAATAATAAGCTGATATCTAGTACAATAACTCGGTTAGTGTTTTATTTGCTTCGGTACACAACAGCGTGCCGATTCTTCAGCGAGGGCAAGAGTATCGAGTTGACACATCACAGCTCGGGGCGAATTGCAACGTTTGTTTCTTGGAAAACACGCCACTACACAGCTTTCTGATATTCTGATAAACAGCTTGGCTCATAGTTGCTATCGATAGTTCTAAAAAATCAACACAGCTTCACTTACCTTGGGAAAAAACAGCGAAAACATCCGTGACGCAGTTGAAAATCGAAGTGAGCAGAGTGAGCAAACACAGAATTCGAGTTACCATGCCACGAACGATAGCACGAGATCGAGGCAATGTGATCCAGACCCACCAAGATGGCGCCCAAACCCTGAAATCGCATGGCATTCAGAAAGATACTCGCGGGACATCATAAATGACCCGCGGGACCGTGATTTCGGAAAAAAACGACGCGATTAGTATGCGTTCTCCTTCGTCGACCGCAATGATCATAAAGGTAAAAGTTATTGCCAGCAAATATAATTTTATTCTAAAAGTTAAATTAGACCTGATTACAGTGGCCAATTTTAAGGAATTAAGGAATGCATTAATCATAACTGTTAGAAACTCTCTGAAACATGAATTTTATTTTTCCGATCGTGAGTATAGCTTCTGTCACTGACTGATTGTTCTAGTTCTCATAGCTCTACCGAACTTTAATTTAAATATTTACCACCATTTCTTTCCACATGTTAATTAACTTTCAGGCCTTATGACGATTTCTAATTATAAAAGGCTCCTGGATTATTAGTACTTATTTTTGAAAGGTGCCGTATATTTGGCTTCGACGACGAAAATAAACCGAACTAAATAACGCCATTAAATATTCAAGATAACTGTCACCCCAGGATCGTCAAGCGAAGCCAAATACTCAGTTAGTGACCTATCAACTGAACGTTCCACGATGAGCGCCAAAATCCCGTCTAATCGATGCGTCGCACGCATGAGGAACGCAAACGAAACGGCTGGGATGTCGTTACAAAAGCAATGATATGTGTTACCTTAAGTATTCGAACGAGTGTTTTACACCTTGAGCTTGAAGAACAACCGCGGAACCCACATCCGGGAACTTGGAATAATACACCTCTGTTGTGTATCTTATCTCATTACAAGGGACGGGACAGTCGCAGACTGAAATATCCACGTTATCTGGCGAGGTAAAAAGTAACTGTATCCATCGATATTCGTGTTATACCCGAACAAAAAGAAGGCCAAACAACAACAAACCATGGCTGCCCCACACGCCTTTCCATTACGAACCGACTCCGTAGCTGAGCACACACTGTGGTTGAGACCGTATTTGACAAAATTAGCATCTCCGTCTAAGGCATACATATTTTTCTTGCTGACAAGATTTTGGGGACAAATCGAGACTGCCGGGAATTCAAGATTGTTGACATATTTTTGGGTAATAACAGTGTTTATAGGGCGTTTGAAGTATCTGGTCAATGACATATGCGCAGTGAATAAGAAATAAGCGGTGAATGCCAACAGTATGAGCAACCAGCCGATCCGCGCCCAGAGTGGGCGTTTCCAGAAGACATAACGGATTCCATGCAGAGAAGTGTTTCCAACAAAACTAAACCACGTTTCATTCGTTGTGGGTAAAGCCGCATTTCTGGTTGCTTTGTCCGCAGCATCGTTATCTCGCTTCGGCTTGGTCGGTTTTACTGGATTGAGCTCAAGGTTGCCTCGAGCCATGTTGTTTTGAAGGTCCTCCTCTGGTAAGGAATAGTCCTCCAAAGTCACATCGCCTGAAAAAGAAAAGTACTTTTCAGAGTAAAAGCGCCCGGGAAAGTTCGGTCCTTTTGGGTCACAGTGTCTTATAAAGAAATGTTATTTGTGTGATTGCTTCAGCCGGACCTATTGTAGGTTTACCAGTTGAGCACTAGCCCCGACATGGACAAGACAGTTGTCTTTTATTTGCTCTATCCGACGAGAAGACTTGTTGTTTTAAAATGATCATTACGTTTACAGCAATTAAACGGGGTTGATTGTGTAATTTCCGACCAATGGCCCCAGTTTTACAAATGATCAACAACATACTTGCACCATATCGTAAAATTTACCACAGTATATTCGCCTACCTTTACTCCAAGCATTCAATTTAGCCATAATGCTTGCTTCCAAGATCAATCAATCTAAATTGACAGGGATTTAGTACAGTTTTCCTGGTTTAAGTAAATCTGCAAGACGACTGGATATAAAACTACTTTAGCCTCTATGATACTGCTAACTTTAGACTCTATGACACTGCTGCAAGTGATTTCCTAACACTCAGGCTTTTCAGTCTTTCTTATAGATATAATGAACACTTAAAAAAAAAAGAACGTCTTCTTTCTTTGAGCTAACTTTGGCTAAACGTTTTTATGTCGATTTGAGCCTAAAAATGTTCCCTATGTTTTCAATTTTGAAAACAAGGTGGTATTGCAGTAAATCACTCCGTAAGTCCAGCCTGGATATTGTACATGTATTTGTCATTTTGACAACAAACGGAAAAAATAAAAAATGATTACGCTGCATGATCCAGCCTTGGGTACCTTTTCGTCTGATCTTAATTTGTTTTCCATGCTGGCCTCAACGTTTTAATAAAAATGAAGCTGTAATAACAATGACCTTAATTCAAGCTACAATTGTCGTCCAAAAGTCCTTCGAACACTTCACAAAATAGCATCCTGCGACAATGTTGTTTGAAGCGAGAAGTCAGTTTTTCGAACCCCCCTGCCCCCGAAACAATGCTTAAATATGGTCGTTAGATTGGACGGATAAAACTCAACATTGCATTTGTCAGCGAAAAGGTGAAGTGTCTGAAGACTTATGACGACAATTGTACATTTAATATTTTCTAGCTAGCCAATTCCTGCACGTTTTATAGATATACCCGGCTTCATTTCACATTTTACTACATTTTTATATAGTTTGTTAAAATTGCTGCCTGTGTCAGTAATGGATCAGAATATTGTATGGACATGCTGATCAAAATACGCCGATTTATCAGTAACTCTTTCCTAACTCCCTTCCCTTCCATACCATACCCAACCGTCCGCCCTCGGAGAGCTTGCTACTGGAAGGCTACCCGTGTTTAATTTTAATGGGAGTTACTATTCTGCACCCAGTTCCAATGAAGAGACTTCAGGAAGACACCGGATCTTCCCCATTTATTTACTAATGATCCATCACTTTTCCTTTATATACATCTTACCAATCTTTAAAAAAAAAATGACGAGTTACTTTTCACTGCAAACCTAATGGCGAGAAAGAGATAATAACAGGTATGAAAAACATAGCATTCAACTATAAACCCACTTAATTTAAAATTTATTCTGAAATTCAAATTAGAGTCGACAGGTGTATGATCACTCACTGTGAATAATTAGGAAGGCATTAATCATAACCTACAACAGTTATAAAACTTATACGATTTAAAATTTAACGGCGGGGGTGATTACATATATTTCAAAGTTTATATACATTTCATCAACACCTATGTTTGATTTCTCAGCTCAAAGAAGCCAGCAGATTTACAATTCACAGCGTTTGGCTGGATTTTTTATGCTCGTTTGGCTATGCATATGTTGATTTTGGCGAGCGTTGAATACGACGTATGATAAATCGCTTATTAAACTAATTCTAAATACTAAATTTTAATTTCCTAAACATGTGACGTCTTTTAACCCTGGCTAAAGTTTTTTTCCGTTCAATCTTCTCTCATTTATTTCAGTAGTTTAGTACGACGAACTACAGCTTTAACGATGACAACAGCCATTCAACCAGCTCATTTAATATCACCCACATAAATAGTACAAACACATACAGTTCTAGTCCACACCAAAGTCTCCTTGCATTTGAGCCATCTTAATTAACGTGACTGGCTGACTTGAATGAATGAAAACAAGTAAAAGTTATTTAAACGTCATTTAAACGTTCGCTTTGTCTTTGACGAGAACATGCAAGGTGGGTCAAGCCTAAATAATATTTGGCTTTATTGTTTGGAAAACGAAAAGCCACGATTGAAACTGTATGTAACTATGAAATGCGTCGCTTTACAACTTACCTTATAGCCACGCAAGCAAATTATGTCAATGCAAAAGGTCGGAGTTTCTGTTATTCAGTCTACTTTCTAAGTCTTCTCATATATACATGTTGTACCACAAATCAGATCAATATAAAATATCGTATTCTGCTCTGATGACGTTAATGATGTCCGTTTGACTTTATAATTTATGACGTAAATACAACGGCAATGATTGCTTTTGCCGCTTCATCGATTTATTTTGTTCTTTTCCAGTTGCAAACAAAATTTTTGTGATCTAACTATTATGTGATGTCATCATAGCTGATAAAGGGTATGGCTGTGAAGTCTCACATAATTATTTGTTACATGTTTTTTTCGCTTTTGCTTCCGTGTACAAAACACATTTTGTTTTTGTTTTCTTGTGTGCTCAAGCACCTAAGCAATAGAAACGTTCATTTGAGCACAAAACAAAAGATTGTGCACGGTCGTGAACTCCAACATAAATCTTAACTTAGCATATTTGTTTGTTCAATCGAATTCATATAAAACCATTTCCCTTTATTAACTATACGATGTCAAGTTTGCCGGAAGACATGAAGTAGTTGTCTTATAGAAACTAAGGTAGAAACCATTACTAACCAATTAAAGTACTTTATTCATATGTTGGGACAAGAAAGAAGGAACGCAAAGCTAAATATATATATATATATATCAAACAGTTAAATATCGTTTAGTTTACTAAACTAGCGGGAGGGGGGGGGGGGGGGGGGGCATATTAGTAATCAGATAAATTCCCTGATTTACGTACTCCGATCTCGTGCATTAAGCAATAGATCCGGTTTTCACGTGACGTCATCAAAATGCTAAATTCAAACCTATTGATCCTACAAAGCTGTTCTTTCAGTATATTCTATACATCAGTGTACTTAGTTGCTGGGGAAATGTTTGTGCCAGCAGATTGCTTTGTTTTGGAGATAAAACGTTTTGACATTTGAGACGGCCTGGCTCAACGTGACCTGAAATGTTACAGAAACCAATATTGTCTCACTATTTAAATACTTTTCAGATATGCTAATAAGTTAAAAATGATAACTAAAGCATTTAGAAGTGAAATCTCATGACTTTGGTAGCAAAAATATGTTTTCTTATCGTAGACATTTTTGGCCGCCATCTTGGTGTACCAAACTGGTACACCAATATGGCGGACACCAGTACTAAGTTCTGTAATTTTCTGAATATTGTTTTCCCAATAACTTCGCTGCAATGGACACTACCAAATCAAAACTTGGAGGATATATTTCTTTCCACCTACTCTACAATCTCTGAGTCTGTTGATGTTTTTGATGCAAGCAAAACGATCTTGTTATTTTGGTGAAAACGATCTATAACAAGTTAGAACAATTCCTGTATATTTCAATTAAAATGAATTTGTCGAAACATCTCAGTTACATAATTTGTTGATTACTGGTCGAACGAATCGACCACTGGGACACTGGGTCTCTTTCACTAGGTGAAAAATTGGATTTGCTACAAATTTCCTTTGAGCAAAACTACAGTCAAATGTGAGCTTAACACATGGAAAATTGAACAGGTCACTTTGACATGTAAACCAGAAAGTTCCCATAAACGTAAAATTCGGTAATAACAGTGTGGATATAACGTTTCCTCGATGCTAACCTAACATACATTATCAATGATAGAATACGTTCATTGCGCTTATGATATTTCACTTCTGAACTCTATTCATATTTAGTAAAAATCTACTAGTATACTAATGCAAATGAGACAATCTGATTGGCTGAGCTACTCGTACACTATCAGCCATTAGTGTGCAGTGGCTTGAGGTCGTCTGCAAAATTGCAGTTCCTTTTCGTTTCTCCGAAGTTTTGGAGGAGGATTTGGAATTAATACTAGACAATTGTTATGATTTTTACTAAAACAATTAGATTATGAGCTCTCAATTTCTATGATGTGATAGTTGATGAGGCCGTATCCTAATTGTTAACTATGGAAAATCATTAAGACCATAGCCCAAAATCCTATAAGATTCCGCTTTACCGTATATATAGTTGGAACTAATGTACTCAGCTATATGGTGAGTCTAAAAAGTCAAAACTGCGTACAGCTAGGCAATGTAGTGCAGCAAGATCATCTACGAAAATGTCCGCTCACTGCTGAATTTTGTCCATACTGCAGCATACTAACTTCTTGTATGTACTCAAAACTGAGTTTTCTTTTAGCTTGCACGTTCACTTCTGAAGTAAAGAAAACACTATCTGGCGATAGATTGTTTTCTTGAAGGAATTTGATGGGAACTTTGCCATCCTTTGGTTGGAACCAGGAAGAAGTGAGGTTGTCATCACTGCTGTGACTTTTATTGGGAATCCCGGGAAAACGGATGGCTACGTTAATCCGGCTGATTGTACTAATGTACGTGGAGTCTGGCTTACGGCTTTGAGACCTGTCTGGAATCTGCATGCCGAGTGAAATCTGTCCCCGCAAAGAGAAGTTTTCATCTGTTTTTATTGCTTCGGTTAACAGGCTTTTCTTCAAAAGATTTGGGTGGAGCGTGGTAACAACCTTGAAGTTCGTTGAGGTAATTTGTTGATTTGGTGTTAACAGCAGGAAGTGACGAATTCATGTCACTGATTCTTTTCAGCCAATCACGTGAAGCCTTATCATCCTTCCAGCACAGTTTGTGGACGCGAGGAATTTGGGGCCTGAGTGCAAGAAAAATGAGGTCTTTTTCGTTTACTATCCTGCTATTGTGATCATCTTCAGCCACAATTAGTATTGGAGAAAATTTTGCCATTACGTGGAGATGTAGCACAAATCACAAATTGACGATATCTTCTCTCTCTCTCTTTCTTTATCTTTTATTTGTTGTGGCAGGAATTCAATTTATTGCCCAATCAATATCAAACGATATCTGTAAAGCAATAAGAGCAACACATGATTAGTCTAGGCTGAACTATTCTAAGTGGGTACAAAAGCCGGGTTTTCATGGAAGATGCGTTTTTTATTAAATAAACAACTACGCGCGCTCTGATTGGCTCAAAACCATTTACCATAACTCTATAGAAACATAGAAAATTGCTTCGTGCTTTTATTTCATAAATACAATAGAAAATGTTTTCCCTGTGTTTCCATAGTGTTATTAATAGTAACACTCGTGAAAGTTTGGAAGAAATCGAAATTGCTGTGGAAACACTCGCCTGCGGCTCGTGTTTCCACAGCATTTCTCTTTCTCTCAAACTTCACTCCAATGGAAACACGAAAAACGTTTTCTATTTGGTATATGACATGCATAAATCACATCGCCTGCAATGGTTGTTTTATCGAGCTAACACCCCTATCGTGCAAAGCACCTAGTTGACATGATATTTTTTCATTAACTTTTGACTTCTGTTACTCTTTCAAAACTCAAGTTAGTGTGCTGACAGATAATTATCAAGCCGTGTGGTTTGCATGTACAAGAAGATGGTTCTAACTTTGAACTCTGTTGATGAAACTCTTGTGTGACCATGCATTCAAATGAAAAGCTATTGAGCAGTACCTTCATGTGGTACTGCTTAATGTTTTATTCTGTAGATGAACCCTTAGTGTGCGACCATTCAAATAAAAGCTATTGAGCAGTACTTTCAAGTGGGCTGCCGGGTTAATTTTTTCCAAAGGAAAATATTAGACTAATTGTCGAATTTTCCCTTGGTATTCATGATGTAAAGGGGTATAGGTAAAGTGTCCGAGATTGTCGTGCTTCCGGAAATAATGTTTATCGAAAATTCAACCTTGAAGACCAAGATTTTTGTTCTGACACATAAAGTAGATACAAAATGGCACATACACAGGGCAGATTAGTACAAACTGATGCAAAGTGCCTGAATTGGAACTAAACGAATATGTTGGACACCAGTCAGCTAGTTATAACAGAGTTTACGGAACTGATTTGTATATATGTTCGCATGGTGCTTTTACATTAGCCTTGGAGCCAAAATGATAATCCAGAATAAATTGTGCTCCAAACTTACCGAATTAAAACAAAACTCAAGAAAATCTAAAATCTGGTAGAACTAAGATATAGCACATTAATGGACTCAGGGTGGACAGTTTTTTGAAAAGTTACAATTACTTGACATCTTAGAAACTGAATGAAGGCAATGATGTCTATCATAAGTATATGGAAATTATACAACTCAAAGAAAAAAAGCCACACTTTAAACGTATCAAATGAAAGGAAGTTACTATACTCACCACTTTAATTTCTACTCGCCCAAATAACTGAGATAACTGTTCACCTGTAGTTTTATAACTTGTCAGTGCTAGCTAGTTCAAGCTTATGACACTATTGACTTTATTATAAGGTGGAATTTACAACAGCCTGTTATATTGAAAATCAGTGATGCTTCAATGCGGTTTATTTTGTAGTGACGAAAGTATTTGCATTAGTAACTTTAATTATTTAACAAAAGAAGTAAAGATTAATCTTTGTCATTAAGGTGGCTGTTGTCATTTTACCCCAGTCGAGTTGAACCTCGTTCAATTATGAATCTATTTAACTCCAAAGTGACATTTTTGATGTAAAAAAGAAAGAAAGAAAAGTTATGCTGAACTATAGCTAACTATGATAATCTTGTGTTATATCTAAAACTCCGAATGCACCTTAAAGGAGAATTTCTAAGTACTGTGGCTCAGTTGTAACCGGTTACTGCACGTAGAGTGGCAAATTTATCTAGATATTTTAGGGCAGTAGTGGATGTTCTGAAATTAGAAATGCAAGGCAGTTATTGATGTGAACAATGCTTTGTATAGTTTTATCGGTTTCAATTATGCCGATATTTGCTTTTATTCCAGCCTAACAAAGGGGCATTTGTAGACTTATCCTAACTTAAAGTGACAGTATGAAACAGAATATACGTTCCACACAGTTCATGTAGTACATCGGCCCGGAACACTCGCGTCTGTGTTTGTTTATTTCTGAAAGTAGATTTAAGGGCTCACCAGTCGCGTGTTCAGTAAACAATAAATAAACATTGCGGTATGACAGCGTTTTATGTGAAAGCCAATACTTGACTTCAATTAGCTGATAAGAACTTGTGTAGAAATAAAGGCAATACTCGTAATTGGTTGGTTCTTATAGCAGCGTCAGCATGAGAATACAAACAATACAATGTGCAACAAACAACAGAAGCGTGTCTAATGTAGGCGAGGAGGGGAGGGGAGGGGAGGGGGTATTCTGTCTAATAGAGCGCTAGACAGCTGCCAGATATTTTCTCTTTCATTCACTCCTGAGTCATGCGAGTAATCTTTCGAGCAGCCATTTTATACTCAGTTTTCTCTCCCGTGCCTTTTCCTCTTACTCTAATATTGTCTCAAGTTCGAAATGCTGAGATTTGGAGGCCATTAGACCTCAGTACTAGTACCACCCAAGAATGATGATATTAGCATTTCAGCAGTTGGTGAGACTGCTACAGTTAGGAAAGGTTAACTCGACTACTGTATATTGAAGCTCAGTGAAAAAAAAAAGTCAAATCAACTTTCCTATTTTGATATACATGTATTGTCAACTGCAACGTAACGGAAATGACGTTAAAAGACTAATCATATGTTTCCTGTAGGAAGAATTGGAAGGCGGGTCATGTCTGAAGCTGAGATGAATCGCTTGACGTTCTATTAAACTCGGCGTTTGCCTTTTCTTTGAAGTATAATATAATCTATGCAGCTCACTCCCAAATTATATGCTGTAAAATATTTTAAAACAAACAGCACCACATAGACTACTTTCCAATAGCTTCATTAGAATGGTCACACACTATAGGTGAAAGTATACTACTCAATAGCTTTCATTTGAATGGTCACACACTAACATACAGGGTTACACCCAACTGAGACGTCAAGTAAGAACCACCTTGTACAGCATAATGTACCACATGAAAATACAGTTGTACTGCTCAACATCTCAATAGCTTATAATGGTCACACACTATAATGGTCACACACTATAGGACCAGTTTTATACACAGACTTATAAGTTACAACCATTTTGTACAGCATAACAAACAGTACTGACACACGGTGGACAGTTTTTATTTGCGTCTATTGTTTTCAGTAATTACAGCTAGTTTAGTATCGATTTGTATGCGGAGTGTACAGCTTTGGTTGGTTAGTGTACAGCTTTCAGTGGCTGCTTGTACCCGGCGTCAGGCGGCGTTGACTGATGGTCAACCATGTTTTCAACATGGTTGTTCATGGATGACAACCATGGTAATTAAACCATGGTTTGTCCATGGTCTGACCATGGACAACCTAGCCTCCTCCGCAGGCAACTCTTACATAAAGGCACGAGTGAAAGACTGGTACGGAGGACAAAAGGTGACTGAGTGGGGTGGGGGACAGGAAGAGAGGAAAAAGAAGGAAGAGTTGCCTGCCAAAATAGTCCAGTCAATATATTGATGGGACCCATCACAAATTGCAACATAATTTATTTCTTCGCTATCCATCTCAGAAAAGTGCACCAATCAACATATCAAAAGTCTAGAAAAAACTACGAAGGGGAAGCCACTTTTCGTACTTATATACAATGTAGCTCTATAGGTATAGCATGAAAACGAGGCTACATGCAATAACCTACTCTTACATGTATTTGTTTGATCACAAATTCACCAGTGTTATTCAAACAAGAGATAAATGACCCAGACATCCTCGCAAGCTCAAATTCAACTGGGAAATACAGCTAAGCTAGGTGAATTGTGAATTATAATCCGCTTGACTAGTACTTGATTTCTAATTTTACTAAATACGAAATGCTCACGGTCGGTAACCTGGTCATTGGCTGTGGCAGGCTCTTGCTGGCTTTTGTAGCAGCCCTCGTTACAAAATGCTCACGGTCGGTCGGTAACCAGCTGGCCATTAGCTATGGCAGGTTCTTGCAGGCTTTAGCAGCCCTCGTTACCCTCTGACGAACTGCTCATGTTTGGTAACCTGGCCATTGGCTATGCAGGTTTTTTTACGGGCTCACGGCAGCAGCCTCGTTACGAAATGCTCACGGTCGGTAACCTGGCCATTAGCTGTGGCAGGTTCTTTCGGGCTCTCGCAGCAGCCCACGTTACGAACTGCTCACGGTCGGTAACCTGGCCACTGGCTGTGGCAGGTTCTTGCGGGCTCTCGTAGCAGCCCTCGTTGCTAACTGCCGACAGTCTTTTACCTGGCCATTGGTTGTGCCTGAATTTTACATGCCTTTATTATTTGCTTAATGATTGGCCCCCAGGGCAACGGCCTTTAGTTTGTTGGGATTACGTGTATACTTCTGGTTCTGGCCACTTGCAATTTGGTGGTGGTAGGATCATGCTAGCGTGGTGCTTGTGGTGGCCTCTAGCATGTTGGCTGGTACATCAGTGGTAATGGCTTTGACTAGGCTTTCACACTTGCTCGCACAACATGCACCTCGCAGTCGCTAAGTTGCAATCGGTTTGTGACGGCTTTCAGGTCCTATATTTGAACTCTGGCCTGGCATTGGCCTTGGCTAGGTTTTAGCGCCGCTTGTGTAACATACATTTGGCAATCGCTTTGTTCAGGCTTTTTGGGTATGGGTGACCTTCGGATTCTCCAGCCATGTCTAGCAATGCATACAAGCTGTATATTCTCACACCAGGGAGGCCTTGACAAGGCTCTCTCATCCACTTGCAAAGGGCATCCTACAATCGCTTTGAATGGACTATGTGCTTATTTGTAACTTGTTTGTTGGCAGGGTCGGTCCAGCATTCATCCATAAAGGTGTACATTTGTGCCATTCAGGCACTCTTGGCGTACACTTAGGGGTAACTCCAGAGGCCCCTTGCTTCTGTTGCAGGATGGACGGCCCTTGTCACGTGCTATCCTCACTAATTGGATTAGACAAATTCTGGCTGCGGCTGGAGTTCAGGCCACCTCTCCAGTTTCCGTATCGGTGCAGCCACGGCGGCTGCACGCAATGGGGTTCCGGACCACCTAATTCAAACGTTGGGCCGCTGGTCTAGTACTGCTTACCAGCTGTACATCCGCACACCTTCAGAGGCGTTGTGGACTCCATTACCTTGGAGCATGCAGCTTTGCCTATCAGTTAGGCAGGCTGGTTTTCTTGCTGCTTCGCCTATCGGTTAGGCTGGCTGATATTGCCATCGGCTCTCGCAATTGCCTGATCGTGTTGGACGAGTTACAGTGGATAGTCATGTAGGTGATTTATTTTGTCTTTTTATGTACCTTTAATCGGTCAGGCATTGGGGAAGGTGCTTGGGACTTCCAAGCACCTTTTGTTGGGCTGAGATTGGATGGTTGCGGCTCGCAGGGTTGCCATGGATACCTCCACGCTTTGGCCGATCCAGGTGTGGCTCTACCAAGGCACCTTCCCCAAGCTGATCTACTGGTGATGAGTTTAATGTCTCTTCGCAGGCTATAAAAGACTCTGTCTTGATTCTTTGCATTGATTTTAAACGTGAGCATTATGAGCCTTTTTTGGCCTGACCGTGGGGCTTGCTTGTCTCCACCGTGGAGAATTGGCCAATTAAAAAATGCTAATATCCGGGATTTACCCCGGGGGAAATGGGCACTGAGTGACGCATCTAGATTACTTATGTGCATATTCAGATACCAGTGTGGAGAAGATGCCCGTAAGGTAAAGTAAGTCAAATCAAGTAAGAAAATGACTGTCCTGTACACAACAAATTCCCTGTGGAGGTGGCTATTATTGAAAATTGCATAACTTTTTAAATTGAGCCTGCGGTGATTACTGGTCAGCGGTTCTTTTTTAAACAGTCGCAAATGTTAAGACAACAGTTATTCAAACAATAAAGACAATGACATGGTTTTTCTAACGTTCTGATTTATGTAAACAACCTGTAAATCATAATTGTTCAGCCTCGTTTTCATGTTCTGCATCAGGGTATCCATATAAATAATAGATTTTTGGCATCTTCTTCTTCTTAGATTTCCCTAGACTTTTGATATGTTGTAGAGGACATATTTTTGGTTATAAAACTGTTAAGATACCTTCTGTTGCAATTAGTGATAGGTTGACCCTTTTTATTCGCTAAAATGCTTGGACTAAAACCCGAAGTGTACGGACCGGCATCTGTACCTTTTGGACCATGGTCTGTACCCCACTCCCCCAAGGGAAAGTTTTGCGCTCAACTTAAACCAAAGTAAAATGGAGGACCGAAGTGGGAGTTCGAAAATTCTAGTCCTTAGCAAAAGTTACCGGAAAGAAATTCAAAATTTTAGGACAAAGAATAAGGCAATCGAGAAAAGCACAGCAGACGTTTCAATTATGAAGAAAACCCTCGCTGAAAGACGTGTAAACCGTTCCGAAGAGGTGAAAGAACCTTCCGGAAGCAGCCGCTAAAAAATTGAAGTGCGAACTGCTATAGTCACTCCGAAGGGAACTAAAAGAAAAGGTAAACAGGATGAATATAGCACTCGCTAGCAGTTATTTCAATGGCTAATGATTGATGGATTACTATTGTCATATCAATGACTCGACAGCTGCAGCGATTTTAATGACCAGAAAGTATAAATTGATTGTTTCTGTTCAGTCTACTGTATCATATAAGCTTAAGTATATAATTTAGTTCGGCTTTCACACATTCGACTACAGCCGAAAATTACGCTAGAATTTCAATCATTTCTTCACAGAAAGTTTTCAAGCGAGATGAGCTAATACCATTTATGATTTTATGAAATAAACATTTTGCATTGTCAAGTAACACATCAAGGATATTGTAGTTTTATAGATAATAATAAAACAGTCATTTAATTATAAGCATAAGTCGATGAGGTACTATGGTTGCCAGAATTTTTCAAACCTAAACTATATGAAACTATATATACGGGGATCTGTGTAAAAGTCTGAGAAGCGTGGCGGGGCCTGAGAAAGACATGATGATGATGATGAAACTATATTAGATTACCTTGAAGTGTTAAGGCCCAGTTCAGACGCTGCACTTCACATGAGCCGAATCGAATTTGAATTTAGGCCAACCCAAATTAATTTAGACCGGCTGAATTGATTCAGACGCCAAGCTTAATTCAGCCAATGTGTGGTTCCAGAATATATCCATACCTCCCCCACGGAAGGTTTTTGGGTTTTAACCCCCCCTCCCCCAGGAATTTCCAGTTTAGCTTCATACTTTCCTTTAAAAAATTTTGGCTTTTGACACCCCCCTCCCCCTCGGAATTTCCAATGACCTTCCTTGGGGTGGGTATGGATATTTTCTGGAACCGCCACAATAGGGGAAAATTGCTGTTATATCGAAAAATACATACATTGTTTTGGCTCATGTGAAGTTCAGCGTCTGAATCAAAGCTGGTCCACGGCCATTATTCCTGGCTAAGCCAGGCTGGAAGAACGGCTAAGCCGATCCGAATTGATTCAGATGCCATACTTCACATGAACTTAATTCATCGAATTCAATTCAGCCCATGTGAAGTACGGCGTCTGAACTGGGCCTAAGTGTAATGAGTTATTGTTGGTAAATGTAGTCACGAACATAAATATCCGGGGGGGGGGGGGGATACTCAACCCAAGTTTGAGTTAGGATATGTGTAGGGTCAGTCTCCAGCCATGGGTGTTTTGGTGCACCCGTGATCCTCTCCACCTCCACGGGTGTGCTATTTATGTCAAAAAGTTTGCACTTCCCCTACCCTGTTTATGAATTGTATTTATGGGATATGTGTGTCATTTGAGCCCCTTGGGCAGAAATCTTTATTTCATTCATCATTATTAAAAACAACTCCTTCAGTCTGTAATCCTGAATAAATATTGCATCTGAAAGTCCTCTTGCCTACCAACAGCATTGTTAAAATTATGGGCTAAAACATAACACTGTATAATAGGACTATTCCAAATTTTACCTTCTAAGGGGAGGGGTGTGGACATCCTGTAACAATAAAACAGCCTGAAACACTCAAGTTGCTTGAATATCAAATATTCCACCTAATATGACCACCACCCCTTTGATAAAAAACCTATGTTTTTAACAATCTTTATTATTTCATACCGGTGAATGAAACCGTTCCTCACCCATAAAAATTGATAACCATGTAGATTTTCTACTGGAAGCCAACCAGCTTAACCCTTAAAGCCCCAAATATCAACACATATATTCTCCTTACTAACATACTTTTTTGTAGTTTTAATTCTGATAATTGATGTCAAATAATGGCAATTTCTCCTTGTTGATGATATATTCTCAACACCTGTCTGTTTGACATTCTATTATGATTGTAACGAGAAAATAAAATGTAGATCACTGTTAGGGCTTAAAGGGTTAAAGTCATGAACAGATGCAAGGGTGAAATATTTCTTTCATTGACTTGACTCTGAAGATGATTTCCGCTCAGGTTGTCAAAATGTCAGTCAACAACAACAGTCCTTTTCAGGACTACCCTAACCTGGACGATCATGCTATACAAACTACTACCAGGTAAGGTTCAAATTATGGGCTAAAACACAAAAACTCATATTTTTTTTGTTGTGATTGTACCGATTAACATTATAATGTGGATTAAGTCACCAAAGGGGTTTAGAGTTCTTTTGGAGAAAAATTGAACACTCCCCAACTCAAAGGTTGAATTGTCAGGAACAAGCACAAAAAGGTCCACAGGTATATACAAAATACAGTTTTGGTCCAATCAGCTAAAAGCTTTGAAAGGTAATCATGTCATAGCCTATTTGCTAAACTCAAGCCAGCTTGTACTCAAAAAGTCAGTCTATCAATTAAGCTTTGTGCTTGATAACAAAGTAATGCAACCATGCACTCAGAAGGACCTATCGACTTGCATTTGGGCCTAGATCTAGACCAACAGTGATAGAGATACTATTACTTCTGAAAATACTAGTAACTCTAGTAACTGCTAAAACCTCGTAATATTCTAATAAGCAAATGCAAACATTTTTGCAACAACACCACTGAAAAGCTATACAGATCATTTTCTTGGATGCACTTCTGGCTACTTCCAGCCAAATATAGCTTCAACATATTTAAGGCTTTAAGTTAATTGGACTACAGCTTGAACGGCTTGAACCACGTTGAGTGCATCGGATGTGCCTCAGTTTTACTTTTTAGTAGACCATTTGAAAATACAGCAATATATTTTGTAACATAAAATACAAATTAACTCAAAATTCTACGAAGTTACCTTTTATAATTTTACTGAGCACAACAAGAGGCTTCTTCACAGTTAAATGCCAAGTACAGTACTCCATTTTCTCCCTTACACTGCACTGTTTATTAAAAGCAACAGGCTTCTTGTCTTCGGAATGTAGTTGAATGTTTAAAACTAAACAAACCGTAAGCAAATTTTGTTGCAGCCTCCTTTATGCTACTTGCCGTGAAGGAAGTTTGAAAGGACGACCACGTCACAGTAAACGTAAAATAGTTTATTCATCCTGCTGCTTTATGGACGCTAGTTTGTCACTTCCAGTTCGACCATCGACGCCATATTGTTTACAACCAAACTCATACTTACCCCACTGGGCTAAGATCAAATTGTAATGCGCGGCCGATATGCGCAGACGGTAGAAAGTACGTTGGGATTTGGCAGGCAACCCCGCCTTTCGCTCGCCTCGACCCCAGTGCCCGCTCTTTTGTCCCTTTCTTGCCCAGACCCCGGAGACCCAGGAGTTGCCTGCGGAGGAGGCTAGGACAAACCATGTTCGACCGTGAACGTCAAATAGCACAAGGCTGACCATGGTCGACCATGGTCAAACTGACTGTGAAAAGAAACAAGGTCAATCATGGTCACAAAGGAACACATAGAATGCATATATTAGCTACGAGAATGTGCCAGTTTGTCATTGCTTTTTTTCTGTAATTTTCCTTTTTTGTTCTAGAGTACCTGGAAACTAGCTGGTAAGCTAAGAGTAGTTCCACAATAAATCGATAGCGGTAGACACTTCAGACAACTATAAATAAAACATTGCATTACATTGTATTGTTGGTATTGTATGAGCAAACATTGTCTGAGGATTAAGAAACAGAACAAAGCTTTGTGAGCTGCTTGACAGCCAGCACCCGATCGCAAATATTTCTTGAGCCGAGTCAAATCAGATATTTATTTCACATAGTTGTTTTTATAATTTTCAAGCTTAACCAAGCTCATTCGGGTGTTGATCATGTCATGTAGACAGAAGATAACATTTTTCTGGGTCAGTTGATTCATAACATAAATACGCTACGCCGTCAGAGCCAATTAGCGAGTTTAACATTGCCAGGAAAATACTGTAAACATGGTAAACACTGTAGGTAAGATGGCCACGATGGACAATAACGACAGGTGTACGTTCCGACAAAGACAGCTTTATTTCATTGCTGTTTCATCGACATATGCACGCATAAGCTAAGTATAATTATACCGTATATTATACAATTTACATAATACTTTCAAATGTTAAACAACCATGCAACACTGCACAGTGAATTAGGCATTCGTTGACATGTCTGCCCAGTTAGTTACGGCGTCCAATTTTTACATTAATTAATGTCAGTTTTTATGTTTTTGTTTTCGTCTAACCCCTGTACATGTATTACAATATGGTTATCATTACCATCTCTATTGGACTGAGTATAAAGTTTTTGATCTGTGTCTGATGTCATGGTGATTCCATTTATCAAACCGATGTATGTCGAGTCAGGTTTACGTCTAGAAGTTTCTTCAGCAATAGGCGAGTTTGCTGACAATGAATGATTGAGTCTTAACTGACCGTCGCTGCTTCCCGCGAAGCCTTCTAAAATAGACTGTTTTCCAAGATTGTCGAGGCTTTCTTGACCACAATGTCTTATATTCCAGTGTTTTGGTCTCGGTTTGGTGACTTGCGTGTCAATGGAGTCGATTAGACTTATTCCAGGCTTAATTGCAAATACCGAAGTTTTTATGGAACTCATTCGCTTCAACCATTCTTGGGAGACTTTGTTATTTGTCCAATACACCCTTTGAATTTGAGGGATTTTCTGCTTGGTAGCCATTACTTCCCCACTCGATTCATTTTCTTCCAATATCCGTGGAAGTGGTATGAAACACTTTGCCATCATTCAAGTTATAATTCAGTGTTGGTTCCAAAGTCCAGCTGAAGCACAGACTTGGCAAAGTGAGCGAGAAATCTGCAGCGTCCAGCGCTCCCTGAAAATACTTTCACTGTCTGGAAAATAAAATATGACTTATTAGTTAAGACTACATTTGATTTCCAGACGCTCAATATTCTAAAGTGATTAATACATTTCGCAGTGTCGCACCAATAGTTATCGTACGTGACTCGTGGATAAAGATTCTTCTCCGACCAAACAAAACATAAAACGTCAAATCGACATAAATCGATAGTCTTGGCATGTGGTTGCTGTTGACGAGGCTAACGAGGCAAATATATCAAACATTTATAGCATCCGTGCATATGTTTTTGCATGATATTACCGTGAAATTATTTGTTGTGGTACGCTGGTATATGCAACCAGGCAATCACGTGCAAAGCTTATGGGATTATTTTCGATGATACCACACCAGCAATGGCTTAAGTATTTTGTTAATGAATTATGAGCAACTTAATTTCAGCGAATTATTAATATTAAAACGTTTACTTTGTTAACTATGGCAGATGTTTTAATTTCTCAGTTCCCACGAATATATATATATATATATATATAATAGTTGTGTTAGCCGCCATTTTTGCAAAGCAAATACAATGTGACAATTTTGGTGATGCAGTGAATTGCTTTCCATTACCAGCACTCAGCCTGACCAGCACTAGACCCCCGGGTGGGGGGGGGGGGGGGGGGGTAACTCCCTTATATACGCTATATAGGTACGTGCCGCTGGACAGGGTATGGTTTTTGAGCATTTTGCTCTGGAACAGGGTATACCAAAAGGCATTTTTTGGTCAGGAACAGGGTATCAGTTTCCCAGAAGTTGGCACGAAGATCGGTAATTTATACTCTGGAATAGGGTAGACGAAGTCTACGTTACTCAGACGAAACGAAACGCGTAGGAGTATTAAAGAAGCTTTACAGCTACACGTTCGCAGTGTGCTGCTTAGTAGTTTAGCCTTTTGGGTTAGAAAAAAATCGTTAAAAATCCTCTGGAACAGGGTATCTTTTTTCAACATTTAGTCTGGAACAGGGTCGCAAAATTAGCGTTTTGTGCTCTGGTACAGGGTAAGGGTTTTCATAGCCTAGCGGCACACCCCCACCCAATTTTTTGGGGGAGTACCCCCCCCCCCCCCCCCCCCCCGCACTAGACGTTCATGGCTCAAGTATTTTGTTAATGAATTACGAACAACTTAACTTCAGCGCATTATGAAATAAATATTAAAACATTTACTGTGTATATCTTGGTTAACTATGGCACATGTTTTAATTTCTCAGTTCCCACGAATATATATATGGTATTTGTGTTAGCCATTTTTTGCAAAGAATACCATGTGCATTGGTGACGCAGTTGATTTAGATCTCTGAAGAGTTTTCTGAAGATATTTTTTTCAAGTTGAATTGATTCGGTGAATAAAGCGAAAATATAAACTGAATTAAATATATACAAACCTTTTGTAGCACTGAACCAGGATACTCCAATGTACATAACCACAAAGCAGAACAAATCTGTTTTTCACTCCGTAGTAAAACCCGGCAATTCTGCGGCGTTAGTGTTTTATCGGCTGTATCAACAATAATGTTTGTACTGGCTCAAGGCGAATCTTGTCAGTACAATGCTAAAAGCAGAAAACGTTTTCGAACTAAAGTTCCACTTCACTTAGACAGTTTGTGGTCCGTAACAATTAAACAATCACCATAAAGTATAATGACCCTATCCCTTTAGGGTTGGATTCTTTCATGTTCATGGTTGAGTTTGGCCACCCGCTGAGTTTAAGTTTCAAAGCTTAGCTTATTATCTCAATTGGTCATTTTACATTGACTGATTTATATTGTTACGTTCATTCCAGATAAATGTGACAACTTACCAGCAGTGCCAGCAGAGATCTACAGGACGAATCTCGACGTATATATATTCTCTTCACCAGGAGAAAAAGGTTGCTTGAAATGCTCCGCGTTGAAGGTTTGAAAATGTAAGCCAATGCTCCGATAACAACAAGTGCAATAATTAACGTCATATCAATAGCACCCAATTTTCATCGGGTGGAACTGACAACAAAAGAGAAGTTTTATGATCCGGCCGCACATGTTGTCTATATTGTGGAAAAACAATGGCTGCACAGACAGAGAGGAGGCAATGAACAAAACGTAAACGCGATTAGGATTACATGGTAAACAATCAGACTTTCGAGTACTTTTGTCAATGCTTTCATTTGTACAAACTTTATGGCAGCGGAATATTTATTCAGATTTGCTTGCGTTCCTCGCATCATATTGTGCATGGGCATATAAATAACAATCGGTATATAAGTATAAATAATATGTGATTTTGTATATCTGCCCGAAGCTCCTTTGACTTGCACATCCGCCCAGCAACAGCGCAACTAACTTGTTTTAGCAAGTGTTTATTAACACTTGAACCAAGCTACTGTAGCTGCTATAAAGAAAACTGTATTTCCCTTTCTTCAAAGCGGGCAAGAAGTGTTTACAAGAACGCTCTCGTACTGGTTCGACTTTTGTCGTGTACGAGGCAGAGATCAGTTCATTCCATTTTTACACTGACCTGGTACAAAACAGCATGCATGCGTTATCCACTCCATCCTCCAACTCCCCCCAAACTCACCGATTTCTCCGTCGAGCTTCGAAACGAGTATGATCATACGGGGACGACAGAATGAGTGTCGCATAAATTAAATCATTAATCAGGACAAGCTGGAGCCACAACAACACCAGATATATATAGTGTGAAATGATAATATATGTACTAAGAGGGGGATATTGGGGGTGACCTAAACCGCAATGTACCTTGGAAAAAAATCGACATAAACCGCAATACCGTGTCGTTTTCCTATATTTATTTTATTGCTATTTTCGCAAAGCTTTCCTGCAAAAACAAAGTGTAAATTTGAGTTTCCTGGCTATTCTTCTTGCGGTTTGATCATGTCAAACTAAGTTAAATAAAAGTGTTCACCCTTTTTTGATTCGTACAGTAAACGTATGATTAAAAAACGACCAGAAACCGAAATACCGCGAAGAACATTTTTCTATCGAGTACCGTAGACCAGAAGGCTAAAAAACTTCATACTGAAGGGCTGGATGAAACCGCAATACCGCACTTTGAGATTCAAATTAATTACCTAGTAAATATACCGTATGAAAAAGGGTCCGAAACCGCAATTCCGCAAATCCCAATTCCCCCATATTTTAGGGCAGTATCTTTCAAGGGTGAATTATTGCCGTTTACAGTTTTCAAAATAATTAGAAGGATTTGCCTACAAACAGCCTTCCAAGCTTTGCCTTCCAAGCTTTGCCTTCCAAGCTTTGCCTTCCAAGCTTTGCCTTCCAACATGACGACCAAAAACAAATTCCTCCGGCTAAGCATCGGCATAAACAATACCAAAATGTTCCTTTTATAATCCTTTACTTGAGGCCTGTTGAGTAGGAAATTGGTTTTCAAATGGGGCTTTTCATATATAAAAAATCTGTCATTCTGGTAACTTGACTAAGAAATTAAATGACCTATTTTGTTTTCAAACTGATTTGTAACGCAGATCATTGCAAAAGCAAAATATAATTGAAATCAAAACATACTAAATATAAAAAAACAATGGTATAGGTAACACACGACTGATCATGATTTATTTCAATTACCGTCTTCTTTATTCAGTTTCTTAGTCAAATACACATATGTTATTTGAATATAATCTAAATTTCAATGATTTTTTTTTACAATACTTGAATCCCAAATTGTCAATGGCTTCTAACCTGAAGAAACTGCACTTTCCATATTTACAACTTATAGGCAAGAGACTGCAATAAGGGTAGGGATTATCCCTCAAAACCTTTACTTTGTTTCGGAGTTCTGATTGATTCATTATGTACATTATTTGCACAGTTTTCAAACTTTTTTTTTTTTAACAACAGACATGCATTGAAAAACCGTATCGGCTAATGTTGGTGCATGTGTAGTAATTGTTTCTGTTCATAACTATTATTATACGTTTCTTGCTATCAATGCAAAAGAACGAAACAAGCAACCCAACTGCGTCTGCAGTACACTGAACTACAATAAAGAATTTGCGCGAAGAATTAAGAATATTTTTCGCTTAAAGTTTTCCAATTCAATGCGTGCATCGGTTAGACTTTGCTTCCAATTGCATTATCAGTAAGTGCGTGATCGAACGCATTGTGCATGTGCTGAACTAGCATCCCAGACTACCTATCTGTTGTATATACTCTGAACTTTTTGACATTTGGCGCTGAATGTTTCTTGAAGTAGAGCAGAAGAATTTTCTCGGAGCGAACATGTTCATTTGAATGCATTTCAAATTTTTACAGTTTTTCTCCTTTTTCGAGCGAGAGTCATTTAGATGTTTATTTGTGTCGTCGTCACTTGCAATGGACTGCACGTGTGTGTCCTGCGTGAATCCGCTGATCAAAGAAATGTAGGTTGAATCTGGTTTGCGCACCTGAGAGGTTTTAGAAACAGGCTCCTTCTTGATACAAAGACGATCTTGATGAACATCTTCAACAGCCCTCCAGAGGCGTTCGATTGATGTACTTTCATGGCGGCATGTAGGCGAATTTTGGCGAGAAGCTTCAAATCCAACTCGTTTTTCACCACTTGTGCCCTTTGCTTCCAAAGGTTTTGTCAAACAATGAGTTCCTTTAGCCCTGGAAGGTAACTCCAACGATGTCAAAGTGGATCTTAGCGTGTTGATTTTGTACAGCCATTCATGCGACAGTTTGTTATCAGTCCAGTTCAACGTTTGGACCTGTGGAACGCGGGTGTGTTTAACTGTTGGCCTTTCAACCTCTGCCGTTTCATCTTCCTCTGTTAGACGCGGTAAAGGATTCAAACGCTTTATCAATGGATACGAGTGCGAACGCTGGCGGCGATATTTGACTTTGGGCCAGGCTACATTGCTCACTTGTTCCACGTATGATCGTGACAAACACGAGGAACAAGTATTAAAGGGTGGTGTAACTTCCTTTTCTCGGCGAAAATGTGAAACTTTCTTGGCCAGGGTATCTCGTCTCATACGGTGTTCTTCGCTAAGGACGGTGCCAACCGAAATATCACACAGGAAAACTTCCATTTCTGCAATGCAAAGAACTGAGGTTTAGTTCAGCTATATATAAACGCTTTAAAAACCCTTAGATTTTCAGCGACCACCCAAAAACTGAAACTTGACTCTAAGATTAAGCTAAGCCGCTTACACGAGACCGTTTAAAATCACGATTAACACCTTAGTTTCGAGATAAGCTCAGTGATAGGCGCTCCCAGATCAGATCGGACCAGACCAGAACGGATTTGCCGTTGGTGAAAAAGTGCCTTTATGATCACTGGTTACACCATTGACAAGAGTCACAAGGGTCTATCATCTGACGAATAGATTGGTTAATAGCGGCGAACAAGGCAATAGGTTTACTTCAACGTTGTATTTTGCTAACGTGCCCCCAGAACAGGTTTCTCAAATCACTCCACAAGTTAACCTTATCTTTCCCGCATTTAAAGCCACTAATTATGTAGAGACAAGAACAACGAGGCTTTCTATCATTGAAATCCTCACTAGTTCTGATTACTAGTATTTGGCCAAGCCTAAGACATTCCTATTTTTAGCCATGGTATTTTTTCCGTGTTAGCAACAACTTGTGTCTTATATAATTAAGTTGTTGACTTGATTCTGCCTCAGACATAACATTGTTCAATGTGAAACATTTATGATGCAGCATATAATCAGTAGCGTAGTGGCTCGATGAGTTAATTAATTGTTTATGGGCAATCTGCACTTTGCTCAAAGGCCTTTCAGTTGCAAGCCCAATGTCTCTCCTAACATACATTTCTCTCAATTTTACTTTCGAGAATTTGATGGTACTGACAATATATATATATATATATATATATATATAGAAACACTATGAAAAGTTGCGAGTGGCGAAAATCCTGCGGGCTTGGTCAGTTAGTATAATTATATGCAATTTTCAGCTGACGAAGAGGCTAAAGTTACACAGTACTAGTCGAAACGCATCTTAGTTTTTGGCCAGTGGCAACTTTTAAACCACTACTGATAGTTGACGAGTTTCTTTATTTCTTGTCACCTCTGCTTGACAATGTATTGATATTGTTAAGAGAAATAAGACGTTTGTCACTCTTGAGGAATAAATCAAATTAAACTGTTAAGATGGTTCACTAATCAGACCTATATTCCTACGTATATGTATGTCGCATTGCGTCTTGAAATACCCATTGTTTTGGCTAGAAACGGTCTCTTAGCCAACTAGAACACTAAAATCATCTATGTGAAGTGGCTTGAATGGCTTGGGTCGAAAACTTTTACTCCTCGAACGCATTTGAGATAAATATTGGAGATGGATATCTTTATTATAGTACTTCTTCGTTTGCGGTTAGCGAGGCGACAGAGCTCTCTCAATTGACTGTGGTCAGCAGATGCAATCAACGCGCGGCCAGAGGATTTAATGATTGTTCATCACGCCAAGAGCTTTAATATCGATTAGGAATTCGCGTGATAAGAAATTCAGCTATTTTAGACCCACCGTACCGCGGTCAAGGTAAATTTGGAATGTCACGAGATTTTCGTAATTCAGCGATATTTGCTCAAATGTACTGACATTTGTGTCAAATCCATGCTGGGATATTATGCCTCGCAAATGCATTTTTTTGTGGCTTATTTGATTAAGGGTTTAATAGTTCAGCAAAAATTAATCCTATTTTATGTCAAGATCAGTCGTTCTTTCCCGTTCTTTCGGATTAACTTTTCAGCTCAACTCAGTTTGTAAAATTAATATGGTTACAATATGGTAAAAAAAAAAAATGGTTATAATATTGATTCATTTCCTATAAAACCTGTTTGGAATATCGCGTGATATTATATTGTTCTACCTATGAATGTGTGATTGACCACGGAATCGAGTAGCAAAGTGCGGTAACAAAGATGTTTCAGTATTAAATTAACGTTAAGAGGCCTGACAGTTCAATAAAATTGAAGGTAGATTTCTAAAAATGTTACTATAAAAACCCTGGCTAACCGTGATTGCTGAGTAAAATTAATTGTATGCACGAATATTTTATAAACATTGTTTAGCTCGATCAACCGAACAAGCAAATCAAATATGTCACAGCGCGTATGAAATACAAAGCTGAAATACAAACAAAAGCATAACAATTGAAATTATAACTTGTTTAGTCAGACTTGCCATAATAAAGGCAAATATAGACTTGTCTCTTTCATAAATAAAACAATGGAAGTATGATAAGTTTTATTTGCCTTTAATATAACAATTGTAAACTTTTTATCCTAGCTTAATTGTTTTCTTCTTTTTGTGTGAATATGGAGAGTCGAACTCACTCAGAGGCTTATGGTATTTATCGAGAAGACTTTGGAGTGAGAATTAGAAAATAAAGCTTTTAAAATTTCGCTTATAAGTATCATGTAGCAAGCTGCTCTATGAGCGGAAGTCTCAGCTATGCGTTCCTTTTATCGAATTCTGAGTAACTGGAAATTAATAACATTGTTCCGATTTCGTCGACGAAATTATTTCACTGCAACCAATTTGATCCCCAATACGTTAACAGCACCGGGCTGTACATGTGTTGCGTCCTGGTAAGTTCTGATGACATACTATCTTTGAATACATGTCGCGTTCGTTGTAATTTTGTTTGTAATCTGAAGGCGAAGGGCAAGTAGGCGTCTGAAACGTGACTCAATTAAATGAACGAAGTCAAACACGCGAGGTTCATGTCTAGTGAATTCCATGTTTTTTCGATTCGAAATTCCATGTTTCCACCTACACTTCCGAGCAGAAAATTCCTGCACTGTTCAACAGCTAGTTAACGTGTTCTCGCGTTGTGCAGTCGCTTAGCTTCTAACAGCCTGTCTTTCACCAAGAACGAAACAGATTTAAAGACATAAAGGGTTTAAAACATACAAAAGGCAAAGATTATTTAAAACTTTATAATGTCGATGGGGGATCACGCGCAAGCTTAGCGGTAACTTATGCTTTGTGCACAGAATACATTTTTGAAACATGCTTGCGCGCGCTGCTGAAATCCCTGCTCTTATAAATTAAAAACATGTATAACAATTATGTATAGCGAGAAGAATCGGTTTTTACCTGCAAATATTTCATCCACTTCTTTATCAGCTTCTTTCATGCCTTGCTGCCGTGACTTCTTCAGCGCAGAGATCAACTGAAATGAACTCGCAGTAGCTAATGTTTTTTTATTTGAAGATTTGTCGATAGCCAGTTTGACAGGGAAAACAATTGGCTGTGACACTTGCTATTGTTAAGATAACCCCGCCACAGCCCAGAAGTTTCCGCAGTGACACTCGGATGAACACAGAGTTTGTCAGCTTCGAGTATTATAAGTTGTATTAAGCGGCGTTAAAATACCTTCTGCAGCAAAAATCGTGTCCAAATCCACATGTACACGGAACGGTTCCGGAAACACTGCAATGAGTGGGTTAGGTTTTATACATAACAACGGAAAGGATATTTTCGTTCTGTTTGTTTTGGAAACCGGATTGCACCGAGGACTGGCTCAACCGCACGTCTGAAGTACCTCGATATAATGTGCTAAAATGATATCTTCAGTTATTTATAATGATTTGATATTTTGTTTCTTGAAAAAAGGAGCATGGAAAAATAAGTTATAAAATAATGAAAAAGCTGTCAATGGCATGAAATTTTGGATTTTGTTACTTGGTTTATGTCGGATGTTTAAAAAATATATATGTTAATATGCGCCCACGCATGATTGAGCTGAGCGATAAATTGAATTTTTATTTAGAATTTCGTGTGGATTTGAAAAATTCTTTAATCAGCGGGATATGATATTAGATCACGTACTGCGTGTATATAAAATAAATATATAGCATTTTGCAGTCGTAAGCCCGCGAAAATACCGTAACTGCGAACAAATGTAAAACCAAAATTAATTATCAGAGTGAAGCCAAGAATTTTAAGTACAACATTTGCATTTAAATAATAAAAAAAGTACAAAATGTGTTCAAATGGCTGTGTCTTATTTTACTTGCAAAGGCAAATTAAAGAACTAAACATTCTGAACTACAAATAAATGGTTTTAATTTTATTTTGTTTTCCAACCTTTTTCTGTTTCATTGTTTGATGATTTCAGTTCTTTAATTTATTTAGGCCCAGTTTTCCTATTCAAATTTTAAGCCATCGTATGCTGAAACATATTTTATCTTAAAGTCTGCCAAGTTCACTATTAAAATCCAGCGGAAATAATGAAATACATAATGTAATAATCTGCATGGAATAATTTGCATCTCACGCGATCAAATCCATTGCATTTCTGCAGTTTCTGGTCTAAAAAAATCAAACACGAATAATGACTACATTTTTTTTTTGGATTTTCGTGAGAAAACTTCTCGCGAAATATGATATGGTCTTCGTGACTAATTTTCGCGCCAATTCTTGTCAACAACTCACTGAATGAATTGTTTGCCTGTCTCATGGAATCCTGCAACAATAAGACATGGATAATCAAAAAACACATCTTCAATGCAGCCTTAAATTTAACGACTTGTTGTACGTGTTGACAATGACATCAAACCTGCCGAGAAACACAATAAAAGTTGCCTCAACATAAACATTAAGTGAAGGCACCTCCAATGAAATCAGTTGCGACTCAAATTTCAGACTTGCTGACACAATATTCTGCATAGTTTAGAGCATAATTCCATACCCTTTCAACTCCAAGTGGAAAAATATCACGCACTTTGTTACTTTGAGAAATCCGATGGATTTCATAAACCGAGACGACATAACAACTTTTTCAGTAAATACAATTTCGACGAATTGCACGCCTTAAGTACAAAGAGTAGCTAAATGCATATTACCAAGATATTAGTTAGTTTTACCATTTAATTCTGAATTATTTACACCATGTTCCTATCAGCAAGTTTCAAAGACAAATGTGTTATTTAGAATAGCATACGGCGTAAGTTTAAGGCCATAATTCCTCTTTTATTACTTAAAATTGATGTGTTTTTGTCAGTCGGTATTGTGTTGGTTTTCAGTTAATGGAAAAACACAACTGCACGTAAGGTTTAGCTTCTTTTTACGAGCTCATTTCCTAATTTTGACAGATTGAATGCGAAAACATCACGTACGGCCGGCAGTATTGTGTTTCGCATAGTAGAACGATAAATTAAAACAATTTAGCCATGACGAGTAAGATTCATGCATGTACACCGCGATAAAAACAACATGGAATCTCGAGCAATCATTAGGAAAAAAAAAATAAAGCGTCGTTTAGAATAAGATCCTTTGTGGGTTCTCATTCAATGAAATATTAAAATAAAGAAATAAAACAAGAACGTGATTACAACCGATTTTACAATTCTGCGTCCATGTCAGAACGCATGCACAATGCAGACAGACCAAGTTAGAGGTCGCTGTCCCGATCAGTGTATTGGTGGGGGAAATCCGTGGGTAGTTGTTTTCTTTCAGTACAATTTCAAAAGATAATTAGCGGGAACTAAAATAAATTAACAGCATATAGATCCAGTTGATAATGAACCGCGTATGTCTACAAGAACTACATGACTCTTTCCACCAGCTGGGGCATTCAGCTTTCTTACACCCACTTCAAAATGGCATTCGTTTTGGCATTTAGTACAATTGCAACTATTTAGTGGGGGTGGGGGAGTCGGGGGGACTAACGGTTTAGTATTGTGGGGATAAACATCGAGTTTATTTACGATTTAGGATTAGAGAAACGGTTTGTATTGCCGCTATTGTTTTATGCATGGTAGTTACGGTTCGGTCGATTAAAAGGTTTTCAGCCAGGCAAGCCGATAGGGACTCGGTGGAGTGATGGGAATCTTTGTACATTTTCGATCCACTCAATTATTCATGATCGCTTCCTTGTTATGGTAGGAAAAGAGTCTTAAGTCCACCCTCTTGAAGTAGGATTACAATAAATAATTGGCTGGGTGGGAGCTCAGAAGGGTCATTCATTTAAATGTTGGTTTTCCTTCCTGTCTATTCTTCCTGGTTTTTTTTTTTCTCGTGAGCTGAGAGTCCGCAGATTGCTTATTCTGGCGTCAATACTTACGGAGAAAAGAAAGAAAACTAGTGGCGTCCATTC
Source organism: Desmophyllum pertusum (assembly GCA_029204205.1). NCBI lineage: Eukaryota > Metazoa > Cnidaria > Anthozoa > Scleractinia > Caryophylliidae > Desmophyllum > Desmophyllum pertusum. The sequence goes on along the minus strand of MU827778.1, from coordinate 5,612,873 downwards.
AGTAGCAAAGTCGCACTTGTTAGCTTGCTATATTTTGCTTGGAACCCAGAGGCGGAAGTAGGATAATTTATAAGAACTGAAATGCGATAAGTTCCTATTTTCAGATTTTCCAAAATCAAAACTTTCGCAGGAAAACAACAATTAGGGAACGTTTTTGGCGGAATCATACATTCCGCAATTGTTATATTTCAACAGAAAATTCGTTGCGTTCTTTACAATTGTCAAATTCAGGGAATTTGACATCTGAACTATTGTGGCTGATATATTTTTTGGCAAACACTGAGTATTTGGCTTGAATCTTTCAACCCATGCGGATCACTGTACAATTAAGAGACAAATCTGGTAGTCCACGCCATTTTATTTTATTTTATTTTATATATTTCAGCGGACAACATATTTTGCTCCTTACTCCGAAATCAACGTAGCTCAAATTACGTAACATTGCTTTCACTGTAAGGTTCCGAAATTCAAACCCATGCTAACAAATATTGGCTATTTTCCTCATGACGACACATCCATGACACAGGAATGCGTTTGGAACCACGCGCCGTAAAACATATCGATATGGGGTGTTCATTATCCGAGGGCTATTTGTGTCCGAGATTTTATTTTGGGGAGGGGTATTTTTGGATACCAATAATTGTATGACCGTATGCTGCAATACCAAAGTACATTCCAAACAATCTTTACAATATAATCCGTTTCCTTTCTCAACCGCAAAATCACTGTACTCTCGTTAGTAGGTTAGTACGCAAATGAGCAGCAAATACGATGTTCTTATTAACCGAGCGGGACAATCGTAAGTACAGACAGAACGCAGTGAAGTCTGTACCAAGATGAGGTCAAGATTCCCCCACACAGACTGATGGCAAAACCCAACATGAAATAAAATGATGACCAATTATTTTATTATTTTTGTTTTGAAAAACAAATAATACATTATAAGCCTTCCGTTCTTGCGAATTTTCGCCCCTAAACTGACCTATTATTTTGGGGGTGCAGATAAACAATTGGCGGGAAAATTATATCCCCATGTATGTACTTGTACGTGACTCATTTTCGCGCCAATCTACGTCATTAATGATTTTTTTGCGTGTTCCAACAAATCCAGGTGTTAGAAAAACAAACTGATAATTAAAATAACACGTATTTTGTTCAGGCTTGAACTCCTTAATATTTGCGCCTCAAGTTTCACACTCGTGCACGTAATAATTCTGCGGATACTTTATCCAATAATTATTAAATTCCACACAATTTTATAAATCCTAAAGCACAAAAATATCACAAGATATGTTTGCTTTCAGAAAAGCATGGATTTTGTGAAAAGCGATTCAGTTCAGTAGTATGGAAACACGACAAGTTTTCAGTAAAGACAATTTTGTCAAATTGCATGTTAAAAAGCGGAATAAACCGAATAAGAAGGGAGATTATCTATAAAGAACAAGGCGTATGCATTATTTTTATCAGCATTAAAGTCGAGTCTGTTGCAACACAAGTTGATATCAATGATTAGTTTAGAGATTTTAAGGTTTGTATATACATTTTAAGGTTTAATAGCATTTCTGTATTCTGTAATTGACTAAATTAAGTGCACGACCCCACCAGCTCTGCTGATTGATTCATCGTGTTGAAATAAAGTGATTGATTTGATTTGATTACAATTCTCCGCACGCCTGTTAAGGTTACGAAAAGTCAATATCCGCATAGTGTTGTTTGAAAAAATCACGACTTCGTCCACGTTTCAAGTATATTTGTCTTTGCAGTTGATTTCAAGGGCTCATTTCCTAATTATCGACAAGTTGATTGCAAAAGCATCACGTACTCTAAGCGTTGAGCCAGTTTATTGCAAAACAGATGCTTTGTTTCAGAAAAGAGATAATTAAACAGGATACATTTATTTAGCAATGATGTTAATAAAATGCGATAAAAGAATCACGGAATAAAACCAGTTCAGTGACCTTTACAACAGAAACATGCTGAAATGAAAACACCCATAATTAATTGATGAGTCGTACGTTTTGGTCTGATAACTTCATGAGAAGTGCACTGCGGCAAAAACGTGACTCAAGAAAAAGTCGTGACGGGGCTGAAAAAATATCCCGTCGCGATCTTTCCTCTGGGCAGCAACTAATTAGACTGGAAACGAAACGATACTACAGATGACAATCGAACCTTCACTCACGGATCTGTTTTAAAGCCCGGCTAATTGCAAGTAAATATGAAGGAAATTGAGTGGAGCTATCTTTTCAGGCTCTCCGAGTTCCTGGTTTGTTATTTTTTTTTTTTAATTTTGAAGGGACGCGCAGGTTAAAATTAACGAACACTTCAGGGGCTGAAGTGGGATAAATGGATATTGCATAACTAGAAATCGTAAAAGGCATTTGCAGTTGATTTCAAGGGCTCATTTCCTAATTATCGACAAGTTGATTGCAAAAGCATCACGTACTCTGAGCAAAATTCTTTGTTATATGTTTTTGATCGCTATTTTGGGGGTTGACCGTGTACAAAACCTGACAAAATACATGTACAATAGGTGGTTACGTGTGTTCAAATTCCAGCTAGTGGCAGGGTGGAGGATTTGAACCGAACAGAGTCACGTCAAAGTCTGAGAGAAGACTGAGAAGAGGTATAAGGCAATTTATTAGGCCTCAAGGGGTAGGTCCTAGAGAATCACCCACAAGTCCACCACACACTGTGGTTTTAAACCAAAGTTACATGTAGGCAGAAAGCAGAACTCCGGATCGAGCGGTCCGATATCCCAACACACTTTACTCTCCACCACGAAATAATTATAATCTATCTCCCCTAGTATACTGTTTGCTCCAATCTTTTCCTTTCGGGTCCAACATTCACACCCACAATCACGCGGCTTCTTCAGAAAAAAAAGGAAGATTAAAATCTAAAACTCCCGAAAACTAAATAATTTCGGATCGCACGAATTTTATTAACAAAACACAATGCGTTAACGTATACCTGGTTTACCACTGTAACTGAAAAGCAAACTGCGATAATGTAAACCCAAAATAAACATAATCCCTGCACAGACTCCAGTTAGTATGGACACCGGAGGGGCAGATGAGGCTATCCAGGGCTAAGTCCTTACGTACGAACGAGTTATCCAGAGGAGAGGTTACCCTGTCTCTCAAATTGAGTACTTTGTAAAACTCAAGTAAGCACCAATGAATGGTCAGAGTGACGTTCAACAAGAACGGTCAAGACGGCTTAAGTTATGGCGAATATTTCACCTACGGTACTGAAAAATAGGGGGGAATTCCTGGATTATGATCTTGGGGCTTCTTTGTACATTGTTTGGTTTTCGAAGCTGACGGAATACGGCAAACTGCTCCGTAGGATCACAGTTCAACCTCCCCTTAAACCTTATTGTTATATAGCTGCGGTTTTTCCCGATACAACGCACGCTCTCGTTGGTTGATTCATGGTCACGTGACAGCTAACAAAGAAACTGTTTCCCGCAAAAAGCGATGAGCGGGCAACATTTGCAAAAACTGTGACGTCAGAGGGTAACAGCGCACTGTTGCCCGCTAATGTTGCCCGCTGCGAGATCGTTTCCAAGTTTCGGGAAGAAAATTCGAAGCAATTAAACGAAATTCTAATGAGCTTTTACTCCAATGCGAGAAATAAACGGATTGTTCACAGTTCTTTCAAACGTTGGCAGCCGAATTTATCCGTTCAACGTAGTCTCACTTCAACTTTTGTGGTAGCGATTTGGCAGCAAATGCGAGCTTGCGTTTATGTCAGCTGATGGTTAAATGCCTATTAAATTTTGTTTTGCTATATAACAAATCACTTAATGACTGGTCCCTTGGGAAACCAGTGAATCTCGGAAACATTGAGATTCTCGGGAAACAGAATTCACTGTTTCCCTCAGGACCAGTCATTAAGTGTTTAATGTTAACTACAAGAAGAGTAACTGAAGTTGTGTAACTAATGTTCTAATGTTCTAGTGTACTACTGTACGTTTTAACTCATGGATGTACAGTTCTAGCCTATACGTGAAGGCAACACTACACTTCAAGCTAGTACAGTTTTTAACCTTTTCAGCACTGATTTCAACATACAAATTCTCCTTAATGACCTCATATTGTTTCTTATAGTAATTTTAGCACAATTTCGTTTTGGTGATCAATTGCTTTATTCTCATGACCTGCATGTTTCTCTTTTTACTAATATTCTGAGGAGAAATTACATGTTGATTACTATTATGGAAGAAAGGATCATGAGTGCATCAACATCATTTAATTTCTCTTTGCAATATCAATACAATGTCAAGCAGATGGTGAGAATAAAGAAAATTGCATCAGGTTGGGGGTGTTGCTTTCACTGATGTACCACCAAATTCTCATAACTGACATTGAAAGAAATGTATGGCAATCAGTTGGGAGAATTTATATCTTGACCTCAGGACATAAATAAAACTTACAGTAGTTTAACTCTTCAGTCCTCAATCCACTAAGCTGTTTACTTGATCATGGCATATAACTGTTTGATCTCCTTTTGATAAGTGTTTTCAGACACACATGGTGTCTCTAGGACCATAGGGATACCATTAAACCTTGGGTCTCTCATTAAGCGCCGAAATGCCTCGACTCCAATCTTTCCCTTGCCGATATTCTCATGCCTGTCTAAATGACATCCAAGATCTCCTTTGGAATCATTCAAGTGAACTCCGCGAAGATACTTCAGGCCAATGACAGTGTCGAATTCATCCATCATATTGGTGAAGCCTTTCTCTGAAGCAATGTCATACCCGGCGGCAAAGGCATGGCAGGTGTCCAGGCACACACCCATCCGGGACTTGTCTTGTACACGGTCGATTATACCTCCAAGTTCTTTGAATTTGCCACCGATCTGTTGAAACACAGAAGGGAATTACATGTAATAACACATAAAATACACTAAACACACACAAGAGATTGAAGCGTCAAATAAATCTCAGTGATCACACTGGTCTACACTGTACATTGTAGCATTATAAACACAAAACCACCTTATAAACACAAAAATATACATGTACATGTACATTATGTACATCTGTTAATGAAATTCCAAAAGATATACATTGTACTGGTATATACAAACCAAGCTCTACAGCTGGGGGCCCATATAACCTTGATTATACAATGTAATGTAATAAGAGACAATTAATAATATTATTTAAGGGGGCAGTGTCACCAAGATTTAGTACTACTTAAATATCCTAGCAGAAGTGTTTGTATCAATGGAAATCCACTAATAGTGGCCTGGTCTTGCTAATAGAGTTAATATACTAGTACAGAAAAAAAAAGAATTTTAAAAATATACAGTATTTGACTAAGGACGGGTAGGAATGAAACTTGAAACAGTTGGGCCGAAGTGTTCAAGTTTTATGGTGTTCTTGGGAAAAATAGCCCAAAATCAATGATTCTGGTTTGTTCCCAACTCAGGAGAATGAATTGATGTATTTCTCTTGTTGTTCAGGAGCCATTTTGTGTATCAGCAAGTGTACCTTCATAATTCAAGCATAGTTTACACAAACTACCGTAAAAGCTCTATTTAGCCCCCCTCTCTATTAAGCCCCACCTATCTAATAAGCCCCCCTTTGGAAGTCAGATTTTGTAATAAGCCCCCCCCCCCCCCCCCCCCTCTCTATTAAGTCCCCCCCTCCTTCCGTCAGGCTGATGTAAATGACTTTTCAGCAATATTTTCTGGCGTTTCAGTCACTTTGTATTGAAACGTGGTCTTTAATTTCCAGAACTATCGTCGAGTTAGGGTATAAATGACGTTTCCTTTGTAAGACGGTCATATCTAACCTTAGCCTGCGTCGCAGACGGACTTGACCTCCGGTAATGTCCGTCTGCGAATTAGTGCACAAATCCTTGTTCTAGACCCCCAACGACGTAACGAAATACCGGAAGGGCCTTTCGAAATCCCCTTTATTCTGATTGGCTATGGTAAAAGGCGTGACAGGCCTGTTCGAAGTTCGTGACATTTGCCGTTCTCTCAGGAGTTGAATTCGGTCTTCTGACCTACTTTGAATTGCCCTTCAAGAGTGTTTCTAACGGGCAAGATATGTTGTATTATGAGGAGGATTTTGAAGTAGAATAGCTATAGAGCCATCGACTGTGTTCACTCTAGCAAATTTTTCACGAGCAAACATATATTTTATACAACGCGTTAGTTTAGACAACAAACACTCGGCAAACCGAACAAGGTAGTTCCCATTTAAAACCTGCTGAATAGTTTCTGGGTCTTCCAAGTCCATGATAGCATGCAATCGCCAGTATACCCATATTGTTGAAATATTTAAACTTGGTCCTCCATCAGCGATCGTAAAGGTGAAATCACAACAATAACACTCGATCATATATCAGCGACTGCGACAATCGGGAGACACTGAAAGATCAACGACTTTCCAAAACCTGTGGGTAAATTGATAAACACGTTTTTCCCCTGGAAGAAAGATTTGATCGCTTCTCGTTGTTCTGGGAGTAGCTCCGTTAATTCAAACTGAGCTTTCTCTAACCGCTTCGAAAGCTGCACTCCATTATATCTTCAGTTATTTTTTTAATACTGTACTATTTTTAGGCTCGCTTTCCGCTAGCTTCCGGTCCTAGCTCGCGTGAAATTCCCTTAGCCAATCACAACCAAATCATAGCTAATTGAACAATAGCTTTATGTAAAGGCCAATCACAGACAAGTACTTAGATCCTGGTACGTCGTTGGGTGTCTAGAACAAGGATTTGTGCACTAATTCGCAGACGGACATTACCGGAGGTCAAGTCCGTCTGCGACGCAGGCTAATCTAACCTATTTCTTGTTCTGTTTTAGTTAGTGGTGTAATGGTAAAGTTTGAAAAATTAATGTGAATTTTCTTGAAAATTTATGATTTGAAATAAGCCCCCCCCCCCCTCTCTAATAAGCCCCCCCTTCTTGAGGCCTGAAATTAAATAAGCCCCCAGGGGCTTAATAGAGCTTTTACGGTAAGTGTCCCCAATTAGTAGTCCACTTGTGGACGGCTAGAAGTTAAGACACATAAATAAAGTTATTGATTGATTGAAAAACCCGAGAATTCTTGTGATATTGCCCCTTTAAGTAACTACCACAGTACATAAAACATAACATAAAACTTTAATTATACTCGAAACAGATGAGGCTTATTAGGCCTCTAGCTGATCGCTAATGAGTCAAGTTATTACATGAATAAAATTGGTATTTAGACTAATTACTTATTACTTAATTTAAACTTACAATTTTAAAGGAAAAAAATAAAAAAATAAAAAACACATGTAATGTGTAAAACACATGTACATGTAAACCAAAATATACTTCTTAAGCCTGTGGAATAGTAGCAATTTGACCAGGTTCCTAGTATTGCAAGATTTCTTGCTTGTTGAGCTGCCTGTTTCACATAATATACTAACTAGTACATAATCATGTGCACCTATGATCAGGAAATTGAGTTTATCCTGTTTCACAGTGACTGTCAAAAACCCACTAAAACCCACCAGCACTCAACTCCATGATTACTTCATGTGATATTGGTATTCCCATATGTTGTAAAAATGACCAACCAGCTAGTGAGATTTGTTTAATAGATATAAAGTAGGCCTATTTTTGCTACTCATTCCAACTTGTGTAATCAGTCCCTTGGGAAGGACGAGACTGGCTTGCAATAAAAAATACAGTGGAACCCTGTTGATCCAGCCACCAATTAGCCTGATTCTCAGATGGTCCGAGTCGCTCACTCTCAGAGAGGGAGTGAGAGCGATCGACTCAGACGTCTGAGAATCAGGTTAGCCACTAATGGGCCACCAAAATTAGGCTGCACAGTGTCCCTGTTTAGAAATAAGGACTGAGCAATTGTATGGAACACGCAAAATAATGGCCCTAATAAAAAGGCACAGGATTTAGAAGTTCAGGTGTAAAGCAAGAAACGTCACTCTCTCAGTGCCTCTCTCTACCCAGGAGTTCACTGTGTACTGGTTGCTGAGGTAAACTGACAAATACTGGGGGTAAAAGTCTAACCTGCGATGGACTAGCATCCCATCCAGAAGGAATAGTAATACTCATAGTCTACAGAAACTGGCACAGGCACTGATGATCCTTCTGTATCCTCTGATCCAGAGGAAAATACATCACAGAGTCAATTCCAGCAATGCCCATTCCCATAGGCATTAGTGGGGTAATTTGCATCTAGTTTTACTGTAGCATGGGGCATTTGAACATCTCGACTGTCCTCATTGTGGGGCATTTGTCTTTTTATGCTTAGGGGTATCCAAGGGGGTGGGGATAGCAGGGGGGGGGGGGGGGGTAGGGTAAGTGGGTGGGCATTGCTGGAATTGATTTAGATTTATAGATTTAGAACTGTAACAAAACAAATACTCACAGTATTTCCTTGGCAGCTCATATTTTCTAAGACAGTGATAACATATTTTGTTTGCTTGTGCGCCAGATTTATACTCTCTGCTATCTTGTCAAGGGACTCTTCAACTGTGATCTTACCACAAGTAGAACCTGGATGGAAATTATACAGACAGAGGCCCAGTTTCTCACAGCGTTTCAGCTCATCCACAAGGGTGGAACGGCTTTTAGAGAGCGTCCCCTCATCTGGGGACCCACAGTTCATTAGGTAAATACCATGTGGAAGGATCGAATGTGGAGAGAAGTTTCCCTTAGCGCAAGCCTCTTTGAAGAGTTCTGCAGTTTTGTCCTCCAGTGGTTTGGCTGCCCACTGCCGCTGCGACCTCAAGAAGATCGCAAAAGCTTTAGCACCTATGGTCAGTGCTTCAGACACTGCATTGTGCAGGCCACCGCTTATAGACACATGTGCTCCTACAAGCTTCTCTTGAGTCAAGAATGGTTGAATAATATCTTCATGATCAGACTTTATGGCCGTGTGGGCATCAGGATCTGTCTTGACTCGTTTGATGCTGGGTTTGGCCTTTTCTTCAGTGATAACTGAACGTTTTAGCTTACTTCCTTTCTGTTCATTTTGGTCATGGTCAGTGGCGCTTTTTTCTCGGGCTCGTTTCGTCGCTTTGGATTTCTGGACCTCGCTCGTCCCCTTCACTGGAGACTTCCCCTCTTCTTTCGTTAACTTTGCCGTTGATGTCTGTCCTGAAATCTGTGCAGCTTCGGACGTTATTTCATCGATTGCTCTAGCTGCCAAACGAACACTCCTTCTCATCTTGAGTACCTTATTTACTGCGAAGAAGCTGCGACCTCACGACTCACACACTTTGACCGCCATTTTTCTTCTTTGCACGGTAGAAGCCTGGATCGAGCAAATATTAGACCCAGTCTCACCCGGCCTTTTCTCTCGTGAATTCAAAACTTTCAAAGAAACTCAACAATTATGTTGTCGCTTTTACCACAAAACAACCGAAGAAGAAAAGAAGAAGAAGAAGAAGAAGAAGAAGAGAAGAAGAAGAAGAAAGAAGTGAAGAGAAGAAGAAGAAGAAGAAGAAGAGAAGAAGAAGAAGAAGGAAGAAGAAGAAGAAGAAGAAGAAGAAAGAAGAAGAAGAAAGAAGAAGAAGAAGAAGAAAAGAGAAGAAGAAAGAAAGAAGAACAACAACAACAACAACGATTATAAAGGTACATTCAAAGTAAATACAATCACCGTCATCGTTCATAGTTCAAATTTCCCCTTTATCTTTTATGATAAACCCATGTTTGATGGATGGAAGGCCTTTTAATTTCAAGTAGACACATGGAGACAAGTACCCTTCAAAGTGTGAATTTTAATTGTGTTATCCGGCCCGACATCCATGTACACATATAAAAACTAACTAATCTGAAATATTCTGTTGATACTTTTTGCTGAAAATAATTGAGTAAATCAATTGATTAAACTACAAAAAATAAACAGTTCATAATATATTTACCCGACGTGAAAGTCCCCCCCCCCCCCCTCACCCATTCCCTGTATCTCCACAATGTTCCCCGATAATATTCAGGAAAGTCACAAAGTTCAAGGTCATAATTGCAATGCTTGAACGTTTTAATTGAGTTACAAAAGTTCAGTTGAAATTAACGCGGGTACCCCCCCCCCTCCCGGCAAAATACAATTAAAGAGATCTTCGCAGAAATTGTGTAGTAAGATACGCCACGTAGCTGCAAAAGCAGCATAAAAAAAATTCAGGCCTGAAAATACAATGCATAGACTGCTATTCTTAGCTTTATACAATGACCAGGAGACGTGGACTTCGACGAAATAAAAGCAAATTACTTGCAAAGAAGAAGTTTCGTTAAGTATAGATTATACATAATTTTGTAAATAATATATTTATCTAGATAATTTAATTCATTATTATATATAATTTAATTTAGTATTGTAATTAATTTAATACACGGCTCGATGGAAGAGCATGTATGTGAATTGATACCGTGTCTAAATAAAGTTTTACTACTTTACTACTACTTTGTTTTTACTTGTCATATCAGCTTATACATTGGGTATCTGAGGCATAAAATTAAACCAGCTCCTTTAAAGAACATTCCTCTCACTTCGCGAAAGCTCTTCCCCAAGTCCCTGGTGCGAGAGTCGAACGCCAAATGCAAATTAGTTCAATATCCGAGCCTCTCGGTTCGATAAAAGCTTGGTTACCCAAGTCTCGTTGGATGGATTTATAAAAGGGCCTCGAATTCCCCAATGTATAGGCTGATATGACAATTAAAGACAAAGGACTACTTAATTGTAAGTAATTTACTTTTATTTAGTCGAAATTTATGTCTCTGATCCTATAGCTCATCTGTATTCTGGTATCTGTACCTAACCAGAATTTACACCGTGCTCAGTCTATCCGAAGTTCGTTATCGATTCTTTCATCAAAGCTCAGTCGGTAGAGTATCGCACCGGTGAAGTGGAGAACTTGGGATCGAATCCCGTTAAATTCCTGAATATTTTTAAATCGCTTTACAATTCTATCAGCAGTTCAAATGCAGAATGTTTTTGTAAGAACCTGTTTTTTAAGAACGTTGTACTTGAGGCTGAGATTAGCCAAAGTTTTATAAATTAACATGCTAAGAACATTTGTTTTGCGAAGAACGCCTTTTTCCCCCACTTTTTGTGCAATACTGCTCTAAATAAACGTTTAAATAAAAATGAAATAAAATGTAATATGTAACTTGGTATAGCCTACAATTCTCTATGATTTCAGACCAGGAAGGGGAATCACCCCCTCCGTAAACTCCAAGAGTATCAAGTTATGACAATAAACCTTGTATACGTCCAAAAGTGTTTCCTTTGAGGTACGCAACATGCGATGATGACGTCATATGACATGGAAATTACGACATTTTTCCGACCAGCCATCTTGGATCGCATTCGGATTTTTTTATTTTTCCATGACGTCAGAAAACCACCAAAAATGACTCAAAAATAATCAAAACCAATCAAAAGTGCTAAAATGATCTTTAAATGTAAGAGTTATAGCAATAAAGTTAATATTTTCATTAAAAAAAACACTTATTCTTCCAAATTTGGAAAAACGGCCTTTCTGAGGTTTCCACGCTAACAGCAAGTTCCGTGAACAATGACATGTCATACCATATTGCAAGTAAATTTTAGATGAAGGCGAAAAGCTTGCGGCTCTTACTTCAATATTAAAATATAAATAAACGGTTAAAGTCCGAGCGGGCACTGGATTCCGCACCGGTCTGAATAGGGTTAAGGTCACATCTGCATTGACTTACAAAGAACGTTCAATCCCGGCTCAACCTCAACTCAATAATTACAAGTTCTTACAAAAATGTATACACCACTTACCACATAATTACCTAATTAGATCAATTTTAAATACATTGGTAGCTTGAGTATTGTGGCTTAAGTAGATACAAACGCTGCTTGATCGGACGTTTTATTCGTTTTTTTCTTCGACGTCTTCATCTTCGCTCTCTTCCTCATCATCATCATCATCATCACCAGGACCTCCAAGCTTGTCTTTGACGACTTGTTTCTCTCTTGCCTTCTTAAACTTCAGGTTCTCAGGAACATCCGGGACAATCCAGGCTATCAAGGTGGTTACTGAGTATACAACAAATAGAAAGGCCACCACAAAGGCGAGGCGAGCAGCGATGAGATTCCAGTACTCCTTGGAGTTGTCGTAAGGCCAGATGCTTTCACGGTAACTAGAATACCTGAGAGAGATAAATGAGACAACAAAGTTGACCTATATTAAAACAGGGATCCTACATGCAGTGAAAACTCAGTGAGGCACCCGATTGACCGACCGAGAAAAAAGATGCAACATGTTCTTGTTGCGAGTGTATTCCATATTCCCCGCGAATACTGTTGGCCTCACAGTTACACTACAGACACTACACTAAGCTTCGGCTTAGCACCCGGGCGAAAATAGTCCGCGCGCGTCAAATATCTGTCAGTTCATATTAGGAAATACATTCTGATTGGTTTCCCTGGTTCTCAAAGATACCCAGCATTGAAATAGAGTTATAACGTTTCAGGGTGATATGCCTCTGCTCTGATTGGTTGCTATTTGTGCACGAAAAATTGTCACTGAGTAACAGCTGAGTAACAACCAATCGTTTTCTCGGGATAGCCGGGATGTTAGTTGTCACAGTAAGATAGGCCTACTCAGCTTTTCCTTCAACTTAAGTGTTACCTGCAATAGTCTCTGGTGTAATTGACGTTTTCAGTGGGGTTCACAGGCTCTGTTCCAGGCTCCAAACTGTAAAGAGTCTTGAGGTCAATATAGGAGAGGCTGTTGTTGATGTATCCCTTTAAGGTTCCCCCTCCTGGTAAATGACGGTCCGGGGCGTACTTGTACCTATAGACGAGCTTGGGAATGAATTCAGAGGTGAACGCCAACACGAATGCGTTCATTAAAACTGCCACCCTGGCCACTGCCTCTAGTACACCGTACCAGGCCCCTATATCTTCAATGCGAACAGTCTGGGGTCGTCTGTGATGAGACACAAAGTTGATGGCATCCACTCGAATTTCCATAACGGCGTTAATGAGAGCGAATACTGGTCCGAGCGGGAAGGCGGCCACAAACATGGTCACAAAGCCGAACTGGAGAACTAAAAAAATAGATGATACTAAGTATGATTGTTTATATCTTAGTAACTTACCTAATATATACGAACAGGCAGAGCAGAAAAATAACAAAAACAAAAGTAGATTTTTTATAGACTTATGTTTATTAACTGTCGTAAAATCAAATCCAAAGCTCGACAAACTTAAACAACAAAACGAACCAATGAGAACTCAAAGCAAATACATGAAACCGACGCCAAGCGCGGGAAAACGCGTGTGACCAGCCTCGTTCCCAGCCTCGTTCCAGGGTCTCTCATCTTCCCGTCTCTCATCTTCCCGGAGCGAGAGAAGGGGGGCGGGAAGATGAGAGACCCTGTTGGCGTGTGACCAAGTCACGATTAGTTTTGGTTTTTCATCTCATTGGCTGATTAGGTGGGGCGAGTTTTTTTTAGCTGACGAAAAGAGCATAGTAAGGCAAAACCAAAGCAATTCCGGATTACTTTCAACACTTAATTGAATAATGCTCTTATATCTTTTCTTATGCATTACGTAGAAATGCCAGTCCAATCTGGAGACGCGAAAGAACCACTGCTGATATTACAATCACGTAGCAAACGTAGCTCGCACTGCCAGTAACGATCATAATCCATCTCAATCGTCCCCAATCTTTACCAATCTTGTACCATTTTGGCTTATCTCCGTATTTTTAGTTTTTTACTCTAAGAACTATTACAGTAGAAACCCGTTAATACGACCACCGTCGGGCCATGAAAATGTGGTCGTATTAACGGGGTGGTCGTATTAACGGGATAGGGTCAAATGATGGTCCTTTGTAGTATTTGTTCTTGAACACTGTAATTTGCCGGTAGTCATATCAATTGAATACGCTAATCACTAACAACTTTGCCGGACAACATTCACTAAATTGCGTTATTGTTTGTCAGATTGTGTCTGTTTTCATTCAGCCGTCTCACCAAACATTTTGACTGGTCGTATTAACGGGGTAATTTTATAAAGAAAACAACGACTAGAGACTCCAAAAGGTGGTCGTTGGTCGAAAAACGGGGTGGTCGGATTAACGGGGTTTTCAGATAAGAAAATGAGTGAGTTTTTTTCGGGCCACAAAAAAGTGGTCATAATAACGGGTTGGTAGTGTTAACGGGGTGGTCGTATGGCGGGGTTCCACTGTACTTCAAGTACTGAGTTAGAGGATCGAACACATCTGTCTTGAAGATGGTATCTTACCTATTTCAAGGTATTCCCAGAACAAGTAGTGATCCTCCAAAGCACTCAGGTCATGGTCCTTGATGTACTGGGGCCGATCCGTGGAGTCGTCCAGCTTTCTCCGTTTCGACCAAAGCACCAACGATCTGTGCGTAAGGATTTTAATTATAAGTGGTCATGGGGGTTGGGTGTGTGTGTGTGTGTGTGTGGGGGGGGGGGGGGGGGGGGGGGAGCCTAATGGTTAGTGCCTTGGACTCCGCATCCGCATTCGGCGGTCCGGGTTCGAGCCCTAGACATTACATTTGTGTTACCCTCGCAGCGCCTCTCTAGCTCCAGGAGTGTATAAATGGATACACATTGATGTAAGACTGGCCCGTCTAGATTAGAAATTGCTACCTGCGGACCAGTCCATTATATGATGTAAATTGTATGAAATGAAATAAAGTGTAAAAGTGTAAATTATGGCAAACTGACAAAATGTTGAGGGGTAACTTGCGATTGACTACTCCAGGGAATAGTTAGTAATACCCCTAGTCACTTCATGCTACAGAAACCGGATGTGTGCATGGATTACGTATAGGAAATCGTATGAACGCGAGTGCAATTCGTGATTTATGGGCACGAGTGATGTTTTGAAAGTTCTCAAAATTGCACGAGCCTTTAGGCGAGTGCAATTTGAGAACTTTCAAAACATCACGAGTGACCATAAAACACTAATTGCACGAGCAGTTCATACGATTTTTGTTTATAATATTCTCAACAAAATTTTGCTGCGGCCATCACGCTACTCTGCACACGAAACGCTTCACTAGTTTCCAGAGTGTTCACATGTTTTATTTGAACGCGCAGACAAACCAAGCGTGAACTTTTGAAAGAATTACAGTACTATAGTTTAGAAAATATTTAACCATTAACTTGAAAGCTTATTTCAATGCCATTAAGCGGCAAAAACGTCTCTACTTGTCCGTACCGTTTATCACAATTCCGTATTGCACTCTATAACCTATTTATGCACTCGTCATTGACCAATCAGAAGCTGCATATTTTGTTGAGTATACTATAATAATTAATAGGATATATACGGCAAAAAAACCACACTTACGGAATTCCAACTTCTACGATGTTTCCAATTATCTGCTTCCCCACCATGATTATGGCGATCTGCATAAACAGTTCCATAAAGCAGCCTTGCTCACTACAACCATCCATTCGGTAAGTTCCCAAAATACGTTTGTATCTTCCCGGAGATCCAACCACCAGCTCGGACTTGAAAAATGCGATGTAAATGATTGAGGCGAAGGTGTTGACAAACTCAAACAAGGCCATTTTCCACGTGAAGCTGTACTCGAAAGAACTAAGAGTTGCGGATTCTCCCAGTTTGTCATCCAATGAGCCAGCTTCTGATATAAGTACTTTAACACCGTGATGGCCAAGAGATTTATGAAGGCTGCAAGACCTGATGCCAAAATACGGGCGCGTTGCTGGACATAGCGGTCTGGATTGCTGCTCAGTGTAGCGAAGGTAGATACACGAAACACCAACACACCAATGATAGCAGCTATCACTAAAAAAATCATGAATGTGACCACGCTTAAAACTACAGCATAGCGACGGTACTGCTTCATTTTAGAGGCTCTGAACACGATCTTGCCAGTTATCGGATCTGGTTTGAAAGGATTAATTTCTTCTTCGGTAAGGCTCCTAACATATTCGGGACGAAATGGTTCACCTTCCGTTTCGAAGTCGGTTGTGTGCCATTCGTGTGCAATCGAAGCCTGTCGACGCTTCCAGAACTCAAGGAAAAGCGTGGCCCAAATGGACGCGACGAGAGCCAGGATAAGAGTCCCATCGTTATCAAAGATATGCGTGATATAAGCATAGAGACAGGTGGTGGGGGCCAAGCTCCAGTAGCTGCACTGCCGATCACACAAGGGACACATGTACCAAACGCCTTCGTTCTTTTCGTCGCAGATGTCTTGAACCGGGATATGTGTGCTTGTGGATATGATGCCATACAAGAACACGATCAAGGCAACGATGGCAAGTGGAACCAACATGGCGGTGTAGAACCCAAGCCAGGCAAAGTACAGGCCGATCTGATGACCGAAGTAATCTTTAATGGCATCGTAAGGCTGGAACTTGAAGCATCTGCCCAGTCGAGCCCAATCCCTCTTCAAGCGTTGGCGATCATTAACGGGAGATTCTCCTTCTTGAAGCTTGTCTGTACCTTCGTGCAAGGGATAATGTGCAATGTAAGCTCCATCCAACACAAGCCTGTTCAACCCCACGCACTGGAGATCTTGAGCAAAGCGAGTGTTTGTTTAGTATCTCCTGGACGATGTACATTCGATCAACAGTGCAGAAGAAAATTTCCTTGTCTTCGTGGTTCACGTACTTTGTTATATTCTCTTCTTTGAATCGACCCATGAAGTAATCTGCCTTTTCTCTTACTGTTGCATCATGCACGATCAACGGATTCCAGTTTGCCAGTTTCTCTAATCGTTTAGTGCCACACAAAGATTCTATCCAGGAAGAAAACTGAACGTCGTTGGGTTGAAGGGGCAGTTTCAATCTCATCTCCTCGGCACGCTTGGCCAGTAATTCCCAAGGTGCGTGAATCAGGACAAAATGGCGTCTAACCTCGGGGTCCTATAACAAGTAAAAAATAAAATTGAAAGACAATTATAATTTGTGTTCTTCCAAGAGCAAGGAAGGAAGAACAATGAAAAGGTGCATTAAATCGGATAATGCCCTCACTCCTCGGCCTTCTTAAAGATAATAGACATAATAGACCTCGGGCTATGCGCTCGGTCATTATTTTTAAGAAGGCCTCGGAGCTCGGGCATTATCCTATACATAATCCTAAGGGAATGTTCTAAAAGTCAGACAAACCAAATGAGAAAAAATAGCTTATCCAAATTGTAGCTCTATGATTTAACTCTTATTTTTCAGAATCAAGACAAAATGAAAAAAAAAAAAAATGAAAAAAAAAAAAAAGACAAAATGGAGCACGCTCTGATTGGTTAAAAGCCATGTTTTTATCAGAGTATAAAACATAGAAAAGCCATGTTTTGTCTATATCATAAAGCATATAAGAAGCCAAAGCCATGTATTATACTATCTTTAAAACTCATTAATAATTCATTAAGAAAATACAAAATAAATGAATGTTTAACGACTGTCTTTATATTGATAAAGATACGGCTGAACTTTTAGCTCAATTTCTCGTCTAAAACAAGAGGGACGTTTTTGAAGTTGTTTAAAAAATTCACAAAAAATTATCGCCGTGTTTGATGACAGACAAGAGAGGAGGATTATCCTCTCTTGTGACGGTATAATACATGGCTTTGGCCTCGTTATTTGTTAAATAATTGAAAAAATAAAGATTTTTGTTCTTGCAAGGGCAAATAATTATAGAGCCTCGTGACATGGGCCACTCTTGTATTCTCTGCCGTATTAGAACTGAGCGTTTAAAACGAGTTTTTATTAACCTATATGTCTTTTTAGTATTTCAAAATTGTATTTGTATTTTAAATTAGCGCCGCTTTTATGAAGGAGACCTTTTGTTTTCTGGATACGTTTGTTATTCAGTATGTTTAAAAATAAAGGGCTATTGATATTATTATAAACGTATTTCATCTCCCAGGAAACATGACTGAGGACAGAAAAATCAATCCTTTTATTTTGAAAGTTAGTTAAGCAAACTAAAATGGTGTCTTTATATGTGTTCATCTTCAAGATAATTGTTAGTTTTAAAATGAAGACGTACTATTTTGGATTTTCGGAGAAATATTCAAAGCAATCATCTTTTGTACTTTAAATAAAGTTATTATATTCGGTCGTTTGTCACAGTAGTCTAGCCACCAATTTTAAGGGTTAGAAATTTCCATTATTAACTACTTGCTTAAACATTCATAATTAAAGTGCCCCTGTAATTTCCGATAAGACGGCTTGCCCTACAATTGCCTGATATATGGGATGCCTTTGGTAAAATCATTTAGCAGCAATTGAAATATATGTCAAGCAACAAATATATATATTTGTTCTATCCTTTTTGGGTCAATCAACATTCACATCGTTATGCAAATCCTGCCGGTACATGACAGGGTGCGACAGAGTGAACAATTACCATTTTGGTCTAATGTTGCTTCTTCTAACAGTTAACTAGATCCTAGATCAAGAAAACAGAAATCCTGCTCAGCAGCCAATACATTTGATAAGCTTTAAATTCCTAATCTGAAATATTTGCAAGGCAGTCGGTGTCAGTTGGACTTATCAGGTTATATCGCCCACATCTTACAACTGCATAATAGTGGTCAACAGTAGACACGGTCGGAGTTAAAAAATACGCGCTTACTGCAGTACTTCTTGGGTTCGAACATTGAGTAGACATTGATATTTAAGTGCAGATAATACTTAAATGATTTGTCCTTTACAATTTAAGGAAATATATGCCATACAGTTTGGAAATGTTTTAAGAAGTGACAGTTTGTGATTCTATATCATAGAGTCAGCTCTATTTATAATTTGAATTATTAGTTTAAAACAGAACACCAGTTGTGGGACTTCCATTAACCTGATAAATTTATTATCCGCGCGATTAATTCAAGTATCGTTTCATTAAGAATGAACTAACTATTAGATGTACCTGTTCCGCGATAACACTTTCTCGTTGAAGAACAAGACCTTTCTTCTGAAGTCTCCTTTCAAACGACCTCCTTGCTCGCGCCAAACCCTTAGCTTCCTTCTTGGTCTCATCATCTTTTTCATCTTTTTCTTTACAAGTCTCAAAGACCAAAGCGTAGTCGATACGCCTGCTGTGATCCCTACCACCATCCTGGCCATCGCTAATGTTGTACGACTTAGCCGTCGAAGATTTCGCTAAAGCTTCATTTTCCGTTTCGAGTAGGACATCTGTTTGACTTAGCTCCGAGTACGCCCCTCTATCCACATTCGGATCCTTTCGTCTTGAAACATTCTCGATAATATCCGAGCCTTTGAATATCCTGAACAGTATGAGTTTTATAAACGCCTTATCTTAGAAATTCTTAGTTGAGTAGTAAAAAATACAGCCCTTTTACGATCTACCTTCTTTAAAACAATCAATTTATCTGTACTAATTGCTATACATATTGATGAGCATAGTCCACACTAACAATACAACAATACCAATCCAATACTTTCTGTCAGTGAAAATAACACATGACATTTAATTAATGATCAAATGACCTGATCAAATGAGCTGATCAAATATTCCTTTGGTGGTGATTGGGAGTCGTGAATAAAAAAATCAACATTTATGTGTGGTAACACTCCTGCTGAACAAACAACATCTTTATGTTGAATATTTTCGCATTTCACGTTTTTGGAAGCGACGTGGCCTGAATGGGTGGTTTTATCTTGAACTGCAATATTAAAGTTGTACAGTGCAAGTTAATTAGAAAATTAAACCTCTTAACAAATGCTGGTATAATTTAAACCGGCTACCAGTTTACAAAAGCTATTTCACTGCACAATTTCGCCACCAAACTGTTTCGTTCGTGTTTCCAACGCCTTGGAATCTCCCTCGAAACGTCGGCGTCATTTGGCTTGGTAACCGAACCTTTCTTTCTCGAGGATAAAGTTCAAAGCTTAGCATGATCATGGTTACCGTGTTGTTTCTGAAACATGCAACGATGGAATGCCCATCATATATTAAAAAAAAATACTTGATTACTAGGAAAAGAATGGTCCTTCTAGAAGCGTAATGGCTGCTTTTCAAGCCGGCGTTTAACTTCGGTTTCCATAGCATGAAGCGAATAGTCCATCAAAGGAAGCCCCCAGAATGTTTGTCAGGCAGCAATGACAGCTCGTCTTTACCAAGAGAGGATGGTCTTAGCCGGAGAAGGATTCCCCGTAATCCATGATAATTTTTGAAATACTTTAATAGTTTCGCGCCATGCTTATTTCCTTCTGATCGAGGCTCCGATATTACATTTCTCGAACTAACCAATCAGGTAGCATTATCGAAATAGCTAAGCTATGGACTGAAAATTAAAAATAGATTTAAAAAATATATATAATAATTATATCATTGGAAGAGACCATGTATAGGGGATAGGGGGATCCTTCTCTTAGATAATCCTCCCAATTATTAGAAAGGGACACTTGGCAAATCGCAGTATCATGCTTTAGTTGCCTGCTGAATAGACAAGTCGAGCTCAGAGATCGAGCGCGGAGCGCGAACTCCCAACCGGAACCGGAAACGAGAAGCGAACGACTTTGAGAAAGTCTATCTGCTGAATGATAAGGTCATCGCCAATACAAGATTCCGTGCATTATATGGCAGATGTAGTTTAACAAAACGTGAATGTCATCTTACTCTGCTTAAGGTCCGCCTATTTAACAATTATTCCACGAAATCGAGTCGTACATTAACTCGAGTTCATGTACGACACGATTTCGTGGAATAATTGTTTTATAATATACTCACCACAGGGTATTGCAATTAAAAATTACTGGGGAAGAAACGGAAGGAAAAAACAGAGGAAAAATGGGATATTTATTATTTTGCGGGCTTCCCAAATAAGGTAGTAATGGTACATTGCCTCATATCCTTGAGTAGGGAACCAATCAGATTGCCCAAAATTGAAATATCCTGTGGTGAGTATATTATAATTATCATTATTCATTCGGCGTTCTGTTTAACCCTATTCTGCCTGGGCTTTTTTTCGTTCGTGAGCCTGGGGGGGAAGGGGGGGGGGGGGGGCAGATAGTGCCCCCTATGTGTCTCGAAAAGAATTGACGCTATGAAAATGAAACTTACATGGTGTGTAAAGCATCCGATAATCTTTATTTTAGTGGTAGTCACGTGTCAATTATGACGTCATAGACTAAACAAATCTGCCATCTTGGATCCTAAATCTTGGATTTCTCAATACCCAATTCCCCCTATGAGACGCGCCTGCAGGGAATTATGGTAGTTGTATTCATCAAAACAAGCTGAGTGTCTAAATGCACGCGCAAATGGCGAATTATGCGCAAATGACGAGTTTTATACGCGTCCGTTTGTTTGTGGCGAAGAAAAATGAATCTCTTCGTCTACGAGTTAAATACGGTTTTATTCTCTAGTTAGAAAATAGCACTCCGGTTAGGCAGAAAATATATAGAGTGTTCATCTACAAATTGTATAGTAAAGCAAGGTCTGGGTTGTCATATGTATAGTATATAAGTACCATTCAGGTTGCGCGCGATCAATCGTCATTTGCGCGTGCATTCAGGCGGCCGTTTTTTAGCAGTCGGAAAAGAAACTGTCAACACGTCGCTGAAAATGATCTTATCCGCGGCAGGGAATTATGGTAGTTGTATTCATCAAAACAAATCCAGTTCGAGATGGCGGCCGCTTGCGAATACATCCGCGTCTGCATCGCAAACCGGCTGTGTATTCGCAAGCTACCTCCATCCATCTTGGACTGGATTTGTTTTGATGAATACAACTACCATAATTCCCTGCAGGCGCGTCTCATAGGGGAATCGGGTATTGTTCAGAAATGTCAGAAAATCTCCAAATTTGTTTTGAAAAAATCAAGAAACATATACAGATGCTAAGGATTGGAAGGATTTCATCGTAACAAGCAAAAGTTTTATAAAAACTGAAAATTAAGCTAAAAAACCCAACAAATTTGGGTAAAACGATCTGTATCTCAAAAAGTATTTGTGCTATTAAAATGAAACTTATGTGGTGTATAAAGCATTCAGACATGTTTATTTTAGTGACAATCATAAATCAATTATGATATCATATCACGCCAAAATAACGTCATACTTTAAAAATGTCCGCCATCTTGGATCCGCCATCTTGGATTTTTCAATTGTTCAGAAATATCAGTGAACATCAGTGACCAACTCGCCGCAGCGGCTCGTTGGCCACTTTTTTGTTCTTACCACATTTTGACGTCATCTGTGATCTATTACTGAACAGACGCACGGCAACATGGAATCTATTTGTTAAATAAAAATGTTTGTTTGGTCTTAGGAACCAGGCACCAGTTATAAATTGGTACAAAATGTCCCCCCCCCCCAA
Organism: Desmophyllum pertusum; assembly: GCA_029204205.1. NCBI lineage: Eukaryota > Metazoa > Cnidaria > Anthozoa > Scleractinia > Caryophylliidae > Desmophyllum > Desmophyllum pertusum. Next base: position 5,590,590 of record MU827778.1, on the reverse strand, counting down.
AAAAAAACCACAACCAACAACAACAACAACAACAACAGCAAAACACTTACACTAAGGGGTGCGGGATGTTTGTAACATTGAAACTACGTTATATGGACTAGCTCCAACGGTCTAGATCTCCTGTAGCTCAATTTCACGTAAAAACATGGAGAACCCTTGTGAATTTTAATTGTGTTATACCTATATCCATGAATACAATAAAACTAACTAATCTTGAGTGTTCTGTTGACAATCTCTGCTGAAAATAATTGAGTAAATCAATTGGTTAAACTGCAAAAAATAAACAGTTCATAATATATGTGCCCACCGTGAAAGTCCCACCATCATAGTCCGGTCTTCGTTCCTCCCCGAGAAGAGACGACTGGACGCGTGAGCAGACAGCCGTGTCTGTGACGTAATCTAAACAAATAATTTATGTAACACTACTCCGGCTCGTGACATTCATTTATTTTCTATTATCTCTTATATTTTCGAAAGGAAAGGATCAGATCTGAAATAATCCGCGAAGGATGTTGATTTTTCGCCTTTATTGTGAAGCTGAGCGTGGGGGATGAGCGTGGGCTCATTTTACCGAACAGCGGCTGGTAATCGAGCCTACAGGATACGTGGATATCGACGAAATAAAAGCAAATTACTTGCAAAGAAGTAAGTACAGTTCTTTGTTTTTATTTTACTTGTCATACCAGCCTATACATTGGGTATCTGAGGCATAAAATTAAACCAGCTCATTTGATAAAGAATCCTCTCACTTCTCGAAAGCTCTTACCCAAGTCCCTTTTATCGCGCGCAGCGCGAGAACTAACACGAATACTGGTCTGAGAGTGAACGCCAAATGCAAATTAGTTTAATATCCGGGCCTCTCGGTTCAATAATAGCTTGGTTACTCAAGTCTCGCTCGATGGCCTGAAAAGGGCCTCGAATACCCAATGTATAGGCTGAGATGGCAATTAAAAGGTCCCTCTCAACCAGTGTGCTTTGCGGTCGCGTGTTATTGTTTTCATCCGGGGAACTCGATCTCTCGTGGGGCTAATGCATGCCATACTTTCCAAATTGTATTAACGTGGGTCGTCTAACTGCTTTTTGTGGCCAGAACAAGGCCAGAATCCTGCAAAAAGTAGTTTTTAACTTCAAGCCGCTATTTTCGCGGCACCCGAAAATGGCCGCCGTAAGATTATTGGCGCGCAAAGCACACTGGTTGAGAGGGACCCTTTAAAGACAAAGGACTACTTCATTGTAAGGAATTTACTTTCATTTAGTCGAAATTCACTGGTACTGGTATCTGTATCAGAAAATCTATATGCTACACGCGAGCCCTGAACTCTTTTCAAACTTCTCTTCACTTATTGCTTATCTCAGACATAACTGCGAACGAGGCTAGATTCATTTATCTTTACACCGCTCAGTCTATCCGAAGTTCCTATATGAATTATTTCATGGCTTCAATTCAAAGCTCAGTTGGTAGAGTATCGCACCGGTGAAGTGGAGAACTTGAGATCAAAAGCCCGTTAAATTCCTGAATATTTTAAAATCGCTTTACAATTCTAAATAAGCTCTAAATAAACGTTGGGTGAATTCCTCTCCCCTCTCCGTATCTCCAAGAGTATTGTATCCAAAATAAAATTATTTGAGAGGTACGCAACATGCGACGATGACGTCACATAACATGACATGCCACATGACACGTTTTCCGAACAGCCGAAATATCTTGGATCCGCCATTTTGGATTTTATTATTTTTCTATGACGTCAGAAAACCACCAAAAATAACTCAAAAGTAATCAAAGTAATCACACCCAATCAACGAGTGCTAAAATGATCAATAAATGTAAGAGCAAGAGAAGACTATGATCTAAGAGAACACATCCCCATGCCCCATGATAGTCTTTTTCAATCTATTTTAAGCTTCCCGCCATGCTGTGAAAGTTATTTTCGTTCTCGTCCCCATGGTCGCGCGGCCATGATCAGCGGATCAGATGTCATTGCGAATATTTTTCTAGCCGTCGCGCGTGCTGCCATTTATATCTGAAATCATAAATCGAAATTTAAAGATGTGATCGCCTTTTCTAGTGTGTTTTGTCATCCCGAGCGCAATGAGCATTCGAGAAAAGCTTCGTCAGTTCCTGAAACCATGGTCTTGCCTGAACAAAACCATATAGTAATGTGGTGCCAGAACGAAGGAGGTCTAATAAGAATATCGAGCTCAGATAAAAGACATAACGCTCGATTGAATTTATGCAAGTGAAGAAATGAGCCCTTGCTAGCCTCATACAAAGAATGTCTCTCTTCTCGAAATGAAATAGCTTCTTGCAAGCTACAGTAATATCTGACGAAATTAGACTGACAAGAATATGATATCCGTGATCAGATCAACAACGAAATCTTGCAACAGATTTTAATCAAACATGCTGGGCCCAGCAAGACAATAAATGCAAGAAATCAACGTCTTACACGGACTATTTCACATTCAGTCTATCCAGAGAGAAAATTAAGAGAACATAATGTCTTGCAAGAGAGATGAGCCAAAGCGAAACTTAATTAGCAAAACACGGCAGATTACAGAGGTCAAGTCTAGCTCTACAGGGTGCGCGAAAGCCCGACAGCAAAACAAAGATTACCTCTTATAATATTTGCTAGAAAACACAGTCGAAGGCTCTATTCTACTTGAGAATCCTCCTCATAATTCAACATATATTGCCCGTTAGAAACACACTTGAAGCAAACTACGCAATAGAGAACGGCGAATTTAATGCCACGAACTGTAGGAGTCGTGCTAGGCCTGTCACACCTTATACCATTGATTAATAATCCTCGCGTCGCGTCGTGAAGAAATTAATATCCCCAGCAGCTTCTAGCTTCTTTTTAGCATAAGCTGTCAATTCCTCCTTTTTCTCTCCCAGTTCAAAACACAAGCTTCCAAGCCTGCCTGCCTGAACAACACAAATAGTGGCATATGCTACACGCAAAACAGTCGACCTGCGCAAGCACTCGTCAAACATCTCATGGGAGAGCAAAAATATAGCATCAACTCCATTTTAAGAGGGGTTTGCGAGAAGAGCATGTGCGTTCCAATCTACATAACTCCACGCTCTAACTAAAACATAGAGTGCCCAGAAAACTAGAAGAAACTACCTATACAAAACGCAAAACAGTCGACTTGCGTGAGATATTTATATTTCTATCGTGTGGTGCTAGAAGGTCACACAACGAACAAAGGAGGATACATCGAGCTCAGGCTCGGCGGTCAAATTGATGCAAGAGATCAGGAGAGATCATACTGCATCTCTCTAAACAAATTCTTGTAGCTTCGTAGAAGCTCTAGTAGTCTCTGGACCAGGACAAATAATGATATCCGTTATTTCAAACGACTCATCTTGCAACAGCTTTTATAATTATCAATTCAAATACCGGGCCACACGGAATATTTGATGTCCTTCCAGAGAGAACATTAAGAGATACAAAAACATATCTTGCGATAGAAATGAGCCGAAACAAACCTTAGCATGAGCAACGCAAATTTAATACGGAGGTGTCAAACTCATGACCTCTTGTAAACAATTTGCTAGAATGTACATATTCGAAGGCTCTACAGGAAAATCTTCCTCAAATTAAACATATACTGCCCGTTTAGAAACACACTTGAAGCAGACTACATTTAATAGAGAACGGCAAATATACTTATGTCACGAACTGTGGGAGTCGTGTAGGCCCGTCGCCTTTTTTACGCTTTCGAAGCTCGACTTTTCAACATCTTCCTCAGAAGCGCTCGCATCCTGGCTTTCTGTTGATTCGACATCACTTTCATCGGATCCAGCTATTCACACTGCATACATAATGAGCATCGCATATAAGATGAACAACAAACCATGAATAAATTGTCATTCGTAAGTGCAACGGCATAGGGAATATACTAAGTGCAGAGTGACTGGTAGTTTGTAGAATGTTCATAGGGGTGTGTTGAGGGTGTTCATTACGCTTAAGGGTAATGGCTAGTACAACATTTTCTTGCCCACCCACCCACCCACCCACGTTGTTTCTCATTTGCACTGCGACTCTTATCGTGTCGCCGAATTTTCCCCAATCTTAATAAGATGCGATAATTGTTGCAATGCTGAATAGTATACTATTTAAAACCACGACCATTTTCCTCTCGTCGACGGGAACTTTTCCACTCTTTTCATAATCAAAAGTTTGCGATTCATCGACGAAAGTGATAGCCGTGATACCAAGAGAGGACTTGTGTGATACCTTCTACAGAGGCCATTTTGTCACATCAGAACAGCAAAAGCCGCCAAATCTTAAATTTCATTACGTCATTACAATTGACCAATCAGGTGTCTTCTTTAAAATAGCCGCGCAGTATGACCACGCGCTAAAATTAGATTGAAAAAGATTATCATTGGAAGAGGCCCATGTATGGGGGATGTGTTCTCTTAGATCATAGTCTCTTGGTAAGAGTTATAGCAAGAAAAAAACATTCCAAATTTGGAAAAAACATGCCTTTCAAAATAAGGTTGCCATGGTAACAGCAAGTTCCGTGAACAATGACATGTCACACCAACCTCAACCTCAACTAAATAATTAGAAGTTCTTACCAAAAAGTGTACACCACTTACCACACAGTTATCTAATTATATCAATTTTAAATACATTGTTAGCTCGAGTATTATTAAAGGGACACTGTCCTGATTTTAGCATGATTTGGGGAAGCTCAGAAACATATCTAGATCATAGGAAGTTGAACAATAATGGTTTTGATTCTGTAGAATAACACTCGACAAATGACAGGAACCCATTAGGAAGTGAGGATGACAAACGACAGCGAGGATGGAAATGGATTGCAATATGGATTTTTGAAAAAACGTCAGGATGTCAGTTTTTCAAAGTTTCAAATTTGGCTCGGAAATCTTTGAAATTTTGCAAAAATTTTGTTGCAGTATGGAATTTCTTGAATAAATTGCTTTTTTATCATTTAGCTAGAGTTTACTAAGTTCTTATTTGATAGATTTAGGGACCATTTCGTGCATTTATAACAGTTTTGAGCAAATACGCCGGGACAGTGTCCCTTTAAGTAGATGCAAACGCTGCTTGATCGGACGTTTTATCCGATTTCTCTAGCTCTTCACGCTGGGATTTTTCCGGCTATTTCCGGCCAGGAATGTGTCCACATTCTTTTCGGCCGCCATATTGGCAGAGCAACTAGTCAATATGAGGACTGGGAAAGAGCATAAATTAATGCCTTTTGAGGCTGCTGGGTAATTCTCAGCGTGTTAAAATTGGAATAATTAAAACAAGCACCTCGGTGTTTCAAGTAAATTTTAGTGTACGCTTCGGCAAAATCAGGCATTAATGGCGTCCTCGATTGGAAGACAATTATTGGGCTATGTTTGAAAGATTTAAACGCAAAAGGAATAGAGTCAAAGCGAGCAAAGAATCCATGTTGTGATACTTCGGTGTTATGGTAAGGACTTCTTCGATTTCGATTTTTGATTTTGAGCTTCGTTTGCGGGGAAATTGAATTTCTCCGAGGCTATATTCCACCCTAATCGACTGTAGACATCGCAAGTTAATTGCTGGTTTTGGCCGCCTCTTCATTTACAGGCTGAAGTGTGTGTCGCATAATTTCCAAGATGGGTCGAATAACGACGATTTTGTCGTTTTATTCGACCCAATAAAAAGAAATCTAGACGTACAACTTGCTTCCACCCTTGGAAAGGACAACAATTATATTGCAAAGGCAATGAAGAAGGCAATGAAGCGGAAGCGATTTCAGTCAAAGGTCGGATATATATCAGGTTTTGAATTCTCTTATAACATGCTCATATTTCAGTTTGTATTCTGTTATGAGAATTTGAGATTCAATCTGTTTTGTTCCCATATGGAATTCTTCGATTTGTACAATATCTGTCTAAGTTAAGTTTATTTTTTTAAATACTTGTTAGGCGAAGACAATTGATGAGACCATTGAAGTAGTTAATCGAGATGTGGAAGCTAAGGTCAGCTTGTGATATGTTGATATATTCAATGTACTTTTGCTTTTAGTATTGCTACACTGCGCCTGTGAAGTAGATTAAAATTTTTATCATTTGTCATTCAGTTTGAAATAAGGAACCTTTCCTCCGAAGTCCTCTACTATATACGCCGAAATTGTTTTTTTATATCCAGCACAACGCCTGTCTGCGGACAATTGGAAACAAATCGCCAACGATGTGCTTTAAACCGATTTGTCCGCGGCTTAAATAACGCTTTGAAACTGGTTCTGCCAATCTTCTCATTTACTCAAGAGCATCCTTTACGTTTTTCTGGTCAATTCCTTTCGTTCTGAGTTCAGCTTCGGCAATATCTAAAGCGTTTCTTTACAGTGTCTGCAAACTGTGTTCATTTTGTCCGCCATGTTTGTTTTACTTTCGAGCTCATGAGAGTTAGCCGCTGACCGAAAACTCGCGCCTGTCGTCGTGACCGGATTTGACCTATTTTTATCCCAGCGTGCTTGGAGGTCTTCATCTTCGCTTTCTTCCTCATCATCATCATCATCATCACTATGACCTCCAAGCTTGTCTTTTATGACTTGTTTCTCTCTTGCCCTCTTAAACTTCAGGAGCTCAGGAACATCCGGGACAATCCAGGCTATCAAGTTGGTTACTGAGTATACAACAAATAGAAAGGCAACCACAAAGGCGAGGCGAGCAGCGATGACATTCCAGTATTCCGTGGAGTAGCTGTAAGGGTAGGTGCTTTCACGGTAACTAGAATACCTGAGAGAGATTAACGAGACAACAAATTAAAGTTGACCTTTATTTATGAATTGACCGACCGCAACATGCTCTCGTCGCGATTGTATTCTATTTCCCGTTAAAAAGATCATACTGATGGCGTTACACTACAGTCAACTCTATCTAAGACGGACACCATGCATCGGGAAAGGCACTAACTGTCCGGCTTAGAGAGGTGTTCGGCTTAGAGACGTGTCCGGCTTATATTAAAATGTCTGAAAAACAGCGCGCATAGACCTACACGAGGTGTCCGTCTTATGGATGTGTCCGTATTATGGATGTGTCCGTATTATGGATGTGTCCGTCTTATAGATGTGTCCGTTAAGAGAGAGTCGCTGTACACTACGCACCCCTACTAGAAGAAAATCCCCGAAAAAATGTCCCCCGCGTCAAATATCTGTCGTAAGGCCATATTAGGAAATAAATTCTGATTGGTTTTCAAACTACCCAGCATTGAAATAGAGTTATGCGCTTCAGGGTGATATGGCTTCAGGGTGCTTCTGCTCTGATTGGTTGCTACTTTTGTGCAAAAAATATGTTGCTGAGTAACAACCAATCGGAGACACTACATGGATATGTGTAGTGATACGTCATCAGAATGGAATGTTTTTGGCTCAATCTCAGACGTCGCCGTCTTTCTCGAGTGGAGCGGAAATGGGCAGCAAAGAGAGCCGTCTGTTTTCTCGGGACACATGATGTTAATTGTCACCGTAAGATAGGCCTACGCAGTTTTACCTTCAAGTTAAGTGTTACCTGCAATAGTTTCTGGTGTAATTGACGTTCTTGGTGGGGTCCACAGGCTCTGTTCCAGGCTCCCAAGTGTAAAGAGTCTTGAGGTCAATATAGGAGAGGCTGTTGTTGATGTATCCCTTTAAGCTCCCCCCTCCTGGTGAATGACGGTCTGGGGCGTACTGGTACGTATAGACGAGCTTGGGAATGAATTCAGAGGTGAACGCCAACAGGAATGCGTTCATTAACACTGCCACCCTGGCCACTGCCTCTAGTACACCGTACCAGGCCCCTATATCTTCAATGCGAACGGTCTGGGGTCGTCTTCGATGAGACACAAAGTTGATGGCATCAATTCGAATTTCCATGACGGCGTTAATGAGAGCGAAGACTGGTCCGAGCGGGAAGGCGGTCACAAACATGGTCACAAAGCCGAACTGGAGAACTAAAAAAAATAGATGATAATAAACATGATTATCTATATCTTGGTCACTTACCTAATACGAACAGGCTCGAATGAATACGTAGAAATGCCGGTGCAATCCGGAGACGCGAAAGAACCACTGCTGATATTACAATCACGTAGCACACTGCCAGTGACGATCATAATCCGTCTCAATCGTCCCCGTCCTTGTACCATTTTGGCTTATATCCGTATTGTTATTAGTTTTCTACTCTAAGAACTGTTACTTCAAGTACTGAGTTAGAAGATCGAATAAATCTGTCTTGAAGATGGTATCTTACCTATTTCAAGGTATTCCCAGAACAAGTAGTGATTCTTCAAAGCACTCAGGTCATGGTCCTTGATGTACTGGGGCCGATCCGTGGAGTCGTCCAGCTTTCTCCGTTTCGACCAAAGCACCAACGATCTGTACGAAGAAAAGTAAACAGGCGTAAGGATTTTAATTATAGAGGGGCTTTAAGTGGTCACGAGAGGTGGCCTAATGCTTAGTGCTTTGGACTCCGCATCGAGCGGTCCGGGTTCGAGCCCTGGCCGGGGTCATTGCATTTCGTGTTGTGTTCTTAGACACGACACGTTACTCTCACAGCGCCTCTCTACCTCCTTGAGTGTATAAATGGATAAAAATGAATCATTTTTAACGGCAACTTGAAAATATTGATGGCTAACTTGCGGTGGACTACTCCAGGAGAAGACAATACTCCTAGTCGCTTCATGCTACAAAAACTGGGATGTGTGCATGGCTACTAATTAACAGGAAACGGCAAAAAAAATTACTTACGGAATTCCAAGTTCTACGATGTTTCCAATTATCTGCTTCCCCACCATGATTATGGCGATCTGCATAAACAGTTGCATAAAGCAGCCTTGCTCGCCACAACCATTACTTCGGTAAGTTCCCAAATACGTTTGTATCTTCCCGGAGATCCAACGACCAGCTCGGACTTGAAAAATGCGATGTAAATGATTGAGGCGAAGGTGTTGACAAACTCAAACAAGGCCATTTTCCACGTGAAGCTGTACTCGAAAGAACTAAGAGTTGCGGGATTCTCCCAGTTTGTCAACCAAAGAGCCAGCTTCTGGTATAGGTACTTTAATACCATGATGGCCAAGAGATTTATAAAGGCTGCAAGACCTGATGTCAAAATACGGGCGAGTTGCTGGACCTGGCGATCTGGATTGCTGCTCAGTGTGGCGAAGGTAGATACACGAAACACCAACACACCAATGATAGCAGCTATCGCTAAAAAAATCATGAATGAGATCACGCTAAAAATTGTTGCATAACGACGATACTGCTTCATTTTAGAGGCTCTGAACACGATCTTGCCAGTTATCGGATCTGGTTTGAAAGGATTAATTTCTTCTTCGGTAAGGCTCCTAACATATTCTGGTCGAAATGGTTCATCTTCCGTTTCGAAGTCGGTTGTGTGCCATTCCTGTGCAATCGAGGCCTGTCGACGCTTCCAGAACTCAAGGAAAAGCGTGACCCAAATGGACGCGACGAGACCCAGGATAAGAGTGCCATCGTTATCAAAGATATGCGTGATGTAAGCAGAGCGACAGGTGGTGGGGGCCAAGCTCCAGTAGCTGCACTGCCGATCACACAAAGGGCACATGTACCAAACGCCTTCGTTCTTTTCGTCGCAGATGTCTTGGACCGGGATATGTGAGCTCGTGGATATGATGCCATACAAGAACACGATCAAGGCAACGATGGCAAGTGGAACCAACATGGCGGTGTAGAACCCAAGCCAGGCAAAGTACAGGCCGATCTGATGACCGAAGTAATCCTTAATGGCATCGTAAGGCTGGAACTTGAAGCATCTGCCCAGTCGAGCCCAATCCCTCTTCAAACGTTGGCGATCATTAACGGGAGATTCTCCTTCTTTAAGCTTGTCTGTGCCTTCGTGCAAGGGATAATGTGCAATGTAAGCTCCATCCAACACAAGCCTGTTCAACCCACGCACTGGAGATCTTGAGCAAAGCGAGTGTTTTTTAGTATCTCCTGGACGATGTACATTCGATCAACAGTGCTGAAGAAAATTTCCTTGTCTTCGTGGTTCACGTACTTTGTTAAATTATCTTCTTTGAATTTACCCATGAAGTAATCTGCCTTTTCTCTAACTGTTGCATCATGCACGATCAACGGATTCCAGCTTGCCAGTTTCTCTAATATTTTAGTGCCACACAAAGATTCTATCCAGGACGAAAACTGAACGTCGTTGGGTTGAAGGGGCAGTTTCAATCTCATCTCCTCGGCGCGCTTGGCCAGTAGTTCCCAAGGTGCGTGAATCAGGACAAAATGGCGTTCAACCTCAGGGTCCTATAGCAAGTAAAAATTCATAATTGAAAAAATGTTCTTGCAAAAGCAAATTCATAATCCTTAGCCGGATTGTTCTAAAAGTCAGATAAACTAAATTAGAAAAAAATAGCTTGTCCAAATTGTAGCTCTATAATTTAACTCTTATTATTCAGAATCACGGCAAAATGGAGTCCAACCTCAGAGTCCTATAGCAAGGAAAGAATATTTAACAATTATTCCACGAAATCAAGTCGTACATTAACTCATAGCCAAGGAGGCGTATAATATACTCACCACATGATATTGCAATTAAAAATTACTGGGGAAAGAACGGAAGGAAAAAACAGAGGAAAAATGGGATATTTATCGTATTTAGCGGGATTCCAAAATAAGGTAGTAATGGTACATTGCCTCATATGCCTTGAGTAGGGAACCAATCAGATTGTCCAAAATTACGCTATCCTGTGGTGAGTATATTATAATATAATATAAACTGGATTCTGCGCGCGCTCAGCTGATGAGCGTGGGCTCATTTTCCCGAACAGCGGCTGGTAATCGAGCCTACTGATTGGTTAATTAAAAAAAACCACGTTTTATTAAGGGAATAATAAACGCTCCCGAGTGTATTGTTGAGTTATATAAGCATGCGGGAATTTTTAAGAACACGAGAGAAGTGCTTAGACAAGCACGAGGCGTAGCCGAGTGCTTCTCGCATTTCTCGCAATTCCCAAGTGCTTAATATATAACTCAACAATGCACGAGGGGCAAGTTTACTATTTCCTTTATAAAATGTTAATGGAATTGCACGCGCTCAAACTTGTGACGTAGGCAGAGTGTATTATTTAAGCAATAGACCACACTTTCTATGGGTTTACCGGCGCAATAAACCCACGTAGGATGTTGCGAGAACACGAGAAAAGCTTGTAAATCACTCGCCGTACAAGCTTTTCTCGTGTTCTCACAACATCCCATGTTGGTTTATTGCGCCGGCAAACCCATAGACAGTGTGGTCTATTGCTTTTATGAAATAACTAGCAGTAACGACCTTGCGTGTTAAGATATAGAATGATACATTTCTAATAGAAAGCCAAGAGCTGCGGGTGGAAATTGATAAACGAGAATCATGTACAGCCACTACACACAATTTCCTGATCCCCCACAATCCCCCACAATGAGATTTTAAGGTTTGTATATACATTTTAAGGTTTAATAGCATTTCTGTATTCTGTAATTGACTAAATTAAGTGCACGACCCCACCAGCTCTGCTGATTGATTTATCGTGTTGAAATAAAGTGATTGATTGATTGATTGATTGATTGATTGAATCAATATTGGCTATTGCTCTATGCGGATGTATCGTTGTTTACATTTTGTGAATACATGCCACCCTTCAAAGTGATGTTATTATTTATTGGTATTGTTAATCCGAATACATTTTTAAAACACACTGTGATGCAGTTCTATAAGTAGTGTTCCAAAATTATTTTATCTGTCGGTCCAGCCTACTCCTTAAAAATCCAAGATGGCTGCGTGGTTTCGCTGTTGTTAAAACTTCCATGGTTTAAAAGTTCCAAATAAACATTTTTTTCCGGCCAGTGCTATTGTTAAGCCGTAGACATAATTTCACTTTGTTGTCGGTCAACGATTTCTTCCTGGATGGATTTTCAGAAGTCAATCAAAGACTTGTTGAATCCATCGTGCGCGTCCGTATAGTTTAGAAAACATAAGCTTAAGCTTATTTCCTAGAAACATTTCAAAGCAAGACACTGTCTACGCATAGTTAATAGAGAGAAATGGTTATGAAGCCCGGCAAACTTCAAAGGAGCAAACAAAGAGGCCAAGATTTATGTTGGAAGGTCCATGACCTTGCACATCTTTTTTTTGAGCTCATACACTATACATGAATTACGTAATCGCAACGTTTCTATTGGTTAGTTGCTTGAACACACGTAACCACCTATTGTATTTTGTCAGGTTTTGTTTACGATCAACCCCAAAATAGCGAACAAAAACATATAACAAAGAACTTTGCCGGGTTTCATAACCATTTCCCTCTATTAACTATGGTCTACCTGAGCTTTTTAAGCCGCAGAAGTATTTTCACTTCGTGGTCGGCCGATGCCTCCTTTCTATGGATTTTGACGCACCGAGATGCACGAAACTAATGTGAAAACGCCTCCTTCTATGGTCATGCGAGCTGATGTACAAAGTACAAACCACTCGCAGACACCAAATATGGCATATGGCATTATCGCACGTTCACTGGTACACCAAATATGGATTATCGAATTAGAAACACATGAGCAGGAACAATTGTTCACGTGTTCATTGCCGAATATAGCTCGACAACAATACACGCGCCCGCGAATTTTGGGGGGTATAAAACGCAATCGCAAGTCAGCGGCCCATAAATCTTTCTCAACCAGAATTAGAGTTGCGCCCAGCTCACTTCGCTGGTGCTCGTTCGCTGATAGCAACTATGAAAACATTTGTCAAAGAGAGAAATACATTTATTTTATTATCGTGATCAAGTTGCTTATTCTCATCACATTCATGGAATGGCGCGAGAAACCAATCACAGCGGCTGAAAGAATAAAAACACAAATTCAGATTCACGGAAAAAATCCGCCACGAATCTAAGCGCTAAAAAAAATTGCGCTGTGATAGTCATAAGGAAAGGAAAAAGTTCATTGATTGAAAGCAGAAAATATAATCAATGATTGAAAAGTACTTTGACGGAGAAATCCAGGAAATTGTGGTCGGTTGTGGGAAATTACCAAACAAAATTCCTGCACAGCAAAAGTAGAGAAAACAAATCGTGCAAAGCGAGTTCACTTACTCACTCACAAGCAAAAGGTGAACAAAAAATTATTGCACAAACTCAAGACGTAAAAAAATCGAGCTCAAAAAAATTGCCCAACCACCCCCCCTCCCCCCCCCCTCTCCCCCCCCAAAAAAATAAAATGGTCCATCCCTAACTAGCCTGCGAGAGCAGACGTAATTTCAATCCCTAAGAAGCTTGAATTTAGCTTCCAGAAAGAAGGGCCACGGGGTTGATTTTCAATTCCATTTATGGATAACACAATTGCCGAGTGATCCGATTTAATCGACGGTATGATATCAATTTTATCGTTATCCTCCTGCAAAGCATTACTAACCAGAACTAACCAGAAATCAAGCCTCCTTTGGATCACGGGTGTTTAATTTTCTGACGCCACATAAAGCGTTTTAAATCGGGGTTTCTAATTCAGATCGTTTATTGCATGTTTTCAATGTGTTTTAATTTGACATATTCCTTACGTTTCGGATTTCCACCATTTCCGTCCAGATCTGGATCAAAAAATTATATTGAAATATCCGCCAATAACGATGCTACAATCTTCCGGTAAACAAATGTTATCTAACTCTGCACAAATTTCGTCAAAACAAGTAGATTGCTCATTTGTTTTGTTGGTGATCCTTAACATGACCAATTGCTTCTAAAATAATGAAACGCCCGTTTTTTATCAACTTTGGTAGATTTCTCATCGAACTCCAAATTATTTGAGAAAATCAGTTTTCCTTTCCATTGTTTTTTCCATATTTTTTCAACCTCGGGAGGGCTATACGTCTCTTGTAAAAAAAATGTCTGCCTTTTCTTTCATTAACCACCCAAATATAGTGCCTTACGTATTTCAAATGACCGAATCTCTCGAGCATTTACTGACAATAACTTGGATGAAACGTTGTTACATGGACTCATTGAATATTAATGTATTACCATTCCACCCATCAAAAACAACTTTGTAGGCAACCTTCCAACGAGACTTAAATTTGCATTTGACCTTGAAAACGAAAAACAAATTGTATGCAAATAACGTTACGAAAAACAACATGTAATACAGAACACAGAAAAATCAACTGATATATTCGTTTTGTACTGTAGCCATGCAGAAAAAATACTGCTACGTCACTGTGGAAAGAACCGAGAGATGAAAAACTGTGCTTTGCAGACACTCCAAACAACAATTAAAACAGATATATATATATATATATCTTACTTCTGTAAGGCCTAGATCAATCTAAACTTATACGAGTCAACAAACAAAAAATAATAATAATAATTCTGTACAACGTCTGCGAATGTCAAACAATCAAAGGATAGCAGTTCATCGTGGCACCAACAACCTATCGATATATAATTTGTCAGGTTCTGCCCGACTGAAGAAAGCCAGCTTACCCTCTCTTTTAACCTCTTCTCCTGATCATTTCGCCTCTTGAAAATCTCTTGGGATAAATCGACTGAAATTCCATACTGCAAATCTTTTAAGGAGCTTATTTGGGAGAATATATATTCCCGGTCTTGAAACTCTTTTGTACTTTAAATAAAGTTATATTCGGTCGTTTGTCTCCGTAGCCGGGCCACCAATTTAAAGGGTTAGAAATTCCTCATATTAATTTCCCAAATAAAGTGCACTCAGTAGTTCCAGATCTAGATAAGACAGTTTCCCTAAAACGGCCTGATATATGGGATATATGGGAAGTCTTTGATAAAATAATTAAGCGGCAATTTAAGTATATATGTTAAGAAAAAATATATTTCATTTTTTATTATATATATTATTATTCGTATTCTTTTTAGAAGTATGGGTCAATTCATCGTTATGCAAATCCTGCCGGACAGAGAGAACAAATTTAGAAGAGATGATTACCATTTTGGTTTTAAGAGACATACATAACTACAGTGTAGATCCTAGATCAAGAAAATAAATATCCTCATCAGCCAATAAGACAGCCGGTTCCAGTTGGACTTATCAGGTTGTATCGCCCTCATCTTACAACTTCATGATAGTCGGCACGATCGGAGTTTTAAAAAAAAACGGTTTTAATTCTGAAGTGATAAAGTTCACGCGCTTAGTGCAGTACTGATAGCACCAGCTACTTTTAACTTCCTTGGGTGCGAACATTGAATAGACATTGAGTGCAGATAATACTTTTTTTCACACAAGAACAAGAACGACGACGTTTACCATTTGGCTTGGTTTAATGATATTACGCAAGTCGTGCGCCCTGTACGAGTTCCAAATGAAGAATGACAATTTATCGTTTGGGGCGACAGCTTGAATTGGCAAGCACGCAATGCTTAGTCTTCGTTCCCAGGTTTCATGGGTTGCTGAGCATGATCTGTCCGGAACAATACTTAATTGATTTTTGTTTTTACAATAATACCATATATTGAAAATCCTTGTGATAAAATTGAAGATAAAATATTTCATTTTATTCAACACGTAGATATTTAAGGAAAGTATATTCCATACAGTTTGTGACAGTGACCGAGTTTGTAATTCTATCATAGAGCTCTATATAATTACGTATCAGTATAGTTGAATTATTAGTTTAAAACAGAAACTAGCGGTAGGACTTCCATTAACCTGATAAATTTATTATCCGCGCGATTAATTTAAGTATCGTTTCAATAAGAATGAACTGACTATTAGATGTACCTGTTCCGCGATAACACTTTCCCGTTGAAGAACAAGACCTTTCTTCTGAAGTCGTCTTTCAAACGACCTCCGTGCTCGCGCCAAACCCTCAGCTTCCTTCTTGGTTTCATCATCTTTTTCATCTTTCTCTTTACAAGTCTCAAAGATCAAAACGTAGTCGATACGCCGGCTGTGATCCCCACCACCATCCTGACCATCGCTTATGTTGTACGACTTAGCCGTCGAAGATTTCGCCAAAGCTTCACTTTCCGTCTCGAGTGGGACATCTGTTTGACTTAGCTCCGAGTACGCCCCTCTATCCACTGGATCCTTTCGTCTTTGAAACATTCTCGGTAATATCCGAGCCTTTGAATATCCTGAAAAGTACTAGTTTTATAAACGCCTTAGCTTAGAGATTTCTATTTCACTTCTTCCTCTTCGGTTTGATCTTCTACGCAAAAACCGAGTAATTGAAGTTAGAACTACACCCCTTTATGATCTACCTTCTTCAAAATAATCAATTTATCTGTACTAAATGTTATACATATTGATGAGTATAGCCCATCACTAATAATACCAATCCAATACTTTCTGTCAAGTCCAAATAACACATGACATTTAATTATTGAGCACAAGTAGCTTTGATGGTGACGTGGGAGTCGTGAATAAAAACATCCACATTTTTTTGTGGTAGGCACTCCCGCTGAACGACAACATCTTTATGCTAAATATTTTGCAAAGTTAAGTTTTTGGAAGTGCTGCCTGCATGGATGATTTTGTCTTCCCTGCAATAAGTTGTACAGTGAAAATTAGAAAATTAAACCTCTTAAAAAATGTTGGTGTAATTTAAATCGGCTAACAGTTTACTAAAGTTATTTCACCACCAAACTGTCTCGTTCGTGTTTTCAACGCCTTGGAATCTCCCTCGAAAGGTCGGCGTTATTTGGCTTGGTAACTAAACCTTTATTTCTCGAGGATAAAGTTCAAAGCTTAGCATGATCATGGTTACCGTGTTGTTTCTGAAACATGCAACGATAGAATGCCCAACATAGATTAAAAAAAATAAATGACGACTAGGAAAATAATGGTCCTTCTAGAAGCCTAATGGCTTATCAAGCCGGTGCTTAACTCCGGCATCCATAGTATGCCGGAAGCGACTAGTCCATCGAAGGTAACCCCCCAACATTTTTGTCAGGTTTCCCTGACAATTCGCCTGTACCAAGAGAGGATGATCTAAGAAAAGGATTCCCCGTGCCCCATGATAATTTATGAGATATATTACTAAATAGTTTCGCGCCATTCTGTGAAAGTTATTTTTATATATTTATGTAGCTAGTGAAAACCAGCCTTTAGTGAGTTAAAACGAAACAAAACATCATTCACGATTACATATATTTTATTGTTGACCTTTACATGAGATGGCGAGATTTTTTTATGAAGATTCATAACTCCTTTCTCATTTCACAGGCTGAAATTTCTCTGTATGAAATTTCCATTTTTTAAATGATTATTTTACCAAAACATGAGATGATTATTTAAACATCAATTATGTGTTCGCATTATTGTGATCCTGAAGTACTGCCTTCGCCAGCTCTTTCTCTCGTTTGATCCTAAACTCCAGCTCCTCTGGGGTGTCGGGAACTATCCACGCGATGAAAGCAGAGATGGCGTAAACAGTAAACTGAAAAACAAACACGAAGGCGAGTCGAGCGGCTAAGATGTTCCAGTATTCGCTGGAGCGGTTGTACGGATAGTAGTTGTTACGGTAACCTTTATACCTGGAGAAAAAAAGGGGGGAAAGAAGAAAGAAAATGACAAATAATATGATTCGGTTTGACTTAGTAATCAGGTACCACTAGTTTCGTAAAAACGACAGGAAACTCCAGAAAACCGTGGTGAGACCAAGGATTGCAATGGTGCCGAGGATTGGACTCTAGAAATGGAGTTGAGACTATAGCCGAAAGAAATTGGGACAACAGGGATGTTTGTCACTTTGAACCTTCGTTATATGCCTTAGCTCCAACGGTCTCCCGTAGCTCAGTGGTTCGACTCCTGTTGAGAGAACTTGGGACAACGTTTTCCTAGCAGCTTGTGTCACTCACTGACTGATTTATTTTTTTCCGCTTTCTCACATTTCTACTAACCTTACCATTTACAAAGTATAACATGTTGCATTCCAAATTTTCAACTTAAAAGATGGCCCGAACCTATTTATTGGCGCGTTGGTTACATTTTTGAGTCGCGCTTTTTAACAGAAAATATTTAACCAATCTATTTCATTTTTGGCATCCTAATTAAATGAAAAAAGTTTGAATATTAAGAAAATATTATTTAACCATCATTTTGTGCAGCGAGTTGCACGGTCATGGTTGTTATGAAACTTGCAGATATAAAACTTCAGAGCTCTGAGGCTTATTTGATGAAGTATGGAAAACATATTTTATCGGATTTCAAAATTATGAGTATTTTTTTGTGAAAGTGAGATTTTAAAAATATGCTGATATCTCAAATGTTTTTACTCTCACAAAAAAAATAATAACATTTTCTTAAAATTCAAACATTTGCCATTTAGAATGCTAAACATCAAAGAAATTGGTTAAATATTTTCTGCCAAATAGCGCGACTCAAAAATGTAGCCAAAGCGCCAATAAATATGATCGTGCCACCTTAATGTAGTTTTTTTACTTACCTGCAGTAATCTCGAGTATAGTTAAGATTCTTAGTGGGGTTGACTGGTTGAGTGCCATTTTCCCACGTGTATAGGGTCTTCAGATCAATGAAAGCAAGGCTGTTATTGACGTATCCCTCCAGCGTCCCTTTCCAGATGGAATCGCCATTTTGTGATGAGTACACTATCTTGTAGACGAGCTTGGGAATAAACTCGGAGGTAAACGCCAGTACAAACGCATTCACCAGAACTGATACCTTGGTGACGGCTTCCAGGACATTGTACCAGGCTCCTATGTCTTCCACTCGGGCGGCGTCAGGACGACGGAAATGGCACAAGAAGTTGATAGCATCAACGCGAATCTCTGCGATGACGTTGATGAGTGCAAACAATGGACCAAGTGGGAAGGCGGCAACAAACATTGTTATGAAGCCATACTGCAAAACTAAAGAAAAATACACTTACAACAATCAGGAATGCCCAGAAAATCATATTGTGTGAGACATTCAATGAAAATGATTTTTCTTATGAATCTGACAAGCAAACAAAAATTCGTAGTCGAGTTCATAGACAGGTGCTTTAAGTACGTTTTACTCCAAAGCAGCAGCGTACAGTACTGTGTCAAAAGTAATGCAAACGAATTTCGATGACTTTCGTGCTTTGTTCTCGCGAAATTTCGGAAACGAAGTCAACAATTTACAACAACAAAAAAATGTTTTAAATGAGTGACTTCTCACTGTCAGTACCCTAGCTAGCGATCACGTAGTCATGTGATAGCAATGTGTATACACGAGGTATTCCAGATGGCCCTTCTCACCTTACGCCTTATTCTCCAAGTGACGAGAAGGACCTGGTGACAAATTTGAGATGGCACCATACACGATTCCAATGCATATACATTCCTTCTTGGCCAAACGCTTGTTGCAAGTATTATTTATTATTTTGGCAACGTATCTGATGATTTTAAAAATTGTTGAGTCTTACCAATTTCGAGGTATTCCCAGAACATAAAATGTTTTTCCAAGGGGTTCAAGTCGAAATCCAGTTCGTACTGTGGGCGGTCTCCAGCATTCTTTTGGTTTCGTCTTTTTATTAACAACATTAGGTACCTGGATACAAACGTAATTTTATCAATCAGTCAAACTTTTTTGGTTCTTGCTTTTGTTTTCTAATTTCATTTACGTTTTAACCCTATTCTGCCTGGGGGGGGGGGGGGGGGGGGGGGCAGAAAGTGCCCGCGCTGACTTCAAATTTATCGTACTTAAAGAGCATTCAAGCAATCATAGCCAAACTTTATGACTTTTCCTAAACATTATCTGGGAACATTTTGGTGTGCCAATTTTTTGATCATGTGACTTGATGTTTCCATGGAAACCAAGTTTTGACAGGCCGTTTTAGCCAAATTTGGTATTTTCAGTTTAAATGTCCGTTTTCATGAGATTTTCGCTTTTTACGAAGAGTTTCTTCAAAAATCTTTGCATTTTTTGTATCCTTATATTGTTTTCGATTTTGTCAAATCAAATTTGGTGATTTTCTGACATTTCTGAACAATTGAAAAATCCAAGATGGCAGATCCAAGATGGCGGACAGGTTTAAAGTATGACGTTATTTTGGCGTGATATGATATCATAATTGATTCGTAATTGCCACTAAAATAAACATGTTTGAATGCTTTATTCGCCACGTAAGTTTCATTTTTATAACACAAATACTTTTCGAGATACAGATCGTTTTACCCAAATTTGTTGATTTTTTAGCTTAATTTCCAGTTTTCATAAAATGTTTGCTTTTTACGATGAAATCCTTCCAAAATCTTTGCCGTTTTAGCATCTTTATATTTTTCTTGATTTTTTTCAAAGCAAATTTGGAGATTTTCTGACATTTCTGAACAATTTAGAAATCCAAGATTTAGGATCCAAGATGGCGGATATTTTTAGCGTATGACGTCATTATGGCATGTATGACGTCATAATTGACACGTGACTGCCACTAAAATAAAGATTTTCTGATGCTTTACACACCATGTAAGTTTCATTTTCATAGCGTCAATACTTTTCGAGATACATAGGGGGGGAGGGGCACTATCTGCCCCCCCCCCCCCCCCAGGCTCAGGAACGAAAAAAAGCCCAGGCAGAATAGGGTTAACGACTCCCTACACTCGAACAGTCTTAGTGGAATGACTCGTATTTAGGAGAAATTCCACTTGATCGACTCAGTACAGGCTCCGGGTCGCCCTCCCCAGTCTCCCTCAATCCAAAAAGTGCACAGTACAAATGGAAAATAGACGATCTACAAACTACAGCCCATGACCTCTAAAAAGTATATAAACAGGTTTTTGTTTTCGTTTAACAAAGCAAAGTATGCAGTACTTACGGAACTCCAATCTCTGTGATGTTGTAGAAAATTTGCTGTCCAACCATAATAGTGGCAATCTGAATGGTTAGCTCTAGAAAACATCCCTGCTGACTGCATCCATCCAGTCGATATTCACCCAAAACTCGTCTGTACCTTCTGGTGACCCAACAATCATCTCTGATTTGAAGAATGCGATGTAGAAGATGGAAGTGTAGTTGTTGACGAACTGGAATAGGGCCATTTTCTGGTGAAACTATCTTCATAGGCTGTCTTAGTTGGTGGATTCTCCCAATCAGTCAGGAATATAGCAAGCTTGTTGTACACAAACTGTAAGATCGTGATAGCTACCAGGTTAAGCAAGGCAGCAGTGGCCGTTGTAAGGATCCGAGCACCCTCCTCGACTTTCCTGTCGGAACTGCTGCTTAAAACTGCAAAAAATCGTAGCTCTGTACACAACCACACCAATCATGGCGGCAATGACCAGCAAAATCATGAAGGCGATGACGCTAAACACGAAACCCATTCGACGAAACTGCTTGATCTTGAAAACATTAGGGCCAATTTTTCCAGTGCGTGGATCAGGTTTGTAAGGATTTATCTCCTCATCAGTGAGGCTTGATAGGTACTCAGGGCGAAATTCTTCTTCCTCTTCTTCAAACTCCGATGTGTGCCATTTCTGGGCAAGGGTCGCTTGACGTCGCTTCCAGAACTCTAGGAAAAGCGACGCCAAATGGATGCGATAAACGCCAGACCGACCGTCCAATCATTGTCAAAGTAATGAGTGATTTTAGCGTAAACGCACGTATCTGGAGCTAAATTCCAGTAGCTACACTGACGATCACACATGGGGCACATGTACCAGCGATTCCGGTTTTTCTCATCGCACATGTCGAGCACTGGAACATAAGAACCGGTTGATATGATGCCATACAAGAACACGATCAAGGAAATGATGGCAAGTGGAACCAACATGGCGGTGTAAAATCCAAGCCAAGCGAAGTATAGGCCGATTTCATGACCAAAGTATTCCTTGATGGCGTCATAAGGCTGGTACTTGAAACATCTGCCAAATCTTGCCAGTCTCTCTTTAGCTCCTGGCGCTTGTTGATTGGAAATTCACCATCTGTTGCAGAATCATGCTTACCTTCATGCAAAGGGTAACACGCTTGGTATGCACCATCGTAAACGAGCTTGGTAAGTCCAACATCGTTTGGTTCCTCCGAAAATCGCGTGTTATTAAGGATTTGCTGAACAAGATGTTGTCGATCAATGACTGAGAAAAATGATTCATCGTTGCAATTTTGTTGGTAGGCATACACAGAAAGACGATCCCTCTTGAAATGCCCCATGAAGTGATCAGGAGTTTCTTTGATAGAAGCATCTCGAATCTTAAAAGGATTCTTCTTTTTGATAGTCGCAACTATGGTTGATCCAAGCAAGTACTCGAGCCAAGATGCGAAGACGGTATCATTAACCTGAAGGGGGACTTTCAGCTTCGTTGATTCAGCGCGCTCAGCAAGCACTTCCCATGGAGCGTGAATTAGAACATAATGTCGCAAAACTTCGGTGGTCCTTTTATAAAGAAAGAAAAAACAATTAATAATACTGATGCGCCTAAAACGAGACTGAAATGGTCCAAGAGGTTTTCTTTTCTTTTCAGCTCAGTTCATTTCAGTATCGAATTTGAGAATGTGTCTATTTGTATGTAATGTACCTCCCCCCCCCCCCCCCCACCCCGATCCGTAAAAAACATTCCGTTTCTAAACTTTCAATTAGGAGACATACATGTACCAACATGCAGATCAACGGTTGCAATGCATTTAGGTTTGCAAAGGCGATAAGTCAGGCAGCACAACTGCCCGCTATTAAACTACAGTCGGAGACAAAATGAAAGTAAGTGGATTTTCTTGTCAATTCATTGTATGGTGTCCCTTGTGTATGTACAATCGTAATGATTTTTTGTTTTGAAAGAAAGCGGGATAATTATATATAGATTCACAATATAAAGAAAGATAATACATACATGCTGTGTTTGGAGAATAATATTTTGGTTAGAATTTGCTTACATGCAAAAGTTTATAACAGCACTTTACAAAATAAGTAAATCAATGTGCGAGAGGAATTAACACCGAAAAGGTCTGAGGACTGTGTTATCTGCATCAAATTAGGAACAAAGAGCGTACATGGAATCAATGGGCAAAACAAAAAAATGAATTAATCAATGAATCAATGAATCATTTAAACTGGCATATATTTGATCTTGAAACACTGATCTCCGATAACTGTTTAGAAATTAACTGACTAATTTTGCAAAAACTATGCAATGTCCACGAAAACCTGGTTCAGCCACTGACCTGCAACGCAAGCATAAGCGCAAGCATAAACGCAAGCACAGGAGTCAACATAAACCCTGACACAAGCGTACATGCACCACCAAGGATCAAAATGTTCTGATTCATGTTCTTGTATTGGTGTTTCTCAAGTGTTTACACAGACTCTTCTGAATGCGCCGATGCTGCATCGGCTTTCGAAAACAAGGCCTTAGTATTGTCATAGCAGCCCGCAATATTCCACCATCGTGCTTATACTTACAATTAACAAAAGGTTTACTAAATACAAATTGCTTACAACAAACTTAAGAATTTAACAAATAAACAGGTGGTCGTACCTTTTGTACCAGACTTGTTTGTCGCTGCAGGACCAACCCTCGTCTTTCAAGCTGCTTTTCAAAAGACGTTCTCAAAGACTTGAGTCTTTCAGCGTCCAGCTGCGGATTCCTCGTCTGCGTGTTCGTTCTCTTGCACGTTTCGTGGACCAAAACATAATCAATTCTTCGCCTGGGCTCGGCACCGCTCAAATAAACGCCCCTGTTCTCATCCGTGCTGAAATTAAAAGGAATCAATTTCGAATTCCTCTTCTTCATCCGACAGTCTTGTAAACGGTGCTTCGCTCATGTTCATTAGTGTCGAAATTCAATCAGCGCTTATTAGAGCATATTTAGTTCTTCAGTGTGTCAAAATATGTCTATACGCTTCGCTGCTTCTTTGATTTTCTTTGAAGTACTCTGGTATTTTCTAACAATGGTACATGCATAAATATCATTTCTAGTTCTTTCAAGAACTATATAAAGCAACAAAATTATGCGTGACTATGCTAAACACAATGACTATTCATTTTAATAGTTGACCATCACTCAAGGATTTCAGTTTCATTATCTTTTTCACTTTAACGGAGAGCTTAAAAAATATATTAAACACCATAAAGAAATTTCGTAATTATAAAATTCTGCAATATGCTGGTTCTGGAAGTATGTCGTTATCTTAAAATCTTCCAGTAATATTTGGGTTTCGCGGTTACTTTATTTCGGCGAGCTTCTGTTTGAAACACGTAGGACCCGCACCCTCTCAATGTTGTTATCCGTTGAGTTAAACAATTAAGCGGATCTAGCAACATTGAAAAGGGAACGGGGTGCCAAATAGAGAAGTGTTTCTAGGTTTTTGGCCGAGATTGTAGCCTGTTCCAGGCTCTCGGATAGCGGGGCGAACGAAAACTGTCGCGAACGAAAACTGTCGCGAACGAGAAACAAACGATCGATCGTCGTTCGCGCTTTTTTTCGCTCGTCCCCGTTATCCGAGAGCCTGGAACAGGCTAAGCAGCGTCATGATTTCAATATAAAAAGTTTGGCATCTTTCCTGTTCTTAGTCCAACGGGAGTTTGAATGAATGACTTTTTTTCGCATTCGAAAATATCGTTCGCTCAAATTAAACTAGTCACGTAGCCTTCAATAGACCCAAGTTCAATATTTTTCAACTGCAATTTTGAAGTAAAATGATTGTAAAATTCTCCAATATGCTGATTCTGACGTATCATGTTATCTTAAAATCTGCAGAAGGATATTTGGGTCAACGCGGTTCCTTTATTTCGGCGAGCTTCTGCTTGGCAGCATCATGATTGCGATATAAAAAGTTTGGCATCTTGCCTGTTTTTAGTCCAACGGAAGTTTGAATGGAAGACTCTTTCTTGCGCATTCGAAAATAAAATTATAGTTTGCTCAAACTAGTCACGTAGCCTTACATAGACCCAAGTTCGATATTTTTCAGCTGCAATTTCATTCTCGTCCCCAGAGCTACGCGGTTTTTTTAATGTTGTGACGTTCGCCGACCACGTGACCAAAAGAAACGGAGGATCTGGGAACGAGAATGCTGCAAGCATGCAGCCTCTCTGCTCATGCGCTTGGAAAATAGATGCCCTCCAACTTCCCCCCCCCCCCCCCCCATCCCCCTACCCCCTCCCCCGCTACGCAGGCTAAGGCTGCGTTTACATGGACGCGTTTTCAAATCGATACGGTTACATGATTTCGAAACCGTATTCAAAAGTACACGGTTTAAAACACGATAACGATGTATCCGTTTTATGTGCTGTTACGTCATCGCCACGATATAATGCCTTGCAGCGCCGTCATTTTTATTCAACGCGGCGAAAAGACCTGATGTAGAGAAGCTAGACCGCAAAATAAACTGACGGCCAAAGCAAAGAACTACACTTAATAATAATAATAATAATACTCGCAACCGTATCGTTTTGAAAACGCTCCACTTTGGACAGCGTTTTCAGGAGTACAGGTACACATCGTCACCGTGGAAACGGAAGGCGTATGCAAAACGATATGGTTGCCAATGAAACCGTATTCGTGTAAATGGGGCCTGATATTTGTATTTAGTGTTACGTTTATTTTAAAACTGGTACATTGCCTAGCCTGAAACACTGACTGTATCATTTTGGAAAGACACCAATCTAGATTTTTTCTCAAGTTGCTCAGGTAATTTCTGAGGGTCATTTGGATGTCATTTTATACCAGTTTTCAGTAAGGATGTTGAGGTCGAGATAGGATTTTCAGTTAAAATTTTGACCGTTGTTTGTCAGTTTTAAATTCCATTCAGACACTCATTACTGAATTCACATAAACCGCGGTTACGCTGTCAAATTGTGTTCCTCTGGTGAAAGTCAAAACGTTATACGACATACCTTTTTTCGGAAAGTTCAATGATTTTCTCCCCCGAGTGCATCCTGACCCTGCCACCCGCCATGTTAACAGGTGGTTAACGTATAGCGACACTTGAAAATCATAGGCCGAGGACGTCACTAAAAAAAGTAATTCTACATCTAAACAATAAAACCCAAAACGGAGTTCAAACCAACAATAGTCCAGCAATATACCATCGAAGCTCTCGTAAGCGGACACTCTCGGGAAGCAAAAAAAGAGTCCGCAAACTCGAGCTGGCCGCTTATGGGAACGTGTAAATAGAGAGTTTTGTATGAGCTAGAGTTTAGCCTGCGAGCAGCTAGAGTTCAAACAGGGTTTTTTTCAAGGCGGCCGCGGGAGTTGTGCGCTTACGCGAGTGTCCGCTCAGAGAGCTTCTCATGGGTCGTCACGCAACGCTTCTCCCTTACTGGATAGAAGCTTTGCGTGACGACCCAAATAATGCTCGCGAAGAAGAGCTCGCTGTAGACACCAAGTTCTAGCCCCGGGTAGTCTGCAATGCAGACGGTTTGTGGGCTTGCGATTGTTTATCTCCTTCGAGTGTTTAGCCGCCATCTTGGATTCGCAAAACGTCGTTCTTTTGCACTCGCCCCAAGCCTCCAATGTTTTCCTAATCCAAGATGGCGACTTAATTATAAACACTCGATGGAATATTCAGCGCTCGCTCGTCCAAATACGCCTGTTTTGCAGGCTAAGCCCCGGGTTCTAGCACAAACAGCTTTCAAATATTCGTTAATCTTCCGTAGTGAAATCCTCACCCACTACTGTTTATAAACCAAGCCATCATACCTATGGTAGTATGTTTGTTGTGATTTTGCAGCGCCGGGTTTTCCAGGAATTAACAGCTCGGTCCATTCGTGATCGTTAGACTCGGACGCTGATCGGCCAGAACATGCATGTCACTAAAAGCAAATCGATTTACCTGTGGAAGCTCTTTTACTGGGAGGAATTTACAACATCGTGGAGACCATTTGACCATCAAACAGGATCGTTTCGTTGCTGGCGCGTGGCAAACTGGGTCACCGTCCGGAAAAGCATCTCCCATTTCATGTTTTAATTTTAACCATTAACAGAATAGCTAGCTGATAATAAATTAAAATGTTGAAACAGGAGACGGTATTTTTAAAATATCCACGTTTGATGATTCACGATGATGTAAATACCCGGTGTAAATATCTCTTAGAACTACAGCTGTACATACAGACTTCAAATTCACAACAAATGCTACATACATTCCAGGTAAAGTAATCCATTGTTTTATTGAGACATGCTCCAATCTCCTACTCGCTGAAAGCCGTGAAAGGTAACAGCAGTCCGAATGTTTATGCTGTGAAATTTGTCTTGAAATAATTTGTAATATAAAAATAGGTTATTCAGCGAAAGTTGTGTAATGCGGCTGGGCATTTTTACGAGTCAGTTTTTATTTTTCGAGCCTTTAGAAAAAAATAAACATTGACGAGTAAAAATACCCACGGTGTTTTGCGTAGCGCGCAGTCAGGGGGAATCATTAAGACGAGTGTAATATACGGTCTCATAGGCCTCATATTTGCAGGTAGTATCGAAAAACGAAGCACTCGAAAACGAAGACGAAGCACGAAGCACCCTGAAGTCGAAAACGAAGCACCCGAACTCGAAAACGAAGCACCCTAAACTCGAAAACGAAGCACCCGAACTCGAAAACGAAGCACCCTAAACTCGAAAACGAAGCACCCGAACTCGAAAACGAAGCACCCCTAAACTCGAAAACGAAGCACCCGAACTCGAAAACGAAGCACCCTGAACTCGAAAACGAAGCACCCTTACCCGGTTACTCCAGTGGTGTATTTAAAATCGGTCACCAAAACACGAACACTGAATAATTTGTAAGTCACGCAACAATTTTATCCGGTATCGAGAAGATGCGTGCGACATGACAAGAGCCTCTCTATGGGTATTTCCGAAGAAATCGAAGATGCGACGATCACCGCAAAAAACAACGATGATCTCAAGAGTGTAGCGAAGATTTAAAAATTCGCGTGGTCAGAAAGATTATCTGTCATCTCTGCTCGATCGTCCTATCTGAGTATCTCTAATTTTTTGGAATTGCATGGCGAGATCAACAATAACTTGCCACAAAGACATTTCAAGACTGAAAATGACAAAAATGTATCCATGATGCAATCATCAAGCGGGCGGAAAAAACGAAGATTTGCTTAAAAAAACTCCGCGAAGATTTGCAAAAAAAATTGCGAGGAAATCGTAGTCTGAAGTTACCAATAGAGTCTCTGGTCTCTGGACGAGGTAGGCTTTACCGACTTCGAATTTAAATCCCACTGGAGTAACCGGGTAAGGGTGCTTCGTTTTCGAGTTCGGGTGCTTCGTTTTCGAGTTCGGGTGCTTCGTTTTCGAGTTCAGGGTGCTTCGTTTTCGAGTTCAGGGTGCTTCGTTTTCGAGTTCAGGTGCTTCGTTTTCGACTTCAGGGTGCTTCGTGCTTCGGTCTTCGTTTTCGAGTGCTTCGTTTTCGATACTACCATTACCCATATTTGCACTGGTCTTGTAGTCTGCGAATACAGCCGACTTCCATCGCGCGCCGCATACAGTTGACTCCCGATATAAACTCAAACCCTCGATAAGACGATACAATTAAAAACGACTGAACATTGGTAAATAATTCCTTGTTATTTGCACGCTTTAACAGGGTCTGGAAGGGGTCGTGCGTGATCCGGGAATTGGCCGAAATTGAGCGCGTGATTCGAGAAAACAGCTGAAAATCAGCCGTGATTTGGGAATTTTTTATTGCCTGTGATGTGTGATCTACTTAATTCTTGGGCCGTGATTCGCGATTTCAACAGATAAATCAGATATATTTTCGGGAAAATCAAATAATGTGTGATTGTTTGTCAACATGTTTCATCGCATTGTGTGTGTTATCTGTCAAATACTGCCTGTCAGAAACTTTCGCGACTCTCGCAACGGGCGGTTAGAGCCCACTGTCTTCGATATTTTTCGTGTCCCATATGAGAATGAAATTCAATCTTTATTAGAACAACTTGAAACAAACAAGTCAATTGTATCTCTGGTATCTCTGAGCGCACGATCGCACATGGCCGCAGAGCTCAACCTACAGTGAGCAGAGCCCTTTCATCTTATTTTAAGGTAACATTATTAACAGTTCTCCTGTAAAAGTGATTCAATTCAAGTTAATTTTGGAAGACCCTTCTATCTATATAAAAGCATTTCAAGAAAACACCCAGTTTATACCGGAGAGACTGCAGCATGAGTTTGGTGCAACATTTCTTAGCCAATGTTTACTCAGATTTCGCATAATTTTCTTTAGACAAACCATCGTAGTCAAACCAATCTGAACTTCATATACTTGTTTAGATAACAAAACATATTTTTTCGCTAAGTAGAAAAAAAGCTAAAAATTTAAAAAAACTACGGGATTCGGGACAATGACATGAAAAAGTTACGTGATTCGTTGAATTTACGAAAAATCGGCGAGTGATTCGGAATCCAGACGACCCCCTTCCAGACCCTGCTTTAATACCGGATACAGTGTCTGGTAGCCTGCGTGCAGACTTCTCCTATTTCCTTGCTTTTTACGCGTGAAGCAAGGAAATAGGAGACGTCTGCATGCAGGCTAAGTGTCTGGTTTCCCCGTATAAAGTTTTGTATAAATACAAAATGCCAACACTACGAGCCAAAGCATTACGATTTTTCTTCATCATATGGACTAACTTTTTCGCACATAGAAAAATAAGAAGGAATTTATGTTTGGGCCGAAAATCGAGTGGTCGTTCTTACACGGACTGCCTTTACATATGGCTTTTACTTAAATTATAATTTATTTTAATTTACTTAAAATTCGTCACCATTTGATTACCACACATATTTCCGCGCCAAAAGTTGGTTATTGATTATTACGTTTCCTCTGCATTTCAGAATGGGTGTTCCTTTCAATAAAATCACATCGCTTTTACTTGTGTGCATTGCAGTGATTTTCTTGTCACACAAAACGGATGGTAATCAGCTATTTCACAATCTGTTAAAAGCGATAGCAAAAATGAGAGAGCGATATGAGAGAGGAGAGCTCACTACAACAGTCGACATTCCTTACGATCATGGTGCTATAAAGGACCAAAAAAAAAGAAGGAAAGTGTCAGATATCTCGCCAGCAGCTTCCCAGGTAAAACAAACATGGGACAGAAATGAAACTGATGTGGGAAACCATTGCGCCCCAGATATTGCAACGTGGCTTGACATATACTCAAAAGCCAACGATATTACACGGGACATCCTTTTTAGCCAGCATTCTTCCCACGTGTTTGCTTGCCTAATGGGGCCAGACTACAATCAAGGTTGATTGCCAGGTTGGCGACCTGAACAGTGAACGCTTTTCTTAATCTGTCTTAGCCCGCCAGGTTCCGGAAAGTCAACCAGCCTTCCAAAATGGCTGTTCGCAGCCAATTAGGCTTCATGTCGAGGAGCAGAAGTCCACAAACCATATTCGTCGACGAGTTTACCGAGGCAGGCTTATTCCAGCAGATGAAGGGTGCCCAGGGACACAAGGCCATTGTAGGTAAAGAAGAGGCTTCCCAGTTTATAGATGGCATATTGAGTGGAGCAAGAGAGAAGTCTAAAATAGACGTAGAGAGATTAATTCAGCTGTACGATGGAGCCACCTGGGTTACACAAAGGGCAATAAAAGTGCAAGACAGGTACATTAGCCTTATTATTAATGTAACTGATCGTTTATGACTTGTGAATGAGAACGCTGCGGATTAGACCATGTCCATGTCATTGTTTTATTATTGTTGTTTATATTTTATCAAATAACTGATAAGACGTTATTTTATAAGCTTTGGCAAAAGAGAACGGCGACGCGTAAACTTTATGATCAATGTTGTCTTTAGTAAAACCGTAAATTTCGCCCCATGTAAGGGAATCCGGAATCCGGAATCCGGAATCCGGCATATTTTTTCCTTTGGAATCCGGAATCCAGCCTTTGGAATCCGGAATCCAGTCTCTGAATCCGGAATCCGAACTCTTTTGAAATCCGGAATACTACAACAAATCAGAACCCGCTCCCCTCCCCTCGGCCTCCCCCATCACCACCACAACCAAAAAATGTTTGATATATGGTCACTTGAAAGTATTGTCATGCATTTATATATCATATTGTCAACACGGCGGCACGCGCATGCTTCATTTGTTGATGCCTAAAATGGTTATCAGATACAAGAAATTATCGATAAATTCGGTTCTTGTGGAGCGGTAGAGGGGAGCCTGCTTTTGAAGGTAAAATCGAAAGCTAAACCGTTTAAATTTTTGTCCAGAAACTCCCCCCCCCCCCCCCCCCCCCCCTGGGAGTAACAATTACAGGCACCCAGTTGATTCTTGGCGATCACGAAATTCGAGCTAGTCGTGTTTTAATATAGACTGAGCGGGAAAAAGGTACGTAATAGCTTTTTCGATAATTGTGCGGCGTGTTGTTTAGAGTCATGTTCAGAAAGTGTATGTGAATTCATGTGTCGGATGTTAAAGGAGAAGGTCACTCCAGAAATCGCACTTTTTTCTCGCTACCATTAAAAGTATATATGAAGATGAATTACTGACCGTAGTTTGAAGTTCCAAAGACCCTCATACCTCGCGAAATTTGCCTTCAAAGTATCGAAAAATTCGAATTGACCGCCGCCATTTTGAAGACTACTCAGCAACCTGGCCGCATAATCGTGACGTCCAATAGTCCAACCTGAATTGCGGGAAGCGCTGTGTAATTTAAACGCAGTTGCTGTTTTGGTAGTGCCTTCGTTCGATGTTTCGAGTCCACAATGCGGCCTCTTTGTGCAGCTCCAAACTGTTGTAACAGGTCGCAAAAGGAATAGAAGAGGAATTATATTTCATCGTTTGCCGTTAAACGTTGTAACGCCCGCCCGTGCCCTCGACCTCACTAAAATTAATTATTGTCCCGTTCGAACGAAGCAGAATCAACTTCTACTTTTCGAAAGCGATCGCGGCAACGCAGCATGTCGGTGTTACACTAAGCAACGCTTCTTTCAATTTGTCTCGCGACGGCTTAAACCAAAATTGCGAGACAAGTTGCACGAAATATTTTTAGTGTCACATTAATTGAATCATTACGGAATACTGACAAAGTAACCTCTTGTCATTCTTTCATGGCTTTGCTTCTTCGCTAGCGAACCGACCTTTCCGTGTTTAAAAATTGTCGGAAACAGCATCAGGTTTTCTGCTTTCTTTTATAGTGTTACCAGTATTAAAGATGTTGATCTGACTTAAAATCAATCTCAAAGCAGTCATCGTAAAGTGGTCGGAAGAAACATAAATGTTATCGGGTTTTGCGTAAGAATCTCTTATCGCGGCCGAGTTTAACTAGCCATTTCTTGCAAGATCTTTTTCAATTAACGGCAAACGATGAAATATAATTCCTCTTCTATCCTTTTGCGATCTGTTACAACAGTTTGGAGCTGCACAAGAGGCCGCATTGTGGACTCGAAACATCGAACGAAGGCACACCAAACAGCAACTGCGTTTAAATTACACAGCGCTTCCCGCCAATTCAGGTTGGACTATTTGACGTCACGATTATGCGGCCAGGTTGCTGAGTAGTCTTCAAAATGGCGGCGGTCAATTCGAATTTTTCAATACTTTGAAGGCAAATTTCGCGAGGTTATGAGGGTCTTTGGAACTTCAAACTACGGTCAGTAATTCATCTTCATATATACTTTTTAATGGTAGCGAGAAAAAAAGTGCGATTTCTGGAGTGACCTTCTCCTTTAACATCAAGAGAAATCTTCGAGCAGCAATTTTGAATTCGGTCGAATTATTACTTGAAATTCCAATCCTTACGAAATTTTTCACGTATTCTCTGCCGATCTCTAGCTCTGTCACGTGCAATGCTTATCACAGTGCTTTACGCACAAGTACATTATTGAGTTATATGGTGGAAATTTTTAAGAACACGAGAGAAGTGCCTAGAGACCCTCAAATGTGCTCTGTTCTTTTTATAAACCAGTATAAAGCACACAGGAAGCGATGCGAGCATGAAAGAAGTGTAGGGGAAAACACGAGCCGATAGGGGAGTGTTTTTCCCAACTGTACCACTGTTCCACTGTGCGGATGTGCCACTGTTCCACTGTTCCACTGTGCCACTGTTCCACTTTTCCACTGTGGCACTGTTCCACTGTGCCAATGTGCCACTGTTCCACTGTGCCACTGTTCCACTGTTCCACTTTTCCACTGTGCCACTTTTCCACTGTGCCACTTTTCCACTGTTTTATCTTGTTCCACTGTTCAGGTTCCCACTGCCTACTGTTCCTGTGTTCATAGTATTTATATGTATATAAATGATCAACAAATTCATGTTTCCGGTATTTCTATGTAAACAAAGTATCTAAAGTATATTAGTAATTATTAACAAATTCATGTTCCCGGTACATGAACACCAAGCCAACATCATAGACACAGTCTCATCCTGGGATTATTATCTGGGATCCGTTATTTCAGTATTTCCATGGACACCTGCCTTGTCCCGAATGTGGTAAAAACGTGAAACCAAGACACTGGAAAGATGGAAAAGATTGGAAACACAACAGTCCTAGGCAGCTTTCCGATATAGAATGCCATGTTTTGCTCGTTAGTAGGGTGTATGCATGACAGAATGATCACCGAACAATCGGACATGACCGAAAATTCTGAAGGAGTTTGCAAACGAAGAACTAGTCCCTTTCTGCTGTTGCGTAAGTTAGAATGGCATTACTTGGCGCTTATACAGATTTTTAACCGTTCAAACTGCGTCAGGAACGAGTTACATAGAAGTGGAAGCACTTATAAGACAGATTTGGCATAGGTATTACGCCGACTGGTACGCATTATTAAGGCATTAACACTGCTAAGGCCGACAACTTCAGATAGATTATCAAGTAACGCGACTAACATGATTTCCCAAGTTTCAACTTTAAACCCTAACAGAAAATAATTCGGCAATGCTTTTTCACGACTATTACACCAAAGAAAAAACTTTACAATGAACGAATGTCATCGTTCTCGGGCAGTTGGCTCTCTTCTGACCACACATTGAAAGTTGTATGTAATGTCGGTATGTGCAAAACGGTCAATGGATTCGTCAGTTCGACTCCTTATTTTCTGTAATGAATGTCATTGAGGAGGAATAGGAAGTGTTTGGAACAGGACTGATTCAAAACTCTAGCAAATGTAGCGAGGAGGAGACTGGGAAAATAGCACTGACTCAGAAACCTTTTAAAACGATTCAAATAGTAGTAGCAGCGAAGACGGGAACGATGAAACAGATGGCCATGCAATGGCTCGCAATGGCTCTCTAGACACCATTTTTTTATTTTTCATGGCGTTTAATAAATAAAATAATTGGATTTTTAGCTAATTGAAGTCGCATGCCAATAAACCTACTAAAAGTGACAATGAAGGTAAACATTTATTCGTCATTCACGCACTCTGGAAAAAAAAAGAATGTACGAAGTTGCTCGGAGCGCGATCGTGTTTTGAGCTGAGAGCAGCTATAACTATATGCATTTCACTTATCAAAAATTGTTTCGATTGCCTAAATCCCATTGAAACGCCGTCGAAGCTCTCGTAAGCGGACACCCTTGGGAAGCCGAAAAAGTTTCCGCAACTGGAAACTGGCCGCTTACGGGAATGATTCTAGTAAGCAGCCACTAGCAATATAAAGGACAGGTGGCCGCTTGTGCCGATCACACTAAACATTATCAATGCAAAAAAAATACCATCGTATGAAATGAATGTTTGTTTTGTCTTATGCAATACCGATCGTTGCAAAAAAGTGTATATATCCCGTAGTGCAACCGGCGAATATTAACAGTCTCACTGCAATAAAATGTAGTGATGCAGTTCAGAAATGTTTATGAATATCAGCGGGTCATAGTATCAGTGCATAAGATATTAGTCATCTTTGTAACATCATATGTTCTTTTCTTTAATATTCACTGTAATTTCTAAAACAAATCAATTTTTAGTCCATCTCGCGGTTTCGGGATTCCCGATTATTAGTACTACTGTTTCCACCCTAATGCCTTTTCTTTTCGCGAGTTTTAGAATTTTAGAATTCGCGAAAAACATTGAAATTTGGCCAGTTAAAATTCGCGAATATGCGACGAGTCACAAACACAGGTATTACAGTTGAATCTCGCTGTCTCTAACTCGGTTATCTCGAACACCCCGCTATCTCGAACTCAAACCCATTCCCATTGCCCTTGTTTTTCAGTCATTTACCATTGGCTATGGCCATCCCCATAAAATGTTTTGTTTTCCATCGCCCTCTCTCTCATGAAAGTGGGCCGGTCTATCGGTCGGTTAAAAAAAAAAAATGAAAAGCCGAGAAACGAAATATTGACAAATTAATACATAAATAATTCCAAGCAAGCCTTGATTTTTATCCTCCCCATGACCACCATTTTGTTACGAGCCGATATCACTCGAAGACGTCATTACTGGGCTGATTTAGATGTCAGAGTGACTTTAAAGATGTAAATAAAGCAAGTTAAACTTGGAAACACGCGAGAAAAGGGCGCAGGCTATGAATCAGAAATTTTTGTTTTACTTTTTGAAGAAATTGGGTCGGTCGGGCGATGGGAAACAACACATTTTATGGGGATGGCCCATCTCGAACTCCCCGCTATCTCGAACTGTTTTTGGTTCCCTTGAGTGTTTCGAGATAGCGGGATTCAACTGTATTAATTTACCTTTCTATTCTCTTTGGCAATTATCGAGTTTATTTACATAGAACTGAATCTTGCTAAATACATGATACTAAAAAATGGGAGAAGCAGTCCAAAAAGTACATCTAACTGTACCTATTTAAACCTTTAACCTAAAATAATATAATCAACAAAATAACAAAAAGAAACGTGAAAAGAAAATAGCCTGGAGTAAACTGGTCGGCGTCAAGTGGTGTGATATTAACAAGGAGTGGTTTATAAAGGGTCTGATTGCCCTATGGGAATTACAATATAGGT
Organism: Desmophyllum pertusum; assembly: GCA_029204205.1. Lineage (NCBI taxonomy): Eukaryota > Metazoa > Cnidaria > Anthozoa > Scleractinia > Caryophylliidae > Desmophyllum > Desmophyllum pertusum. The sequence goes on along the minus strand of MU827778.1, from coordinate 5,554,790 downwards.
TAACTAACAGTTAAAATAAATACATTTTCTTTCTAAGGATAAACACAATTTTTTACTGTTTTACTGTTGTACTTGTTGTACTGATCCTACTGATCCTATGTTTCTACTGTTCCTACTGTCCTATTCCTACGGTTCCTACACCTATGTACATACGGTTCCTACGTTCTGTTCCTATGTTCCTACTGTTCTTATGTCCCTACTGTTCCTACAGATCCTATGTTCTTACTGTTCCTACTGTTCTATCCCTACGGTTCCTACGTACTGTTCCTATATTCCTACTGCTCCTACTGTTCCTACTGATTCTATGTTCCAAGTTTTAATGTGTATCATATTTCCATCTATATGACGTTAGTCAGGTCGTCGTACACGAGCCATGAGCCAGGATAACAAGCTCTAACGGCTTTCATTTTAGATTTTAACACCCTAAGCGGTACAATACCACAACATTTCACCCCTAAAAGGTACGACAATCACCCCCCTCATTTTTATATCGGAGTCCCCCCCCCCCCCCCCCCCCCCCCTCGGGGTTTCGGTTTTATTCCTCAGTATCGATCTCCTGTTTGGCGTCTTCAAATTGCACGTCATCGTCTTCATCATCCGCCTCACTATCGTCTTCGTGGTCATGAAACACTGACTTGATCATTTGTTTCTCTCTTTCCATCTTGAACTGGAGCTCAGCCGACGTGTCAGGTACCACCCAAGCTATGAAACTGGTGATAGCGTAGACTATGAATTGGAATACAAACACGAAGGCGAGCCGAGCGGCGAGGAGGTGCCAGTATTTCCTGGAGTAGCTGTATGGGTAGGTGTTGTCATAGTAACCAGGGTACCTATTCAATGAGGGAAACAGGAGATAAACTAACCTATAATATAAGTATAGCGGTATACCGCAATTTAAATGAAAACTTATTGATAAATAAGTAAACAAGAGTGACTAAAATGCGAGCGTGCCCGGGGAACGCAACATAGTGAATCCCGGGCTTAGCTCTCGATCCAGAGTCCAGCGTGCTACTTAACCATTAGGCCACCGCGCCTCATACAGTTGACTGTCTTGCTATTGTGAAATTGACAACAGTGTCTTATTACCAGCATGCATGTATTGGTGAGTGTTACTAATTAAGATAAATTGAATGAGAGCGAATCAATTGAATGTTGTTGTTTTACTACCTGCAGTAATCTCTTGTATAGTTCAAATTCTCCGTCGGGTTGTCTGGCTGAGTACCATTTTCCCACAAGTAGAGGGTCTTCAAATCAATGAGAGAAAGGGTAGAATTGACGTACCCCTTTAATGTACCACCCCCAGAGGAATGGCGGTCAGGAGCATACATGACCTTGTAAAGGAGTTTGGGAATGAACTCTGAAGTAAAGGCCAGGATGAACGCGTTTACTAACACCGAGGCCCTGGTTACTGCCTCAAGGACATCGTACCAGGCTCCTATGTCCTCGACACGGGCAACGTCTGGACGACGAAAGTGGCACAAGAACTTGAGGGCGTCCATGCGGATCTCGACAATGGTGTTTATGAGAGCAAACAGTGGACCGAGAGGGAAGGCAGCGACAAACATGGTCACAAAACCGTATTGCAAAAACTGTGTAAGAAAACGTATTGTTGTGTTAGGACATTAATTTTACACTGGCTGCATTGGTAAATTGCGCCAGCCAACAATGTAGAGATGGTTGAGTTAGTGAGTGAATGTGTTGGTGCATCTGAACGAATGCGATTTATAAAGTCAAGAATGGAAACTGAAGTAAGCTTTCTAAGAATGAAGATGGGTGTTTGAATTGAGCATGCAGCCTTTCTTCTCTACGTTCAAGGCCTGTTATTTTTAAATGCCCGCATTTATATTACAGTAGAGTCTCTCCTTAAGGCCAATCACCTCGCTAATACGGACACCTCTCTATTACGGACAGTTTCCCTTGGTACCGGCAAAATTCCCATATATTCTCTATAAAGAAAACCTCTACACGGACCCTCTCTTATACGGACAACGGACACTAAATCTCGGCCCCAGAGAGCAAATTCATACGAATTTAACATCTTTATTACGGACAATCCAGTGATAACAGTTCCAATTCAATACAATTTCGTGTTTGTGGTTCCAGATCAAAGTTAATCAATTGTCACATTGCCCATAATAAAAATAGCATTTGTTTTCAATCAGTTTATCGACATGCCATCGCCATTTGGTCCCATTTATCATCGATATTTCTTATCGTCATTGAAGCCTTTAATTATAAAGTGACGTCATATCATGACCTCTATAATACAGACACCTCTCTAATACGGACACTTTGCTCCGTCCCTTCGGTGTCCGTATTAAGAGAGATTCAACTGTACCTGTAATTGAAAACATCACCTGTTTACCACTGCTAAGTCTTTATAGTCCCAGAGAATTGCACTTAGTCAAGAAGAATCGGCGTCAATAAACCTTCGATCACGTACCTACTTCCAAGTATTCCCAGAACATGTAATTCTTGTCACATGCGGTCAGATCGTAGTCTTGTTCGTACTGAGGAAAATCGTCTAGATTCTTTTTATTTCGACGATTCTTTATCAGATTCAAATATCTGAAAACAAGTATATAAAAATAGCGATGAAACAGCAACTATTGAAAAAGTGCAAAATATGTAATCGAAACAAGGTCGCGCTGATCATGCCGTGGAAATAAGTATGGGAAATGAAGCTCAGTTACGGTATTACAACGGTAAATCAAATTATACAAGATAGGTTGATCTAAAAAAAGCATTCTGCATACATGAGTCTCTTCCAGTCCATAGATTGGTTAGTTCGAGTAACGTGATGTCGGAGCCTCGATCAGAAGAAAAATAAAAATAACTTTCACAGCATGGCGCGATTTCAAAAAATTATCATGGGGTATGGGGAATCCTTCTCTTAGATCATCCTCTCTTGAACTATATTCATGCTGTGCAATTGAAGACTCATTGAAATGAGTTGCTACTTACGGCATTGCCATCTCAAATATGTTGGAGAAAATTTGCTTTCCCACCATGATAATAAAAAGTTGCACAGCAAGTTCAAAAAAACATCCTTGCTCACTGCACCCATCCAGTCGATACTTCCCCAACACTCTTCTGTACCTTCCTGGAGATCCAACAATCAGATCCGATTTAAAGAAAGCGATATAAATTATGGCTGAATAGTTGTTGACGAACTGGAAAGAAGACATTTTCCACGTGAAGCTGTCTTTGTAAGCGGTTTCGGTCGGTGGGTTTTCCCAGTCAGTCAGCCAGATTGCCAGCTTGATGTAAACTTTGGATAATAACATTATTACAACGAGATTTAGAAATGCTGCAGATGCTGTGGTTATAATACGAGCGCGTTTTTGAACCGTGTTGTCATCATTGCTGCTCAAGACGGCAAACACAGCTGCCCGGTACACCAAACACCAATGGCTGCTGCTAGAACAAGAAGAATCATAAAACCAACTACACCAAAGACTGCACCATATCTGCGATACGTCTTAAATTTTGATACCACAGGTTCTATTTTACCGGTATCTGGATTCGTTTTAAAACTGGAAAAATTGCAATTGTTCGTCTGGTAAGCTTCTCTTGTATTCAGGGCGAAGTTGTTCTTCCTCTTCTTCGAAGTCGGCTGTGTGCCATTCCTGAGCGATGGCAGCTTGACGTCGTTTCCATAACTCGAGGAAACAGCGTAGCCCAGATTGACGCCACAAAGGCGAGGAGCACCGTTCCATCGTTGTCAAACAGATGCGTTATGTAAGCATACATGCAAGTGTCTGGGGCCAGGTTCCAGTAGCTACATTGTTTTGTCACACAGTGGACACATGTACCAACGGCCTCTTCTTTCCTCACTGCAAAGATCACGGACCGGAGTGTGGGAGCCTGCCGATGCAATTCCATAGATAAACACGAGCAAGCCAACAATGGCAAGCGGAAGCAACATAGCGGTGTAGAATCCCAGCCAGGCAAAGTACAGGCCGAATTCATGACCGAAGTAATCCTTGATGGCATCATAGGGCTGGTACTTGAGGCTTCTACCAAATCTTGCCCAGTCTGCCTTCAATTTCTGTCGATCATTTGTCGAAGCTTCCCCTTCATTACTCGAGTCTGGCCCATCATGAAGTGGGTACCCGGCGATGTAGGCCTGGTCTAGGAGAAGCCTCTGTAGCCCCACTCCATCAGGTCCCTTTGCGAAAACGGGCATTTTGAAGCAGCTGCTGAATAATATAATGGCGATCTATAACACTGAAAAAGCTGTCCTTGTCCTCGTTGTTCACAAACTCGCTCAGGTGATCTTCCACGAACTGGGCCATGAAGAAATTTGGTTTTTCTTCAAGAATGGGATTATGTACAACTAAAGGATTTTTACTGTTCAGATTTTCGACTCTTGTGGCACCAATTACATCTTCCAGCCAAGATGTAAAGACCGCGTCGTCAACTCGAAGTGGAACCTTCAGTTTCATCCGCTCAGCGCTCTGTGCCAACACCTCCCAAGGCGCGTTAATGAGTATAAAATGGCGTTCTTTTCCTGGATCCTGCAACGACAGACAGTCTATAATGTATGTAATGATCACTATTAAATATACCACAAAAGCTCATTAGTCTTAAGCTGCAAAAGTGAAATATTTTCAAATTATCGATGATAGAGAAACAGTGTTAGTAGTGGTAAGTTGCTACAAATAGCATTATTTAAGCCCCGTTAAGTGGGCATTGAAAATGACGGAAAATTGACATTTTGCCGTGGGTATGAATTGATTATTCTGTGTTCTGCAAAAAATGCTTGAGTGCCCGCGGATGTTACTAAAACCAGGAACGGGGAACGAGGAACGAGGAACGAGGAACGAGGAACGAGGAACGAGGAACGGGAACGAGGAACGGGGAACGAGAGGTCAGCGGTATTTTTCATAAAAATTCAAAACGATGGAGAAAAGGGAGGAGGGGTCTGGAAACCAGTTGTATCAAAATGGCGGCCAATTCTTGTTACTGTTGATGTAGAGGTCAAATCTTTGTCAAGAATCCTTTGTTACGGTTTGGAAATGATAAAGAAAACAAACGCGTTATGTGTACTAAAGCGCAACGAGGTATTCGATTTTCTAATTGACAAGAATATGCCGTTTTTTTGCAGTCTTACTCGATACGGATCGATATAAAGTTATCTCATCCCCGGGATCGCGGATCATGCGGTCTTTCGTGGCATTCTATTTTTCCATCGCGAATATGGGCCAGCAGAAAGTCCTGGAGTATCCAGACTTTAGGAGTGAAGTAGACGGACATCTTACAATTTTGGTTAAATGATTTTCGTTCTGAGAAGGTACAACTTCTGCTTGTTTACTGTATTTTTAGGATTATTTTTGTAAAGATTGTTCTATGCATTCTTCGGATATTCTTCGGACATCTTCGGAAGTCTTCAAGTCATCTTCGGAAAACTTTGGAATTCTGCAAATTCTCATACTAAGAGTCCAGTCCAGTTTTAAATCTTCCAAGATAATCTTGTTTTTTTCTTTTTTTACACAAAAAGTAACATTTTTTATTAATTTTATTCTATTATTATTTTTAATTTTTAATAATTTTTTAATTTATTATTTTTTAATGTTAATTTTTTTTAATTTTTGTTTTAATATATTTTTTTCAACCTGCAACCTACAACCTGCAGTTTACACCCTCTGGCTATAGGGAAAGTTTTGGAATTGAAAAATATTTTTTTCCCTTGACTCTAGGTGTCAAACACTTTTATAACTGACTTCTTAAGTAAAATCCAATGCAAGCACCTTACAACAAAGGTGTCAAGAGAAACATCCATAAACCTTATATAAAGCTGGTGAGTCAGTGACCATGGAGTAAACCTCCCTGCCAAATAATGCAGGGGTTTGCTGTAGTACTGCTACCCTGAATATTGCAAAGAGCACATTTTACCTTAGTTTCAACAGTCTCTATCACAAGTAATATGTGCTTTTTACAACTTTACAGGGTTTGACTTAATCTTCTAATTCCAAATTATAAAAATAATATGACTAAATAGAACATGTAACTGCGTACGTTGTTGCAAAGAGATTTGACTACATCACCATGCAATCTCTTCTGATGTGTAGTTCATTGTAACTTATTCAGTTCATGGCAATGATTCATATAAAATTATTTGCTTTTTATCCTTTACTTTGACTTAAACAAGCACCTCAATTTATATTTTCTCTGTGCATCATTTTAAGGTGACTGGTAACGGCTTAACACAGCAGTTGTGCTTTGATGGATCGATACTACCTCCCTATATCAGTTGATGCAAATTATTAAATTGTGTTATTTTGATAGTAAATGTACTGGGTATAGAATTCGTACCAATCATCATGCATAAGCAGTGAGAATAGCAAGGCTTTTTCAACACACATTAACTTAAAAAAATATATGATCAACTATAGACTTTAAATAATCCGAAAAAGATTCACAGGGAAAATTACATTTCTGTCATTTCTAAATGCATAGAACAATCTTTACAAAAATAATCCTAAAAATACAGTAAACAAGCAGAAGTTGTACCTTCTCAGAACGAAAATTATTTAACCAAAATTGAAAGATATCCGTCCACTTCATTTTCTCCTAAAGTCTGGATACTCCAGGACTCTCTGCTGGCCCATATTCGAATGCTGCGATCCGCATGATGAGATAACTTCATATCGATCCGTATCGAGTAAGACTGCAAAAAACGGCATATTCTTGTCAATTAGAAAACTGAATACCTCGTTGTGCTTTAGTACACATAACGCGTTGGTTTATTTATCATTTCCAAGCCGTAACAAAGGATTCTTGACAAAGATTTGACCTCTACATCAACAGTAACAATTTTGCCGCCATTTTGATACAACTGGTTTCCAGACCCCTCCTCCCTTTTCTCCACCATTTTATTTTTTATGAAAAATACCGCTGACCTCTCGTTCCCCGTTTCCCGTTCCTCGTTCCTCGTTCCTCGTTCCTCGTTCCCGTTCCTGGTTTTAGTAACATCCAGTGCCCGCGGACTTTTCAGTACCAAGGTCCAAATATTCCTTTCCGACTTCAAATTTGATATCAGTTTTTTTTTCAAAGGAGAGGGGGCCAGGGATACCCCAGGGAGAAAACTGAAAATCCGGCGCAAGTTTTGTAGTGTAAGGATGATGTTATACTAGGATGTCAACAAAACTTTTATATTAACCAGTCGTATGCATTTTGAGAAAATTAGCTAACAAAATCTCAGTTTTCAGGTTAAAAATATCTCAAAAATTACATTTCTGGGCATGAACTCTCCTCCCCCCCCCTCCTTGATCCAGAGTCTAGGTTAGTGCAGGAAGTGAAATAAATATCACCATGAATGTTTCCATCCCAAGGACTAACTACACACAAAATACGAAGGGAAGTTTATTTTGACCATTTCCAACCTTAGCGACATTCGTTCTTAATACCGCACCTTCATTGCCGAGCTCAGAGGAGCCAATGGCTCAAAATGGCTCAGAGTATTAATTCTCCTTACATTATTCACATCCATTTATTTTTAATGTTCTGAGAATGTGGTGGTGCATCAAGACAACATTTTTCACTGAGTTGATGAATTTTTAATTAATAATTATCATCACCTGTTTGCTTGGTTCAGAATTTTAAGATGAAAATATATGAAGGTCACTCCCTGGTAGGCTAAATACAAATATAGATGGTACGGTATATGTGGGTGAAGAATATGACTTGATAGAAATAGTGAGATTGAGCATCATGTTCTACAACAAACGGCAAGATTCAGCTTGTAGTTGATTCTCTTTCAATTACTTTTCCTCTGATCGTTAAATATATTCATCGGAAAAATCGAAAATAATTCACACGTTCTCGGCAAACGCGAAACTACTCACTGTACCATAGAAACTGTAAACAACAGGCAGCAAAACTGAGATTTTTTGCCGTTCGCGGAAAAAAACAAACGGAAGGCTTTAAAATCTCTCTAATATTACTTAACAAATCGGCAGAGTTCTAAAACAAAAAGAACATAAGCTTACCTGTTCAATGGCCACCACCTTGCGCTGCAGGACTAACCCGAATTTATTTTCAAGGCAACTTTCAAACGTATTTCTCCTTGCTGCAAGCTTTCTTATCTCTTGATCTGGATCATCGTCAAGCTCACAGATATCCTTTAGAGACTCGTACACAAGCACGTAATCTATGTTCGTTTCTTGTGTATTATCACTCGAGCGCGATTCGCTTTGCTCTTGAGCGAGAGATGCAGATGATGGTTCAGTCAACTCGATCTGAATTTGGTCGATTTTGTCCAACCTTGAATACGATCCTCTTTCCATATTGCTATTTGTGCCCTTAAAACCCAATTGGATGAGGTTAAAGATAGTTCCGTGAAATCTAAGATTAACTATGTGTGCAGTTTGATTGCTCTTCGCAGACGTGAAATTAAACTGTAGCGTTACAAACTTTTTTTGAGAAATGAAACTTGATATTATGTAAAGTTTGTATAGTATTATTAATTCATAATGTTTGCTGTCACAGTAACGCGCTAATGTCAGTCTATGTTATCTTTTATTTGGAATTAAATGTAGATATTTTTCAGCTGCCTTCAAAAAGCAAAAGGCTTTTAAATTCAGGTTTTAATGCCTAAATTAACAGACAGGAGAAGAAGTAAAACAAAGCATAATTCGATTCCGATATTTTTTCTTATACACAGAGACGTCGATGGTTTTCTCCTATCGAATGTAAATATTGGCAAAATTGAACGGTTGAGCGATTCTCTCCTCCCTGAGTAATTACTCGTTTTGTTTGGAAATTTACCAAGTTTTTTTCCTTTATGAAAAACATTCATTTTTGTGAAAATGATAAATAAATAAAAATTAATCCTGAATGAACACGTGAGAAGGAAAATAACGGCACTTTTATGTTTCATGAATTGACTTCCTTTACATCCAAAGTAAAAAGATCCTGGTGAATCTAAATACACTAAAATATGTGGTGGTGGTGGTGGTGAAACTAACGCCTCTTGACAATGCTAATGGTCTCTTGACACGGAGGGTGGTAGGGCTGGGTTTGTGACAATAAATAGGGCGTTGGCAGTATTACGTGCCAACTTGGTTATACATAACAATTGAAAGTGGTGCCTTTTTGCTGGTTTTCTGTCAAATGGACAATAGCTCTTGGCAGGACCCTAGCTGTCACATAACCAAGAAAATAATGTGTGGAAAGCTTTATGATGATATTCCTAATGAACCTTATGTACCTGTTCACTTTATAACATTTTACTAAGCTTAAAACTCCCATGCCTCGATGACTTCTTCAATAGTGTTAAAGCTTATCGATGCTTAGTGCATACAGTAAAGGATCCTTATCATGATACCCTATCCTAGGACAGCGGACAACGTTCGGTAAATTGCGCGAGAACAAATAAAAAGGAGTATAGTAGGCGCTTGGACAAAATATTTTTGCATTCATCGTCGATTTTATTCGAACAAATAAGGAGGATGTCCACTTATCGTAGTATTAGATTGGGTAAGTTTAACTTGACTTCATGGTACATGTATAAACAGGTACCGGGTCAGTAACGGATAACTGATAACGGGTGACAGCTAACGGGTAACTGAGGTAACGGGTAAAGGGTAACGAGTAACAGGTTAAGGGAAACGGGTCGTTTTGTTATATAAAGTGTAGCGACGTCAAGTTTACTAAGACTGTCAGAATACTGAATTTCTCTTCTCGTGTCACTCAATAGCACATTCGGTGCAGCTTTTTTCTTTTCGGCCAATCAGACAACAATGTTTCCACGGTCGTTTTTCAGTTTTCACCGATTCCTTTTTCAAGTCGATCGAAGTATTAGCACTGTACACGCGCGACACCGCCGTGTTTGTAAGGTTAACGTTAAACGTTATTGTGTACTTTTGAAGCCAGATTCTTAAATAAAACAATTATTGCTTGTTTGCAAATTCTTGTTTGGGGTGGGAGGTAGGGAGTACACCCAGTTCCCGCCCGTTGCGGTTCCGCTTCTATTGCAAACTATTACACAGTTGTGTTTTTTCATTTTCCCGGTTCCCGCCATCTTGAGAATCCCGCTTCCCGCTTCCCGCTTCCCGCTTCCCGCCCTCTGTTCCCACGCTTCCCGTAGATTTCCCGCCCCAGTCTTTACCCCCGGATTCCCCAACCCCACCTCGCACAAAGATGCGAAAAATGCGTTGCAAATCACTCTTAGAGGATGAAAGATTAATATTTCAATTTACGGTTATCCTTTCTACTGCTTGATATTACTTTATATTATTACTAATATTATCAGTCGCAGATAAAATGGTTCAACAAGCCCGTGCGAAAAGGAAGTGGATGACCGACTGTTGTTAGGTATTCAACACTGAAGTTGTTATATTAATGTTGGAGCAAGAGCGCAATTGAGAAGAAGAAACCGCTCGCTCAAACAGAAATCATCATCTTCCGACGAGTATCTGTCACTTTTAAATAGGAATTATCAAGATATAACATAAACTTGACAGAAATTGCTTTCAAAAATTCTCCAGAGTTCATTATTCCCTACTCCCTCCCGTTTTTTCCCCACCCCTCTCCCTTCCGTTTGGATTTAATAATTTTCATATATTTGAATTACAAATTTTACTCATGTTTTAATTATTCGTATTTCTTCATCACCTCCACACGCGGTTAATGGTTGATGCGCTTGCTATGCAAGTTTCATGTAACATGACAGAGTTTATCTACGGAGTAACGAATGGGTTTAACATTACCGTGATAAGGAAGAGAAGAACGTATCTACAAAGTCGAAGGTTGCAGCCGGAGTGTTAATGGGAGATGAACAAGACCTGGTGTTATCGTTGTAACTTATTGCTTTGAGAGACCACCGTGTTGAGTGGAACGGAGAGTGGTTTTGGAATATGCCTTCCTTTTTATTCTTCACTCTCAAGGTAACTCCTGAATGCTTTATTAATTTTCCAGTGTTATTTGCTATAAATATTCCGCCAAAGATACTCTTCTTCGTCGTCGCAAGATAATCCACATAATTTATTTTGAAGAATTATGCAAACCTGAATAATTATTTTGTATCTGTATGTTTAATTTTATGTTCAATTTATAATCACGATATGTTATTTATATTCGTTTCATGGTGGCTCACTCGTATTCAGTTACTAGTTTGCTCGCGGAGGCTAGAGCTTGCAAAATTATTGTGCTCGTTAATTACAAATTTCAAAGCCACTTTGAACATATAATCTATTTCATTGTTTGTCCTCAAAAAGATGACAATTAGAAAATATTATTGGTAAAATGTGTTATATTACAGTCTAAAAATATATTATAAAATTATTAAAACCTTGGTAAAATTATGCACTTTAATTTATAACTAAACTGAAAACTTTTAGTGAGTTTGAATTTCGACGTTTGGAGTTCTTCGATTCTCAAGGCACAAGCTGTCGACTGCGGAATTCAAATAGATTTTTCAAAACTTTGGGAAACGCCAAAAGAACGTTAAATGTTGCGGTATTTGATTTATTGATAATTAATTGATAAACTCTATTAATCTTGCACATTCAGTAAACTTAATTTCTCTCTCCTCATCAGGCGAATGGGAAACAGCGAGATTAATGTGAGCAATCAGGATTGAATCCTAGTGAAAAGAAAACTTGCTGACAATGGTACATCACAACAGACTTAAACAGGTTAGTAGATGTTTGTTTAATTAGACCTGTTCTCTATTCCCCCTTCTAGGCTTTGTTTACATTTTAATTTGACGCCAATAAGCTTTTTCTGAGGAAATAGGGAAATCCAAGATGGCGGATATAATGTCGTCACTTGACGGTTGTTTGAAGCCATATGACGTCATAACCAACAGATAACTATCTTATGTTGTAAGGCAGGCTCAAGGTGTTCAACACGTAAATCCATGGGAGGGGTTCCATCTACCCTCCCCCCTTGTATGGTTATGGGGGTATGACTTTGATGTACGTTCGAGGGTTACCCTACTCAATAATATTCCCTTTCTCTATCCATCTTGCACATTCAGTAAACTTCATTTCTCTTTCCTCGTCAGGCGAATATGAAACAGCGAGATTAATGTGCGGCAATCAGGATTGAATTCTAGTAAGATGAAAACTGGCTGGCAGTGGTACATCGCAACAGGTTTAAACAGGTTAGTATATGTTATTCAATTATAACTGTTCTCTCGACCCCCTTCTAGGCTTTGTTTACATTTCAATTTGGCGCCAAGAAGAACGGAGGGACCTCACTCTACTTTTGGCGCCAGATCTAATTACTTGGCTGTGCATTGTTAATTTAAAATTGGGTTTCAATTGTCATAATATATTTTTGATACCTTTAATCTAGAAATAGTACGTTTTAAAAAATTGCATAAAATGTTATCTGCAAGTATTGTTATGAGCATTTGTTGACTGCCTTGTACGACGTTTTATCGACATTTCAGCTGGATTAAATTAAAAAAAAAAAAACGATAAAAAATAGCATAATGTACAATTGCCTAAAGGGGCCCGGGGTCGAGATCATTAAACTAGTTCTTGTTTATTGATAATGCAATTAAGGGGATCTCAATATGTATATTATTGATTTTAAATACTTCAGTGCTGTGATACCAAAATTCGTAGATACAATCTCCACCTTTCTTAGAAACTATAAGGGGGCTAGGTCGAGTTATTTCATACAGTTTTGCAAAATGTAAAATGATCTTAAACTGTAATGGCCACTCCGATAAAATAGCAGTTCAAAACAATATAAAACAAAAATAAGTTTAACAACGAAGAATATATTTATTTCATGAATGTTTCGATTTTGGCATTTTTATGATCAAAGTAATACCGAAAGAAAGAAACAAAGCGACCTTAGCATACCATGACGAGGTAAATTACTTGTTGAACACCAAAGAAAGATTGTGAAACACGCATCGTGGTTCTTTCGAGTTATATTAACATAAATCGAGATTTTTCCAGTTAAAAAATGCGAAAACTGCATTGGCTGTTTGGCTCTCTGACTTGTATAACGAACAAACCTTAAAGAACTGTCTATTTTCAAGAACATTAACTCAACTGTCTGTCTTATATAACGAAGACATCATACAGAACTGTCCATTTGTTCGTCAATTTGTCCATCGTTTGAAAATGGTTTGAATTAAACCGAAATATTACCTTTCTATCAATCTATCTTCTCGTTGTTGGCTCAAATATTGAGTACTGCAGGATGTTCTTCGGAGTTATTTCATACTTTATTATTTACACCTGTCCATTTACATTGTAGAAGAACATCCATTCAACTTTCTGACTTATATAACAAAGAAACCTTACAGAACTGTCCATTTTCAATAACATTGACTCAACTGTCTGACTTATATAACAAACAAACCTTACAGAATGGTCCATTTTCAATAACATTGACTCAACTGTATGACTTACATAACAAACAAACCTTACAGAACTGTCCATTTTCAAGGACATTGGCTCAACCGTCTGACTTATATAACAAACAAACCTTACAGAACTATCCATTTTTCACGAACATTGACTCAACTGTCTGACTTATATATAACGAACAAACCTTACAGAACTATCCATTTTCACGAACATTGACTCAACTGTCTGACTTATATAACAAACAAACCTTACAGAACTGTCCATTTTCACGAACATTGACTCAACTGTCTGACTTATATAACGAACAAACCTTACAGAACTGTCCATTTTCAAGAACATCCACTCAACTGTCTGACTTATATAACAAACAAACCTTACAGAACTGTCCATTTTCACGAACATTGACTCAACTGTCTGACTTATATAACGAACAAACCTTACAGAACTGTCCATTTTCAAGAACGACTCGACTCTCTGACTTATATAACAAACAAACCTTTTCTGACCTTTCTGTCTTCTATAACTTGTAGAACTGTCCATTTTCAAGAACATTGACTCAACTGTCCAACTTTTGTAACGAACAAACCTTACAAAACTTTCCATTTTCCAGCACATGTCTGATTGTCTGACTGTCTGACTTTTGTAAGGACAAATTTTACAGAAACCGTCCATTTTCAAGAACATTGATCTTGACTCAGCTGTCTGACTTTTGTAACGAACAAACCTTACAGAACTGTCCATTTTCAAGAACACTGACTTATCTGTCTGACTTGTATAAGGAACTAACCTTACATAACTGCCCTTGTTCAAACCGTTGTCTCAACTGCTTGACTTACATAACAAACAACCCTACAGAAATTCACATTTTAGAAAAGAGAACAAGGCTAATTCTTAATGTAGTATAACTTAGACAATGTAGTATGGCTGAGAGGCCATTTCTAATATTCAAATAAGACTCGCTCGCTTCGAGGAGGTAAAGAATAAGTAGTCCAAATGATTGCTAATATTTAAGGTGGCTCTATCGGATTTTTCAGTGGCGACACCTTTCCAGTTTGAACACGAAATATAAAGATGTAACAAATAAACCAGGAAATTGAGTATCATACTTTTGCAAGATATATAGATTGAAATTCCAGACGAAGCGAGTTTTATCGAGATCAGAGTTACCATAGCAACGCGGTGACGTCACTGCCATTTTTACATATCGTCGATTTTCTTGAAATCTACAAGTTCAGTTTCAAAACGGTCCATGGTACATGTAGTTAATATAATTGTCTTTAGGTGTACTGATTTTAAATAATTTCCATGAGAGCGTTTTCAAGAAAGATTCGGTTGAAGTGAAACAAATCAAAAACAATTTTATCGGGTTGCTCAAACTTACGTTTACCGGTCTAGTGCGAAATATATTTTGATCTAAAATTGCTTCTAGACTTTTAAACTATCTTGTATGAAAAGATGAAAGAAATCGCTTCATTTGATTTCGAATAATATCAACGTTAATAAAATACATATTTTGCCCTTTTGTCATAAATAGGGCTATGACTTTACTTAAAAGGTCACGATCCAAAAACCGACTGACTACATTAAGGCTAGCCTCCTCCGCAGGCAACTCTTACATAAAGGCACGAGTGAGAGACTGGTACGGAGGACAAAAAGGTGACTGAGTGGGGTGGGGGACAGGAAGAGAGGAAAAAAAAGAAGGATGCTCTTTTGCCCCTTTCTTGCCCCAGACCCCGGAGACCCAGGAGGAGTTGCCTGCGGAGGAGGCCTACATTAAGGCTTTAGCCTTTTTCTTTTCTCAAAAGAAGAAAAAAACGAGATCAACAAAACTTTCATGGTGTCAAAACCTAAGTTTCAAGACACATTTTGGCATGATCGAAAAGTAATTTCATCAAAGCAGTGTTTATCTCTCAGTCCATTTTCAAAAAACAACGGTTGGAAAATATTTTTTGCGATTTTTTCCAAATGAAACATAAAATTATATATTATATATTTTTTTATTATCAATATTGTATATTTTATTTGTCAAACAATAGTTTAAAGTGACAGTATTGTCTTCTCTACATGAAATCTGGATCACGTAAAATATACCTTGTTTATCGTTGTCGTATGGCAATATCGATTTCACTCAACTTACATCATGGCAAACTTTACTGGAAGACCCTCTTTCAGATAGTGGCAAAATAATTTCTTGATAAGATTTGATGCATGGTTGCGAGCATATCAAAACCATCCTTTATCCTTTATACTTATGTGAGTTCAGTTAAAAACACAGATCTGGAGGATGATCTCAAAGAAGATTTCGCTCAGGGAGGGTAGATTTATTGATCACTTTTCACAGTCATAGAGTAATAGGGAAGATATATGTTTACAAACATTGTTTTTGTTATTGAAATTTGCCATCCAATAACTCTTTGTTTCACCAGCCAATAGTTATCTGATTGGCACATTAATACAATAGATGACATCATTGATGTCTCGGTTATATACAATGCAAGTAATGCGAAAAAATATGTTTGTAAGGGCCGGTTTTTATGGAAAAAATTATGCCTGGTAAGAGGGTCACCCTCCATACCGAGCCACCCCGGGCGGGATAATTTTTCATACATTTCTTTATAAATAGCAGCGAACCGTTTACATGAGAAATCGCAAAGTTGGCTCGGGGGGCAGGGTAACCCTGGGTGGGGGGTAACTCGCTTTGAAGGTAGGGTGACCCTGGGAGGCGGGCCATATAAACACTTTGGCTATTGTTGTCTCACCTACCAGGGACAAGTCGGGACATATAGAGCATGCGCGAACACGAGAGGGCCAAGTTTTGGCTCGGTAAACAGGGACAACTTTTTTCATATAAACGCTCGGTAAAATATGGCTCGGTTGGGAGGGTAACGCTCCTACCAGGGACAACTTCTCTCCATGTAAATAGGTCCTAAATTAATGCAGTTTTTTGTTATTTCTATCAGGATTACAAGTACAAGCACAGGCACATGGACATGGAGAACATGCGAAGATAGACAAACCAAGCGTTATTAAAGTAAAGGTAGAATTGGGATTAGATTTCAAAATAGGATTTAAAAATCGGATTTAATTTTAAACATGGAAGGCGCGCACTATAAGAGGGGCTTCCCAAGGGTATTAATTTTGTTAATCAACATGATGATTTTTTTTATTCTGGGCCAAAACCTGCCGCGCAACCGAGCGTTATAAAGTGATTAATCAAGAGCTTTTACCATTTTTTCTTTGGAATATTTCGGTTTAATTTGCAAGAAATAGAAAGGAAAAAATCCAATTAAAATTCAAAGTGTTCGAAAAACCTCGTTCAAAATAAAAAAAAATACTGTATCACTTGTTCATTGTTGAATTCACAAGTTGAAATAATATCTTGCTAAATAGGGTATTAATTTCGTTAATCAACAAGATAAAATTATTTTCTCGGCATATAAAACTTGCCGCTAAACCGAGCATTACAAACTGACTCATTAACATATTTTACTATTTTCTCTTTTCTCTTTGGAATATTTCTATTAATTTGGAAGAATTAGAAAGCAAAGAAGATCAAATTAAAGTTTTGTTATCACAAATGGCGTGCGTGTTTACGCCGCTGTGCGACAACCCTGTGCAATTCAAACTCGTTAAAAAAAAAGTATTGACAATACTGCTTGTTGAATTCACATGTTGAAATTTTATGTTGTTGAGACCATAAGAGAAGTCTTTGAGTTGTAAAATTGTGAGTTTCCAGCAAATACGCAAATCAATTTAAATGTGTTTCATGCTCAAACGCAAAAGTTCGAAAACAAAATGCAAATCTTTATAAACTAAAAGGCGACAAATCCCTTTTATAGTGCGCTTTTGTGTTTAAAATTAAAATTCGTAATTTGTTTTTCTCGACACCGTAAATTTTCGTTTTCAGTTGTAAGTTGTTTACGATTCAATGAATGTAAAATTCTGAAATCTCATATTTACCGCAGGAAACGAAACTGTTTTTTAAACATTTTCTTGTTTTAATCGCTTGAAATTATACCAATTATTTACATTTTGTTTTGATTTTTTTTTATGAAATTAAGAAATCATTACTCAAAAAGTTTCATTTAGAACGAATGGATTGTAAACTTTCTCAACCAAAACAGAAAGCAATGTTTCAGCAAGTTGTATTTATATATTAAAAAGTTTATAATCACGATCGTTGTTGGTGTATTTACTCCAGTATTTTTAACATGTTTGTCAAAATTTGTTTATATGGTAATCGCTGTTCAAATTTTAAAATTTCCCGCCAAAGACTTCGAAAAAATACGGTCGCCTAAAATACGCATGCGCCAATTTTTTTTAAAGTTGGAATTTATTTATATGCTAATTTATGTTCAATTTTTATTTTTTCCGCCAAAAAACTTAGAAAAAATACGGGCGCCTAAAATACGCATGCGCCATTTTTTTAATATTATGTATATAGATATTAATAGCCCATGTGTATTACATATATTTAATATTTCTATTGTTGCAAATTGCAATTAATAATAATAATATTATTATTTATCAAATAAACATTCAAACGATTTCATGTTCAAGTGTTTTTATTGTTTTATTCCATTTCTTTCTTTGTTAACTTAATTAAGAAAAAATCATTTAAAAAGTGTGAAGACGTTTTTCTTCCTATATATACTAAGTCTTTTGGCGGGAAAATTTAAAAAAATTTGCACAGCGTTTTCCCTAACAACTATTTCTGACAAAAAGTTAAGGGTTCCCCCTTGAAATAATTTTTCCGCCAAAAGTTAATACAACTTCTCGTACAAAAAATTGCCATTTTTTTTTTCAATTTCCGTACTTTTGGTTAAAACGTGTCCAATTTTAAAATTGTGTTAAGTTTTCCGAGAACTTTTATTGTACGAGAAGTTGTATATATAATATAATATAACTACAAAATAAACCACTTCACTGCTTCCGCCATTTTGAACAAGATACAAACATAGCGCGAAATACAATGTTTGCATGGGAATCCGATAACAAATAATTTCTGTAAAATTAAATTTCTGACATATTCACAGTCTGTAAACTTAAAATACCTGGCAAAACATTTTACTGATCAGATTTGAGGCATGTATATGGAAAGCATGCAGTTTTAATTTCAGTTTTCATTACATATGTTTTGTAGCCTCAAACCTGATCAGTAAAATAATAAATTATTTTGCCAGGTACGTCAAGTATTCAGACAGTGAACATGGCAGAAATCAAATCTTACAGAAATTATTCGACATCAGATTACCAAAAAAACACTGTATTACACTCCATGTTTGTACCCTGTTCAAAATAGCGGGGAAAACTGCGAACTGGTCTATGGCGTAAAATGGCAAGCTATAAACAATTATATCAATAAACATCCGATTTCAATGTCTTTTCCTCCCTTATCAACAAACGAATTTGGTTTAAAAATTACTCCCGAAAAATATTCGAAATTTGTTCTGTCCGATAACTAAGCTGATTGATAAGAAATCGTGTTTATAGCTTACCATTTTACGCTTCTAGAATAATGTTGAAGTCCGACAGGTTAAAATCAAATATCGGTATGTTACATGGGACAATGTTTGGCAATACGAAATTATAATTTTTTAATTTGCCAAACAATCTCGAGCATGAAAAAAAACACAATAAAATGTGAACCTTTTTCAGTATCTTGGATAAATGTATGTCCAAATTCGTATAAAACATTTAATTTCTCGTCTGATTTTGTCCCAAGTAACGTACAATCGATATGAGATTAACAAGCCCTGGACTTACAAAGCAATGTCTTGTTGAGAAATTGTCTTCGTTAATGCAAAATTGAAGCCTGTAATTGAAGTTGTAATTCAAGACGATTCTGTTCACAAGCGCGACACGGTTCGAACTAGATTTTACAATTTCTAGAGCTCAATTTCTGCTTTCATTGCGAACGATCATTTTTCTTGTATTTCTAACAAGTGTCAAGACAATTGCACCCTATTTCACATCTCGTTCGATCTTTGTTTTATCTCTTCAAACAAGACATTGCTTTGTAATCGAATACTACCCGTACAAGTATGATGAAAGAGGAAAATAAGTTAAGGTGGCACTGTCACGTTTAAAAGAAGCTGAAAGCGTCGATACCAAAAACCCAATGGAAGCGCTGTTTAAAATTTCGGAATAATCAAAAAGTGTAAACTAATAAACACTGAAAATATCACGCACGTCCATTTGTGTTCAATGGTTTCCACCAGTCTCTTCGATGCAAGTTCCTTGACAGTCGAAGCAATGGGGTCCTTTCGAAATATTAAAATTCAGCTTGACAACGAGGCTGAGAGGACACAGACAATGGAAATTGAACAAGCGTGTTTATTCTTTCTTTTTTGTGTACCCTCAGCCTCGTTATCAAGCTGAATTTTAATATCTCGAAAGGACTCTATTGATCATGTACACTGTCCATGTCTGTTGGTCAATAAATGCATGTCGCCCAGTAACGTAGTTTTAGGTTTGTGAGCTACGTGGATACGTGGATATTGTAGCAGTGGCTGTCGGATCCACGCGATGATCTCAGAAGTCCTCTTGATGTAGAGTATTGTCGCTGGTAGTGTAAGTATTAAACAGGTGCAGTTAGGTTGTTGGTTGTTTCATTAGGTTCAGTAGTTCGGTGAGTATTTCGTTTGATGAAGTCAGTGTTGTAATTGTTCTTCGACTTGTGAAAACACGTTCAAGGTATCTATTCGGTATGGCTGTCTGGTGTGTCACAAACTTGTTTTTCAAACGTATTTCTTGCTCGAAAATCGCTTAATTATCCTCGTTGCTTCAAACTGTATAACTCGGAAAAATATTTCTTTCCTTCGCAATTGCAAGATATTATTATTTTGTGCATATTTTGACCGCGAATCGAACACTTAAACTCTTAGTGCCACTTAAATTATTATCCTCTTATATGTATTTCATGTTGAGCGATCACTTCTCCAAACTTCCATATATACATTTCTTTGAATGTCAGTTCTGATAATTTGGTGGTACATATTCTAACTTGGTTAGTGATTTAATAATTTGTATTAAATTGAATGTCATTCATTCTTTTTGAAAAGCTAGTTTAGAGAATTTGGCGATCCATCAAGACAATATTCCCAAGTTGGTGATCAATTATTAAAAGACGAAAAACTAATTTTAAATTGACAAATGGCGTTGTATTTACATTGTAATATCTTGATCATAATATTATTGTTTTGTGTGAAGTGATCGCTCAAAAAATCATTATCGTGCTGCTCCGAAAAGATGGCGGCGACCACATTGTTTGTCAACTCTTTACGTCAAAATCTAGATACATTTCTTTGAATGCTAGTTCTTACAATTTGGTGGTTCATCAAGACAATATGCCCTAGTTGATGAGTTTCTTTATTCTCATCACCTTACTGCTCGACATTGATAATGAAAGGAAAAAAGAAATTAGATGTAAATGAAAAGGTTTTAAAAGCCACCATGTTTTTGGAGAACATTCTAAAGATAAAAATAAATTCTTAACTTTGTGCCATCCTCTGTTGTGATAGATGATGCAATGACATTTTCCTTTGTTTCCAGTCTTCCTTTTACAGTCACTTGATCTTTGCCTTCCACTGGAGAGAACAGACAACATACATGATGAGTTATTGTTGAAAAATGCACACAAAACCGTGTGACGTGAATAATTTTTACATTACACGGATAAAGGAGCTACGTATGTCATACACTGTAGTAACTTTTACAATTTGAGTAGAGATCATTAAAATCTTCAAACTTAGTAATATAATGAGAACAAAACAAATGAACTCGTGCAAATTGGCTGCAATATCGGGCCAAGTTATGACTTTCACGATCCGTTTTAATCTAACGTAATTTTGTCAACCCACCCATCTTACGCAGATTCTTTAGAACGTCCGTGTTTCTCGATAGTTTCAAACCATTTTAAAAATCCAGGATTGCCTTCCTAATTAAAATAGAGAGACCAGGTCGCCATTTGAAGCAAACGTTCGGTAAATGGAATTTCGCAGCGAGCGAGTTTCAATCAGACAATTACCGTGAGGCATATCGAATGAAAAATTTGGTTATTCGCAAAGCGAACAGCACTGATGGTGAAACATTTTCGAAACAACATGCCCTGTTGATGGCCGCCTTCTTAGCGAGTTTACCGGCCAAACCAACTCGGCTGGCAAAGACGAATTCAGTTCAAATACTTCAGCGCACTATTTATCAACAGCTCCCTGAACTTGAAGGGCCACACATGAAAGTTTGTGTAATACTATTGCAACAACACTTGCAACGAAGCTAAGCCGTAAAGCCACGTGTAAACTACCACACCGAGTAGCGTGTTACTAAATACAACCGCACCGCACTAATTTCGGACAAAACGTTCAAAGACTGACACTCGCCATCAATTCAACTTGTGTGGAGTTGTATGGAAGTTCTTCCACGAAACTTCTTCATTTCCACCAAGAAACGAGGTCTTCGAAAGGAGAGAGCAAGCCAACATCGTCACACGACGACAAACAACTTAATTTGATGCAAATGTGGAGTTTGTCATGAATATGGTTTAATTGTGGGCCAATTGTGGACTAAACGTCACGGATTTTTAACGCTTTCTTTTGCATGCTTTTGTTGCTTTGGGGTTTGTTATTTAAATCACAGATAAGAAATTTAGGTTCGGCGCATGTACCGGCTTATAATAATAATAATAATAATATAAATAATATTATCAAACTTATCAACTTTATCCGTTTAAAAAACCCACTCACATAGTAGTCACATATTATAATTAACCCAAGAAAAACGACCAATGACCAAAATTCACAAACAAAATTCAACGTTCGCAAGCTGCTGTAAACAGATGTAAGCCAATCAAACGACGCGTATCGCTTTTTTCAAGTGTGAGAAAAATGATACGTCCAATCAGGAGCCGCGTATCATGCTTTTTGACGTGTGAGCCGTAACAAGTTGATTTTTCATTCAAGGCTGATTGGCGGTGTTACGCACACATCGCCGGACACATCGTTTTTCGCTCGAATTTCTTTCTCCTAAAACATGAGTAAAACGCGTTTTGTTACCCACGAATCTTCGGTGGAAGATTACGTCGAAAGTCTGGAGAACAAGAACACAAATGAAAAAAAACGAAGCGGGACGTGAAATTGTTGAAAGAATTTTTGAGAAACGAGAAACACGAGGAACGAAAGTTGTACACTATAGTACCAGAAGAACTGGACAAGTATCTCGCAGAGTTTATTCGCTCTGTTAGACGTAAAGATGGAGAAGATTACGAACCCTCAAGTTTAAGGTGGTACTGGAGGCTAACGTGACCGTTTCAGAATTTGACAATTTCTTGTCAGCTTGAAGCCGATAATAAAAGGAACTTGTTTGCAAAATTTCAGTTCAAGGGAATCCTTTTTCAGCGAGATACTAGCACATGAACTTTCGTCTCTATGGCAAATTTAGCGGGAAAATTACAGTAATCAAGCGATATAAATGGAGTTTCGGTTTTCAAAAAACAACCCCATGCGGTATGCGTATTTGACACCCGATGTCAATTGCAAAACATTCGCCAGTCATTGAATTCTACTCAAATAAGTAAATCGCACTGTATTCTGGCTAAACTGAAAAGGAAATAGCAAATAATAGCCTTTTCTTTTCACATAAAAGTAACTTGATTGAATATTTCAATGTAATGTATCCAATCTCAGCGATTGCAAAATATGCAACGTGATGCGATGTACGCGGCATTCTTCAACATCGAAGGCATCTTTTTCGCTTAGAACACAATCCGTAACTCCATAAATGAGACTCAGTTGTAACAAATATGTTTTGAAGCTCTTAGAAATTCCATCAGTGCCGAATATTTCCTTGAATTTCGAGGAATAACATATTATTTTCAGCCCGAAAGAACCGAACCTGTCATCGCCTCGCTGCTTGACTCTTGAAGGTGTCGTTACCAGGCAAATGTGTCATTGTTTATGCGGCCGCTTATGATTGGTTTCGCGGGAAAATAGGCTCTCTTTATAAGGCAAGTATGGCCTTATAAAGGAGTAAATTCTGGCATTTGCCGCTGAAATTAAGTATTGCTGGCTTTGAAAACATGGCGACGGCGTAAATATAACGCAAGGATCGTAAAGGATAAGAAAGACGCAGAATTATGGCGTGTTTTGTGGATTTCAGAGTTATTTGATTCGAACATGCACCCAGTATAAACAAAACTACATTTTAAGGATTTATCGGTTTACAGTGAAACTTGGCAAGCTTGATATCTATGGAATTACGAACGTTTTCACCAGAGTACATCTTCTGAAATGGAATAGCACTTGCGTGACAACATCACACTTATTATGAAGGTTAATTTTGTGATTTTTTACGATTAAAACAAACATACTCAAAACGAGAAGGTGAACTCTGGTGAAAAGTTGAGTTTTATTCCATTCTATTGGTGTCCCGAGTATTAACACAAAATAATAAATTCCTGTTTAGATTTCGTCAATTTTGTAAAATTTCTCAGAAATGACCACACCCTTCAATTTCTTGAATTACAGAAATTCCTTAAATTTTTCTGAAACCAAATTATTTCCACCAGAATCTAGAAGAAGTAAAGAAGAAGTGATGTTGAAATTACTTCATTCCCATGACTATATTTTGTGATTCAACCCTTCAAAGCACTGCCAAAATTGACCAAATTAGCCTCCAGTACCACCTTAAGAAGCCTCTTTTCAAGTTTTGAGAGACATTTAAAGAAAAACAACTACCCAGCTAGTGTCATCAACGATAGACAATTTGAGTTGAGTCGAAAATGTCTACAGTCTAAACAAAAAGAACTCAAGAAAGCTGGCAGCGGTAACAAGGACAAAGCTGCTGCGCCATTGACTCAGGAAAACATCGAACATCCTTTACAAAAATAATTTGCTGGGAGTTTAATCTGCTGAATCAATGTAAAATACTGCCAAGGTTCACCACCCAAAACTGTACCCCTCTCACCACGTGGAATATGACTGATTTATTTCGTCATTTCAGGAACTAATTTCTCTACCAATGTTCACCAACCAAAACTGCACCCCTCTCACCACGTGGAATATGAATGATTTATTTCCTCATTTCAGGAACTAATTTCTCTTCCAAGGTTCACCACCCAAAACTGTACCCCTCTCACAAACGCGGAATATGACTGATTTATTTCCTTATTTCAGGAACTAATTTCTCTACCAATGTTCACCACCCAAAACTGTACCCCTCTCACAAACACGGAATATGACTGATTTATATCCTCATTTCAGAAACTAATTTCTCTACCAAGGTTCACCATCTAAAACTGTACCCCTCTCACCACGTGGAATATTACTGATTTATTTCCTCATTTCAGGAACTAATTTCTCTACCAAGGTTCACCACCCAAAACTGTACCCATCTAACAAACGCGAAATATGACTGATTTATTTCGTCATTTCAGGAACAAATTTCTCTACCAATGTTCACCACCCAACACTGCACCCCTCACACCACGTGGAATATGACTGATTTATTTCCTTATTTCAGGAACTAATTTCTCTACCAAGGTTCACCACCCAAAACTGTACCCCTCTCACCACGCGGAATATGACTGATTTATCTCCTCATTTCAGGTACTAATTTATCTACCAATGTTCACCACCCAAAACTGCACCCCTCTCACCACGTGGAATATGACTGATTTATTTCCTTATTTCAGGAACTAATTTCTCTACCAAGGTTCACCACCCAAAACTGTACCCCTCTCACAAACGCGGAATATGACTGATTTATTTCCTCATTTCAGGAACTAATTTCTCTACCAAGGTTCACCACCCAAAACTGTACCCCTCTCACAAACGCGGAATATGACTGATTTATTTCCTCATTCAGGAACTAATTTCTCTACCAAGGTTCACCTCCCAAAACTGTACCCCTCTCCCAAACGCGGAATATGACTGATTTATTTCCTCATTTCAGGAACTAATTTATCTGCCAATGTTCACCACCCAAAACTGTACCCCTCTCACCAAACGGTTTGGCTAAACAACTGCATCCACTTCGGATTCAAGAACATAGGGATATGTATTGTGGCGATGTTAGACTTTCCAAGGGAGAAAATGGGATTGCATATTTAGAATACACTGAAAGTACAAACGAAAACAAGATCAGGTGTTGACACCTCGAACATCCGGAGGGTTTCGCAAAAATGTTTTCTAGTGATGGCGCTGATTCCGCTGTACAAAATGTACCGCGAGAAGCGACAGGAAAATATGATGTGTGACGAAGCACTATTTTACTTAGGAATAAACTACAAAAAAAAATGGAGGAATCTACCAAAAAATGGTTCAAGTCGGCACCCATGGGTGCTTGCGTTAGGAAGCCTCTTCAGTGTTGCTAAAGAGCTCTCGAAAAGAACTATATTTCTGCAAACACGAAGAAACTTCCCTTACATGTATTTGTTTCTGGAGATCTGTCGACCGACAACAAGCTTAAAAAAATAGGTCCGCAATGCGTACTTGTTTTTTATGCGTTTGGTGCCAATGAAGACAAGTTATGCTATTTGCAGGGGTATGAATGAGACACATTATGGTAATGGCATTACTTGCTATTTGCAGTAAAAATCCGGTGGGAATGCAATTTTCCTTAAGGTATGGGTTTTCCAAATAGATCCTAATAATGGGGTTGGTTACTGGAAGCTGTTTACCATTTGAACAAAACAAATGAAAAAATAAATAAATAAATAATCAATTCAGCCATATGGTCATTTTGGATAATAAATGGATGCTGTAAAATTATTAAATGATTATATTGGAGAATGAATGCTCACCGCAGTTAAAATAATATTCAAGTGTATTGTATACTGTGCAAACAATAAGTTAAGCTGCACTCTGGCCAAACTGACCCACGCTGCCAGGGCATATCCTGTTTTCTGTAACATGAAGCCGACTAGGAGTATTGCTACTCCTCCTGGATGGGATATTAGTCCATAGCAGATCCCCCCCCCCCCCCCTGCATTTTGTTGGTGGTAACCATTTGTACTCCTGGGAGGAGGGAGGCACTGTATGGGTTAAATGTCTTGCCCAAGAACACAACACAGGGGCGGATCCACAAATTTAAGAAAGAGGGGGCCGTAGAAATTTCTGATATTATTGTAATTACACAATTATTAAGAGACCTAACCTGAAATAACTTGCCAAAACCTTACATCTGAATTCTTGTCTCTTAGTTAAACATTATGAAAGGAATCATAGTTGGCAAAAATTTTGCAGTCCAGATGTAAGGTTTTGGCAATTTTAATATTTCAGGTCTCTTAATTTTAATATTTTTTAGGTCTCTTAATAATTGTGTGATTACACTTGTTTTCGCCGGGTTCTGAATTAGAACCTGGCGAAAACAAGTGATGTCAGGCGCGGATCCAGGAACTGAAAATAGAGTCTGAGCGCCGAATCTATGGAAGTCCGGAGGCAAACATTTTTAGATTTTCACCCTATAAAATTATATTTCTTCGATTTTGAGTCATTTGGAAAATTTGACCGATTTCCGTGTAAGTCCGTCTGGTACAGATGAAATATTTCGCCGTTAATTAAAGGCGAAGTTTTAGGTGCATCTTTATATACATATGAAATATTTCGCCGTTAATTAACGGAGACGTTTTGCGTCTGTATTATTGTATATACAGATTCACTTATTTGCTGATTTTAATTCCTCTCTGTAGAGTGAGGTCAATACAAAATTCGCATTTATCAAATCACCGGCGCCTGGATGTAAACATCGAAGTGCGGCTTCCGGGGTTTTCTCAATTTCAAGTCAGGACTCAAAAGTTCAACAAGAGAGAAAAAACCCTCCGGACCCCTGGGTAAACTACCAAGAAACTATGTACAGTGAAAGAAATGCATTTTTTAAATAGAGATCTATAAATTCAAGAAAAGCGCAATAAATCAGAATGAAAACAAATACACTTAAACTTATAAAACAAGTGTTTACACAGCACTCCAACATGTCTCGAACTATGCGACATAAACATTGGTTTTAACTGAAGTCGTTCTTTATCGATCGAAGGCCGGTTTGTTTTGCTTTCCTAGCAATAAAAAGTCCAGAAAGTCGTCCTGTTGTCGTTCTGACAGGCAATTTTGACAGGGTTTATTTTCATTTGGAGTGGGACGGTAACGAATATTTCGCTAAGATTGATGACGTTAAAATAGAACAAATTAAATTTACGCTAAAATATAAGTTCTTGTGCTTCGAGCCAAAAGCTTGTACGTTTTAAACTATAAAAGCCCAAAAGTGTCCTGCTACTAAAGAACTGAAAGATACACGACAATGTTTACCCTGCCAGCAGAGTAGCTTCGATCATCATAATCGAAAAGTCGGGTAATAAACATAACAATAGAAATCTAATTACCTTGGTCCTTGGCGCCATTCAATGACGATTTCCCGAAACAATTCCAAGCCAAAGTCACAGCAAAAATTGGTCAATGCAGGTATAGAGAAGTTGACTTGGATATTCGCTATTGATCGCGGACTCTGGCATACAGTCCCACACTGGCCACTTTTCAGCTGGCGTTCAGTCAAGAGTTCAGTTCATTCACAGAAAAACGTTTCCACGAATTATCTATTGTCTGATCTTCTCTTCTCTTCTGAAAACCTCAGAGTGGCAGGGTTGAAATGTTCCCTTCTTTGGGAGGTTGTTCGGCCTAAGATTGATTACGATGACGATACGAAATAACACTCGTGATGATGTGTCACTTCGGGAAATCCCAGGGGAACTCCGAAGTTTGACTAACGCCCGAAGTGTTAACATTTTACGGTTCTCTATCATTGTTTTTTAATGCGCATGCGCATAAAAAACAATTATAGATATAATTACATGTACGTTTTTTCTTAATATTAACTACAATATTTCGGTTTATTACTTTATCACATAGCGGGCATAATTACTGAATTCTGATTGGCTAAGACAGAGGGCATTTTTTCTTAATCAAGGGCACTTTTTGGTAATCAAGGGCATGATTACTTGATCCTGATTGGTCGAACGGCAAAATCCCTCGCTCGTAATTGGCTGAGCGCGCTGCACTTAGTTGGCTTCTTGACGGCGGGATTTTGAGCAGAATTTTCAAACACAGCGATTGTACGTCGCTTCGGATTTTGACTTCAGTTTCCTGAGTTATTTGACGAAAAAGGAATGGAAATCGGGTGATAGCTTGAAACGAAATTCCGAAAGCTGAATCAGGGTTTCCTCGAAATCAGAACAAAGATGATTTCAGTTGAAAACTAGAAAACATCAGCGAGGACTTGGCGAGTTTGCGACGTCGGGAAATTCATTCATGGCTGCCAACTGACTTCTTCGCTTCACTTCTGTTAAATACGGCTTTATCACATGCAACCCGACAGAGTAAATAGCACAGAGTTTGACCAAAGAAAGAAGAAGGTCAAATTAAATAGGAGAAGTTACCTCTACAAGTTTGTTTGGACTCGTCGTACTTGCTGTTTTATCGATGTAGGATTGTACATGTCAAGCAGCTCGCATGCAGCGGAAAGCTTCAAAACATTCAAACAGGTGACTATAAAGCTTACGTTTCAGGCTTGTCTTGGATTGACTTACGTTTTTCTCTTAAGATTTACATAACAGTCAAAGTTATCCTGTTCTGAACGTATAAAGGTTTTGCTTGATCTTGCTGTGATTCTGTGTGATTTTAGAAAATAATAAGCTTATTTTCGTTCCGCAGGCTGAATTATTAGCCGCACGCTGAAGGTTTTCCGAACATTTTGCCCTTTATGTGATAAACAAGTAATCGCATTGTTCCCTCGTGCAATTAGGGATTAATTTCACTTGTATTTTCAAAGTTTTTACAAAATTGCCCTCGTCGCTGCGCGACTCGGGCAATTTTGTAAAAACTTTGAAAATACAAGTGAAATTAATCCCTAATTGCACTCGGGCCCATGCGATTACCTATACAAAGTATATCTGTTTGTTGTTTTAAAACCTTACGGTAAGTCTCCATTGATTTGAGGACAATTTTGTTCATCCAACAAATGACTTAATATATCGTAACATAACTCCTTTGAACTTTATATTAAAGAAGAAAATGTTAATTCCTACAATGACGCACTTACCAACACATAATGATTAAATGCTTTATTCGAAACGTGTTATTTTGTTATGCAAAACATTACGTACTGAAATTACATTCCATGTATACACGAGTGGAATAGGATAGAGACAAGCAAAAGCTTGTGTTGCAACGCCCTTAATGTCTCATTTAGGTTTGCAATATTATTTTAAACCTTAATTGTTATAATTTCCCACACTATGAACCCTTTCACTCCCGAGAGTGCCAAGTTAAGAACTGGAAAAATAAACACATCTCAAATCTCATTTTTCAAAATATCTCTGGTTGAAACATTTTCATGCAGAGGTTGTATGAAGTGACCTGTAAATAACTTTCCAATTTGTCAATCGTCTTCACTAGTGTTAAGACCCGATCAAACGGTCACAACATTTGTCACAACATTCTCACAACATTTGTTGTGAGCCGATGTTGAGACCGTCTGACCACCCCTCGCAACAACATTTATTTTGTTCTTGAAATGTTGAGAGGTTGTTGTGGCCGTTTGACCGGGCATGGTCACAACATGTCACAACATCTCACAACAAATGTTGTGAGAATGTTGTGACCGTTTGATCGAGCCTTTACATTCACAGACCGGTTAAAAGTGAATTAACCACCTCGCACAGCTAATAAACAGTACCGCATGAAAGTGTTTCTCAACTAGCTTTCATTAGAATGGTCATACACTAGGGTAGGTTAGAATCGCATTAACACGTCACTTGAGCTTGGACTGACTGGACTCTGGGATAGAAACTAGTATAAAAGAGAATATAGGAATAGTCGAGTGTAGTATTGACTAATAAATCTTCACTGATTTGTATTCACGATTACTAGAAAAATATATAGCAAAAAACTACAACGCTCGCTAAGACATTTTATGTGCCAACAGAAATACGAGCTTGTAAGATCAACATGGAACGAAAAAAAAAAGTAATAATATATTTCATTTCTAAATGCATTGAAATTGAAAACATGCCTACCTTATGTTTCTGGAACGAACTTAAACGTTAGCTTTTATTGCACATGTTGGTACTGACACTGGAAGAATACAAAATGTATGTATGAAAATAGAAGCCATTAATCCTAAAAAGAAATAACATACCAACAATGGTATACCAGCATTAGCGGCCTGACGTCACACACAAAAAACTAATATCAAAAAATGAACGGCTACTAGATTTCGCATTTCTGTTTTTAACCCTTCACTCTATTAACCATTTCCAGTCACAATTGCGATATGCATTGCATGCCGTTATTTTTAAATCTTAAACTACATAATGTAACAAGTCTACCGCTCTATTGTAAATAATATTTTACAGTCATTCTAGTCCTAACTTTTCTTCCAGTTTTTTCTTGATCTTCTTGCTTTTAATTTCTTGACCTCTATAGCATCTCGGTGTCTTTGTGGGCGTACTCGTCGTTACTGTCGTGACCATGATTTTCCCCCTTGAATGCCAATTTAGTTAAATGCTTCTCCCGCTTGGCCTTCAACTCCAGACCCTTTGGAACATCCGGGACACACCAGGCGATGAAACTGGTGATGAGGTAGACAGTAAACTGAAACACGAACACGAAAGCGAGGCGTGCAGCGATGGTGTGCCAGTACTGCTTGTTCTGCTTATAAGGGGCGGTCATGTCATAATAGCCAGCGTACCTGAATGGAGGAAACGATTGTTATGATTACAACTAGAATGAATAGTGTATAAGATATTGCAAGTCTCGATACAAGAGCTATCAAACTGGACAAGGATGTATGAAAGACAGAGGTGTTTGAAACTCCCCTCAAGTCAATTTGTTTATTGTGTTTTATCAGGCAAATTTCAGCTAAATGTTATTGGTTAAGAATGCGATAGAATGGCAGATACCATTCCCCAGTTCCCGTGGCCCAAGAAGTATTGTTATAAGTATTGCTGCAATATTATGGACTCTGTTGTTTTCCTCACGTGAAATAGGCAAAAAAGTAACTTGATTTACTCTCTTCCCCATGACGATGTTTAGTAGCTTAGAAAAGAAGCAATAATTAATGTTGCCGCCTATTCAGGGGCACCCAACGTATCGTTTCGGTGGAATATCTGTTTGGAAGGCCAATAATCGCCTCAGCTGTTCGGATTAAAGTGTGATGAAAATATTTAAGGAAATGTCATCTCGAACTTTCTTAATATGGGAAAATAATAATGCCTTTTGTTTTCCGAGAGATCAAAATTTCGTTTTGGATACAAAAAATGGTCAGCTAGGATTTTGGGAAAGGAAAAAGCAGCTTATAAATTCGGGCAATACGATTTCAATCCCTCAAATTTTCTGAAGTTTGAAAGTTCAGCTATTTTTTTCTTTAAAAATAATCCATTAAACTGCACAAAAAGTACAATTATAACGGTAAATACGACGTTCCGACACCTACAGGAAAATTGTGTCGTTGGGTGCCCCTGCCTATTCTGCAACGTTGTCCGGCTAGTTAGAAATAGGATCTCTATTTCTTCGCATTCTTGACGAATTGTTACTTTTTTTGGAATAGGTGTCCCAAGGAATTCTGTCTTCGATAGGCCATTTCGAGTTCCTTTTGCCTCTGTTTGAATAAGAGGCTTGGTGCAAAACCTTTCATATGAAAATGCGTTTGATTTGCATGAAACTAAAAACAACGCGTGAGGAAATCTGCTTTTCATACAAAATATTTTTCACCACGACTCGCTTAGAAACAGAAGCAAAAGGAACTAGCTGAAACTCGGAAATGGCCTATGGAGGTCGATCTCAGTTTACGTATACACCTCAGCACTTTGCCAGGTTTCCCCACTAGTTTTCCGGTATCCATGTATACACCTGATTGTAGAAACGCACTGTGCGACTAAACTGTTTTGCCCATAACAAAAACAGCACGAGGACATTGCTCAGGGCCATGAATCCTGGATTTTGGATTCCGAGGGAAACCAGAGGGTGAACTTTCTTACCTGCAATATGGCTTGGTGTAATTTAAATTCTCAAACGGATTTTCTGGCTGTGTTCCGGGTTCTTTTAGGAAGATGTCTGCAACATTAATATGAGCCAAACTGTTATTGATGTATCCAGTCAGGGTGCCTCCATCAGGGGAATCGCGGTCCGGTGCGTACTTCGTCCTGTACAGAAGCTTAGGGATGTACTCCGAGGTGAACGCCAGCACAAAGGCATTCACTAGGACTGACAGTTTTGTCACACCCTCAAGGATACGAAACCAGGCTCCAATATCCTCTGCACGGGCACTGTCGGGCCTCCGGAACTGTGACACAAAGTTGATGGCATCTACGCGAATTTCGACGATGGAATTAAGAAGGGCGAAGAGAGGGCCAAGTGGAAAGGCGGCCACAAACATGGTCACAAATCCGTACTGTAAAACTGTGAATCAAAGACGGTGACAAAAATAAGAAAGGATAGAACCATCAAACTATGCTACAAACTACTGCAACTACAATTTAAACCTAAAAAAGTCTTCATATTTTCCAGCAAAGCAGCGTGGATAAGTTATTCATACTTTATTCAGGCCGATGGTTTTCGATGTTGTTTTCAAATGGCAAATGGACACATATATATCCCTTCCCTGATTTATAGTCAGAAGAATTCAGATTATTTCCCGTGAAATTCACGAGTCTTTCCTTCGTTTGCTCTTATTGTTGATCTTTTCACATGAAGAAATGACAAATAGGACAAATAGCCCATAATCTGTCGTCATCAAGCCTGTTCCAGGCGTTCAGTTCGTGGGAATCGGCGCAAAGAGCAAAATGGAAAAAGGCCTCCCCTCGTTTTGTCCCTTCGCAAGCCCACTTTATGCGTTTTCTTCGCTGACTAATTACTAACAACTGATGAACGACCGAATTGTAATTAACAATTGACAACTGAACCAGATTCTGTGATATTTTATATACCTCCTCACCCAGACCGTACGGAGTAACGTTGATATCTGCAAGTCGCACATGAAGTTGCCTTTTGCCTCTGTTTCAAAACAGGTCCTGGAGCTCAACCTTTCAAATGGAAATGTATTTGCTTTGCAATATACAATAAACGTGAAAGTAATTTTCATGTCTAAACGAAAGGTTTGTGCACCAGGACTCGTTTTGAAACCGAGGCAAAAGGCAACTCGGAAATGGCCTATTCCTTCTTCGTTTCCTTATAACAACAAAGCTGATACTTACCAACTTCAAGGTACTCCCAAAACATGGAATGGTCGCCCTGTGGACTCAGGTCAAAGTCACGTTGATACTGTGGATGGTCCACCTTTTCTTCTTTGCGGCGCTTGAGCCAATTCATGACCATCCTGCGGAGCAAATTGACAAAAGATTTAGTTTATACTAAAACAGTCACTTTGATTTTTATGTGTAAGTTGCGAGGAAGCTTTATGCTGAATGGAAACAGGGGCCTTGCAATTGCCTGCCATTCGCAGTATACAGCTTACAAACATCATGTGCTTTTACTAACACCATAACTGAATAAACGATTTCATTTCTGCAAAATAATGTTTTGTTAATGTTAAATATTTTGGTTTCATGAGATTTTAAAGCGTGTTTATTTTACAGGGCGCTCGACTCCAAAACGTCCCACGACGCAAGAATACAAATTTGCATTTCTCACCCGAAAGGTATGAAATGTAGGAGGTGTCAGTTATCCCTTTTATAACATATTGTCTTAGTACATAGTACTGTATGCTTTACCTGTTTTGACAGCCAATTATTTTTTACAAGAAAGCATCTCCCGAGTCATTTTTGCTGATTAATTAATTATTATTTAGTATCTCAATTTGCAACCTTTAATGTTACTTACGGGATGGCAACTTCCGTTATATTCCCGATGATCTGCTGTCCCACCATGATGATAAGAAGCTGAACGCAAAGCTCTAAGAAGCATCCTTGCTCGCTGCAGCCATCCAATCGAAATTCACCACCAATCCGCTTGTATCTGCTCGGGGTTCCAACTACGAGCCCGGACTTGAAAAAGGCAATGTAGAAAATTGACGCGTACGTGTTCACGAACTGGAACATGTACATTTTCCATGTAAAGCTGTCTTCGTAGTCGGTGCGAGTTGGGGGATTCTCCCAGTCCGTCAACCAGACGGCCAATTTGCTGTAGGCGAACTTCAAGAGGTTGATGGCGAGAAGATTGAGTAGAGCTGCTGTTGCTGAGGTGATGATCCTAGCACGCGTTTGGATATCTTTATCTCTGTTCCCGCTCAAGGAAGCGAAAACTGCAGCTCGGTATACGACAACGCCCACCACGGCGGCAATGACCAGAAAGATCATAAAGATTATGATGCTAAAGACTCCGCCATAGCGTCTGTACAGTGTGGTTTTAGGAACGTACGGCTCCATCTTTCCGGTAACTTCATTTTTCTTCAGGGTTGTTACTGTAGCCGAGAACTCGGGACGCAGAGGTTCCTCTTCGTCTTCAAAATCATCGGTGTGCCACTCCTGAGCTAGCGAGGCTTGACGACGCTTCCAAAACTCGAGGAACAAAGTCGCCCAAACTGACGCGATCAGAGCTAGACCAACTGTCCAATCGTTGTCAAAGAAGTGGGTGACGTAAGCGTAGATGCACGTGGTCGACGCTAGGTCCCAGTAGCTACACTGCCTGTCACACAGTGGGCACATGTACCACACACCCTTGTTGTTCTTGTCGCAGACATCTTTGACTGGAATGTGACTACCAGCTGAACCAATACCATACAGGAACACAACCAAGCCGATGATGGCAAGAGGTACTAACATGGCTGTGTAAAATCCAAGCCAAGCAAAGTACAAGGCGATCTCACTGCCAAAGTAATCCTTGATTGCTCCGTACGGCTGGAATTTAAACATCCTTCCAAACCTGGCCCAGTCACGGTGCAGTCGTTGTCGATCATTTGTGGGCTCTTCTTCCGGTTCAAGATGAATAGGACCATCGTGAAGCGGATATCCTGCTTGGTAGGCGCCTTCATAGATCAACTTTTTCAGCCCAACACCATCAGGACCTTCTGCGAAGCGAGCATTGTAGCAAATTTGCTGCACAATGTAGACGCGATCAACGACATCGAAAAACGTCTCCTTGTATTGGTGGTTGACGAACTTGGTGAGACGTTCTTGTTTGAAGTTGGCCATGAAGTAGTTGCCTTTATCTTCCAGAGTAGAATCATGTACAAGTAAAGGATTTCTCTGTCTCAGTGACTGCATTCTCTCTCTTCCGAATCTCTTGTCCATCCAAGACTTGAACAATATGTCATTTTCTTGGAAGGGAACTTTGAGACGCATTTTTTGCGCTCTTTTGGCCATCACGTCCCACGGGGCATGGAGAAGGACAAAATGTCGTTTCGTTTTGGGATCCTGAAGGGCAAAAAAAAACAGGCAAACAATGAAGCTTTAATCACAACGAGCTTAAGGATGTTAGGCTTTTATAAAGTCCGAAAATTAGCAAAATTGCCATCTATATGTCTTTGTTATGAAGAGATTCTGTACCCCAAAAACATGACATCATATCGATTATTTTCTTCGTTCTCCTCACATGTTTTGTTTGACAATGTATTGATATTATAGTACTAATGAGAACTTATGTGTTAACCAATATTGGGGATTGAAACCTGAATTATATTTTAAAGAGTCAACTCACAAATAAAACACAAAGAGTGAATCTCAAACACCGATTTCGTCTTTCTCAGTACAACAACCCCCCTTACAACATTCGTTAATAATTCATAAAGAAAATACAAAATAAATGAATGTTTGATGAATATCTGTAAATCTGATACAGATTTCGTCGTGATTTACATAAAAATTATCCTTCGATTTACTCGCCTAAATAATTTGTATATAGCCAAGACAGTTCGTCGATAAACATGAACATTTAGATATAACTGCGTTAGATGGATTTCACTTATAGTGCCAGGATAACTCGTCCAGAGCAACCTAGATCAAATCGGTATATAATAAACGGTATATTGTCTGGGCTGTATAAATTGGGATGCTATTTTGATTTATTAAAGCCAATACCGACAACTAACAAACGACCAAACATTTAACACACAACTAACAAATGACTCAGATTTGTACTGATAGCTGACATTTATATGTTCTATTCTGAAGAACTTCTTCTGTTGTGTACCAGGAAACGATTCTCAAAATTTACAGTTTGCAGTTCATTGCCGATTTTTGATATTTACCATTATATTAACAAGGTTTGGAACATCCCTGCATATGTAGTTCGAAATTGATCAGTGAAGAGTGACCATGAATCATGGAAAACCATTTATGTTTTCCCTGTGGATAACCATATGAAATTAGAAAGAATAGCTCACAGCCGTTTCATCAGCCTAATTAATATAGTCAGTGCTATACGTATATTTACAAAGAGAGCAGCATACAACACTGAGACTTGGTACTGTTCACAAGCAGTAAATCAAAACATAAAACGTTTAAAATAAAATCTGAATAAATTTAATTACTGGTGTTTTAACCGATTGTTTTATAGTTTTTTTTAAATAAGTAAATAACTTTAATTTTAAATAAGTGTGTGCATAAAATATATATACCATGTATATATCTTCCTAAGTATGGCAAGCACCACAGGCAGGATGCTTAAGCATTAGTGATTGTGCTTTGAATTTATATGCTTGGGCGTCGATTAATACCAGAATTTGAGAAAGGTATTCCACTCTAATGATATTGACACCAATACTAGTTTTTTCAAAGATTGGAGCTAGTTTGTAATTTATGCAATATAGTGCGTTTCTGAGAAAATATTGCCTCTGCATGATTGGATATACAATTTAGATCGAAAATTCTCGGTTTTAAATGTCAACTTAACTTGCCTCGTACCTGTGGTAAGAAATGTTCATCGTATTCGATTAAGAGCTTCTCCTTTCTTAAGCTATTTTCATAGCCGTCACGTAGACTTTGCAATCTTCTTTCCTCCTCGTTATCCAAATCGTCATCCTCGTTTGTTTCGTACACCAACACAAAGTCGATGCGTCTCCTCGGTTCAGCGCCATTGCTAAAATAAATTCCTTTCGGTTCTGTTGTCGTCAATGTTGACTGCTCTCTTAACTCAAGCCGAGCGGTTTCAAGCTCATCTTCGTCTTGACTTAGTCTGGTGTAACCGTCAAACCATTACTCATTTTGGCCTCCCTGCATTTCAGTAAACTCTTTATATAAGGTAGCGTCGCAGAAGATAGGGCCAACTACTGAATGGGCGTGAATAATTTGCATAACTCTTAGCTTGTTTTCGGATCAATGGTTTTACAACTTGAGTGATGACATTTTGTATTTACCGACGCCAAACGGGCGTTTTTTTCCATCATTAACCAAATTTAAAGGAGCTATGTGTCTCGATATATTTAGTCACTTTTTCCGATGTACAAAATCGCCTTCAAATCGAAGGAAACCGTAACATAATCTATTAGTTTACTGAGGTAAAATTAAACCAAAAAGAAACAAGGATGGCTAAGATTTTTGAAGATTGAGACGGATTGAAAACGACCAACTTGAACAAATTAGGCTAAATTTTTCAAGATGCGCCATCCTTTAATTAACCAAGCGATTATTTTGTTCACTCGCACGTTAATAATTGACCACTGAATGTTCTAGCTCTTTTGAAAACCGTACTGTTATCGCCACTGTTTGTTTGTTGAACAGTTCTTTTTTACGAATACATATAAACACGAGGGTTGACTATTTAATCCAATCGCACCGGGTCCTTTTCGAATGTTATATATAAGCTGTTGTAACTGTTACTTTGGGATCAGTGTGGCAAAGTGCAATTTAACAATTGTCAATAATGTTATACTCTTTTTTTTTCTTTTGGAACTTAGTTAATTTAGACGCGACCACATCAGCTATGCTATAATTTTATCATGTATAAATAACTGTTCTTATACGATCGAAACGAAGCGGACATGCATGATCACTGAAGTGAAATATTATCAAACTCTAAAAATAAACTGATTGAATGGAAATGTTGTTTGGTAAAGACAATACAAAGAAAAATCGTTGCTTTG
This sequence comes from Desmophyllum pertusum, assembly GCA_029204205.1. Classification (NCBI taxonomy): domain Eukaryota; kingdom Metazoa; phylum Cnidaria; class Anthozoa; order Scleractinia; family Caryophylliidae; genus Desmophyllum; species Desmophyllum pertusum. The sequence goes on along the minus strand of MU827778.1, from coordinate 5,516,388 downwards.
CCTGCAGGCTCAGTATACACCTATTTCAATTAACGTTGTCGGATAGAAATGTTTTTAAAAGCCCGCAAAGCCCGCAAGACAAGACCGAAAGGTAGCATGGTTAAAAGTATAAAACTGCTGCACTCACTGAACACTAATGAGAAGTAACACGAAAAACATTATTTCTAACGTTTCCTTTTTGTTTTAAACCTGTAGAAGTAAGCTACTTTTAGCCAAACTTAATTTCAGCAGAATCAGCTAGTGAAAAAAACATGGAAAAAACAAATTATCTAATTCGGGGCAAACCAAATACATCACGTCCGAAAATAAAATAAAAACTTGTAGATTTCTTTTCAACCGATATGGAAATTACAATGAATACCCAGACTACCAATCGGTCTTGTCTTGTAGGCTTTACGCTTTCTGTCCGACAACGTTAATTGAAATAGGTGTATATATAATCGGTAACCTGTGAGCTTCCAGAGTAGAAGAGAAATTATGTCAACTATTTTATCTGCAACAGTGATGAATTTCTATTTTCTCTTTACCTCTTTTGTAACAAATTCAAGCAATTAAGTCATGAGAAGTAATGGGCTGATCATCTCAGGTAAAAATAAATAAATTGCATGAAAACCAAATCCAGCTCCCAAGCCAAGTTATAGAGAATGTATGAAAAAGCGTCAAGAAGGCAGTTCTGTTGCATGATATATTTACTTAATTGTCGATGTTAGCACTAAAAACAGCTCTTTTCACGGATAATTTTGATGGTCGATAATTTTGACTGTCGATGTTTAGCACTAAAAACAGCTCTTTCACGGATAATTTTTCAAATCAAGCTGGAGATCAGAATGGACATATTATTTGGACAAGGGACTCCGAATTTCAAGGTTCGAGGAACTGCTGAAGTGGAATATTTTATCCATGATGATCAGGATTTTTCAATATTCTAGCAGATTATTCACGATCGAGTATTTTTAAAATATCTATCTTCGGTCTATATTTATTGCAATTCATTTTCCAGTGATAAGTATAGCAAAGACATCAGTGAGGTCACTTACCAACCAGAGATCTATTGGCTGACGAAAAAAAGAGTGTTTTTTTAGTTCGACAGGTTGGCAAATTTAAATAACAAAAACAATGTTTGTATACAGATATCATCCCTATTCGTTTTCCTGGGTTAGAAAATTGAAATATTCATTTACAATTTTTAGCCAGTATTCAACCTTCATCATCGGCTAAAATCCCGTCGCCTTTATTCGTTACGAAAACAGCCCTAGTCAGTTTCCATGGTAATGAAGTTGTACGCGCAACCCCATATAAGGAATAACAGACAACTCGAGTGTGACCGGAATCCTCATCTCATATAAACACAACTTCTATCCAGCTGTTTCTAGAAAAATTTTGCATGTCATCATTGGAAATTCATTCCGTTTTCCCGGAAAAGTAAACCTATTTTAGCGTGCAAAACATGTACAGGGATGCATGTTTTTCTGGATAGAAATGTTAGAATCGCGTGAAATTTCTTATTAACAGTATTAACACTCGCTTATTTGTCAGTAGTCATTTGTGTTTTTGTGTTCTAGATTTTATATTTTTGTATATTTTAATTAAAGGTGTGTTACCAGTTTATACTTTGTCAGACCAATACTATCGAACACTGAGTAAATACAATAAACAAACACAGCTGAAATGAAAAACGAAGGAAAATAGCCAACTTGTAATATGCAGTGTGATAGTTAACACGATCATACTAAGCATGTCGTGATCAGAATTAAAATGGTTGTTAGCGCATGAAAATATCTTCGTGAAATCTTCCAAGCATGTATAAGCTTAAAAAAAGCGAAGAAAGCCATCTAAGATTGACATATTTCATTCCTTGGATAATTCAGTCTCACCCCGATTATAGTTAATAATTGTTTTTTTCTTTTTCTTTTAATTAAAATAGCCACAAGCAATCCAAAGAGATAATTTTTGATAATATTCCTGAACACCGAAATTAATTACGGTAGTTTTTATGCAATATTTTATGTATATTTATTTTATCTTTTTGACTTGATGTCCATGTCAGACACTAAACGAAAGTATCATGTTTCGAAATGAAAGTAAATCGACGCAGTGTTTGCTATATATTACGCAAAACAACCAATGTCAAATATCCAAACGTTTGGCTCGTCCAAATTCGATAAAATTGCGCTGGTTGAATACTGACCCAGATTGCCAGCTATGCGACACAATATGAAAATCATTCGGTTTTTTTACTTTCTTCCACTATAGCTACATCTATGTATGTATGCAAAATGTTCGACAGAAAATTTATGGCCATCAAAAGCCTACTCGCTCGATTAAGTAATCAATATTGCAGAATATTTGTCTAAATGCTCAGAAAATTCGTGAACCCTCTACAGAAGAAAGTGAAATAAATTTAGTTTCGCACGATACGTTGATAGTAATACGTATAGATTTGTCAAGAGTTAATTTTGGTTTGGATGAATTTTTCAGCAAACACGAAGGAGTTACAGTTTGATATCATAAAGTCATTCAGTGTTCTCGTGATGAAGATCGAGTCACGCTTTAGATATCCACTGGAATTCATAAACATTAAACCGCCACTACCTTCAGAAGTCTAACTTTCATTATATTTTTTTCCCATTTTATAACATGATGCGTCTCCTACGACAAATGCCAATTGCAAAATTTGAAAGCGAGGTAAAAGAAAACCGATTGCTAGCAAACGAATTCATGCATTTCTGGCGCATCTATATATAGTTCATATCGTGTTTTGACAGAAACTATGTACAAACGATGATGATCTTACCTGGGGAGATATGATTTCTTGATGTTCGATTATTAACCCAGCGCTGTCGAGGCTGGCTTCAAACGCATTTCTCATGTCTTCGAGTTTCCCTGCTTCCTCCTTGCTCTCGTCATCTTTAGTTTCTTTCTCTTCACATCGCTCATACACGAGGACATAGTCGATTTTCTTGTTCGGTGCGGCGCCCTCCAAATACAATCCCTTCGGTGGTTCGCTGCCTTTCGCGTGGAATGAGGGTTCCACCATTTCCAGAAGAATATCCGCATCGTTTTGAGTTTTCGTGTAGGAAACGGCCTTCGCCATGTTGAGATATTTTGCTGCTTAATTCTATAGTAATTTGGAGTAAAGCGATGCACTCAACACGCAGGGTGTGACACGAAGTACAAAATATTTGCATAAAAATACACTGACTAATTTGGCTTGCAAATGTTTATGACGCGCGAGCAGCCGAGCCAGCCAAAACTTTTGTCTGTTGGACAAATATTGATTTTTTTCTTGCAAGAGTTTAAAACAAAGCAAAGAGATAAACAAAGTGAAAGGAACGATTGTAGTTTTATGTTGTACTTTGTTTTCGCATTTCAAAACGTGGTACTTGAAATATTTATGACTGACTTTGTACCGTTCGTATATTTTTCTGGATCATTCCGCCTAATAAATATTCATGATAAAATTGAATTCTACAGGAAACCACAACGGTGCTTTACTTTACAACGAATAAATTGATAATGAAGTAATGGATGGAACGACGGACGGACGGACAGACGGACAGTAGATCCAACCATCCATCCAGTCATGCATCCGTCCATCCATTAATCGAGCGAATGGACGGACGGACGAGTAAATGAGTGAGCGAGTGAAATAAAAGCTATATTTGAACTGAGAGGCAAATACAAACACTGACGCTGTCCTCTTCAGATCATGAACTGAATTATTATACGACGTAGTGATCGATAAGAATACATGTTGTACATCGCAACAGAACTCCTTTAAAGTTTATATTAAAGACGAACATTTTCATTCGCCGCGATGTCGCAATTACCAACACATAATTATTAAATGCTTTTTTTCAAAACGTTTATTTTACTGCAATGAAAGCGTTAAGTACTGAAACTACATACATGCCATATGACATGTATATACCGTTGGAATAGGACGGAGACAAGAAAACGTCCTAATGTCTCAATTAACTTCTTAAACCTTGTTATCATTCCCCACACTATTAATCCTTTCACTCCCGAGAGTGCCAAGTTAAGAACTGTAAAGCACATCTCAATCCCATTTTCAAAATAACCGTCTGCAGTGGTTGAAACATCGTTAGTGGTTGCTACGTCCCCGGCTGCTTACAATTAAAGGAAAAACGAACCCTTTGTAGCATAAAGTGGCTTCCCAAAAGCTTTCAATTTGTCAATGGTCTTCTCTAGGGTTCCATTAAGCACAAACTTAAGAGTGAGGACCACCTTGTACAGCACAGTGGCCTTCATTTAAATGGTCACACACTAGGGTTTTAAACGCAGACTTAAAAGTTAGAACCACCTTGTACAGAATACCAAACAGTGCCACATGAAGGTATTATTTACTCGATGGCTTTCATTTGAATGGTCACTGATTTATCCACAGACCTAAACTGAGTTAGAATCGCATTACACGTCACTTGAGCTTGGACTCTGGGAGTGAACTAGTATAAACATTCCTATCCCTTGACAATCAAAAGAGAATGGAAGGGTGTAGTATTGATAAATCTTCATCGTATTCACGAATACTAGAAAAATATATATAGTAGCAAAAAACTAACGCTCGCTAAGACATTTTATGTGCTAACAGAAATACGAACTTACAAGATCAACATGGAACGAAAATAAAGTAATGTCTAAATGCATTAAAATTGAAAACATGCATACCTTATGTTTGTGGAACGAACTTCATTTAGCTTTTATTGGCCATGTTGGTACACTGGAACAATACAAAATGTTTGTATAAAAATAGAAGCCATTTCTGAAAACAAATAGCATATCATCCCGTGGTATACCAACATGAACAGCGTGACGTCACACAAAAAACTATAACAGAAAATGAAGCTACTGGATTTCGCACTTTCTGTTTTTAACCCTCATAACAAAAGTAAATAAATAAATAAAATAACAAGTCTCGTGCAAGCAGGATTTTTCCTTGTTGCATGGATGTGCCTTCACTCTATGACCATAACCAGTCGCAATCGCAATGATGAATTTATGCATGGCATGATATTTTTAGATCTAAAACTGCATAATGTAAAATGTCTACCGCTCTATTGTAAAGCATATTTTACAGTCATTCTGTCCCAATTTTTCTTGACCTCTACAGCATCTCGTTGCCTTTGTGGGCGTACTCGTCGTTACTGTTGTGACCATGTTTTCCCCTTGAATGCCAATTTAGTTAAATGCTTCTCCCGCTTGGCCTTCAACTCCAGATCCTTTGGAACATCCGGGACACACCAGGAGATGAAATTGGTGATGAGGTAGACAGAAAACTGAAACACGAACACGAAAGCGAGGCGTGCAGCGATGGTGTGCCAGTACTGCTTGTTCTGCTTATAAGGGGCGGTCATGTCATAATAGCCAGCGTACCTGAATTGAGAAAAAGACTGTCATGATTACAACTAGAATGAATAGTGCATACGATATTGCAAGTTCGATACAAGAGCTATGAAAACTGGACAAGGATTTACGAAAGACGTACAGAGATGTTTGAAACCCCCAACAAGTCAGTTTCTTTATAGTGTTTTATCAGGCAGATTTCAGCTAAATATTTATTGGTTTATAAATGAATTCATTTCGATTTAAGGATGCGATTGAGTGGCATACTGGGCATTTTTACTCGTCAGTGTTTATTTTTTCTCGCCTTAAATTGTTTATTATACGACATAATAATTATATTTGCTAAAATATAGGCTTTCAACATTGTTTTCCGTAGCGCGCGGTCAGGAGGACTAAGACCCGTTGAACACGGTCTCATATTTGCTCTCGTCTTTGTGCGTATTCGCACTCTAAAATGCTATGTCGTATAATAAAGTGACATATACCATTCTCTGGTTTCCGTGATACAAGGAGTATTGCCGATTAATCCTGGATGGAAATGGTGCAATGCAAAACAAACGTTTTTGGACTCCTGTTGTTTTTCTTCGCCCTATGTCGCTTTGTGATGTTGCGTAGCTTGTAAATACGCAATACGTCGTTTTCCGCCGATTTTGCAACATTGTCTGGGAGGATTCTCTACTTCATCGCATTCATATTACATTGTTACCTTTTTTCTTCTGAAAAATGTGTCCCAATGAATTCTGTCTTAATAGGCCATTTCCAGTTCCTTTTGGAAAAAGAGGCCTGGTGCAAAACCTTTCATATGAAAATGCGCTTGGATTGCATGGAAATGAACACGTGAGATTTTCAACAGGACTCTCTTAGAAACATAGGCAAAAGGAACTCGGAAATTTCCTATGGTAGTATGTTGCAGCTTAAACCTCAGCACTTTGCCAGGTTGCCCCAACAGTTCGCCGGTATCCAGGTACACACCTGATTGACTAAACGCATTGCACGACTAAATTATCTCGCCCATGAGAACACAGATCGAGGATTTGAATCCTGGATCTTTGCCTCCGAAGGAAACACCATAGAGTGAGAGAGCTCTTACCTGCAGTATGGCTTGGTGTAATTTAAATTCTCAAACGGATTTTCTGGCTGTGTTCCTGGTTCTTTTAGGAAGATGTCTGCGACGTCAATGTGAGCCAAACTGTTATTGACGTATCCCGTAAGGGTGCCTCCACCAGCGGAATCGCGGTCCGGTGCGTACTTCATCCTGTACAGAAGCTTAGGGATGTACTCGGAGGTGAACGCCAGCACAAAGGCATTCACTAGGACTGACACTTTTGTCACACCCTCAAGGATACGAAACCAGGCTCCAATATCCTGCGCGCGGGTGCTGTCGGGCCTCCGAACTGAGACACGAAGTTGATAGCATCTACGCGAATTTCGACGATGGAATTAAGAAGGGCGAAGAGGGGGCCAAGGGGAAAGGCGGCCACAAACATGGTCACAAATCCGTACTGTAAAACTGTGAATCAAAGACGGCAACAAAGATGAGAAAGGGTAGAACCACCAAACCTACTGCAACTAATATTTAAACCTAAAAATATGCCTAGGACTGGGAAAGGACTTAGGGACTGTGCAATAATTATCAGGAGGGGGCGGGATTGGAAAATGGGCTTCATGTAGCCAAATATTAGGTAATACTCCCTCTCCTAAAGGAGTGAATTTAGTTATTGCCCCCCTCTAATCAGTCAGAAATTATGTACGAGCCCCCCCCCCCCCCCCCCCCCCCCCCTCACAGTATACACACACCTTTATACAAGTACCCTACATTTTCTCTACACGCACCTGTGGATTAAAATCTTATAACAGAAAGAAGAACTCCTACTACATGTTTAATTGTTATACATCCGCGTCTGGAACAAACATCACCTCCGTAGCAATGTTCAACAGAACCATAGCAGAAGGAAAAGAGCATATGTGTTATTGTCAGGTTGATTTTACTTTATGCCCCCCACCCCTCTGGTTTTCCAACTAATTAATTATTGCACAGTCCCTTATTCCATGAAATTAAAAGAAGCGTGAATAAGTGGTTCATACTTGATTCAGACGGAAGGTCTTCATTGTATTTTACAACTGACAAATGGATACTACATAAATATTTCCCCTTTCCTTTCCTTTTCTCTCGCTATTAAACATTAAACGGATAACCGACAAATTGTCCGAAATCTTGAAGGAATGAAGCTCTGTCGGCCTCTAGCCTGTTTTGCAGGCTCTCAGTTCGCGAGAAGTGCGCGGCGCGAAGAATAAAATTGCAAAAAGGCAAGGGAAATGGGTTTTCTGTCGGTTATTTTTTCCTTATAACAACAAAGCTGATACTTACCAACTTCAAGATACTCCCAAAACATGTAATGGTCTCCCTGAGGACTCAGGTCAAAGTCACGTTGGTACTGTGGATGGTCTACGTTTTCTTCTTTGCGGCTCTTGAGCCAATGCATGACCATCCTGCGGAGCAAATTACCAAAATATTTACTTTAGACTTAACATTTTACAGTGCGACGCGCCTTAGCGTAGCCACCCAACACACTTTTTTACAAGTGTTCTCTCGCGGTAATATGATAACTTTTGTTGATAAATACGATGTGACAAGTTTCCATTTGATTGTGTTCAACTTTGCAACGAGGCATGTCCGTCAGACAAATTATAATATTATTATTTACGAGAGGACACTTGTAAAATAGTTTTTTGGGTGGCTCAGGTAAGGCGCGTCGCACTGAAATTCACTTTGATTTTTATGTGTAAGTTGCGAGGAATTGAAGCTCATGCTGAATGGGAACCGGGGTCTTGCCTGCCATTCGCAGTATACAGCTGACAAGCAATATGTCATTTTGCTAACATCATTACTGAATAAACTATTTCATTTTTGCTAATCATGTTCTGTTGAAACATATATAATATCTTACTTTTGTTAATGTTAAATATTTTGGTTTGATGAGATTTTGAAGCATGTTTAAATTACAGGGCACTCTACTCCACAAGGTTCCACGACTAAGAGAGTGTGAAATGTAAAGTGTCATCCATTTTATAGCCGAATTCCTTGGTACAACTCAGTTGTGGTCACCTTGGTATAATATGCTTTACCTATTTTGACAGGCAATTATTTCTACATGAAACCTTCTCCGTGAGTCAGTTACGTTCTTCTGATTAATAAATTGTTATTTATTATTATGTGCAACCCTTAATGTTACTCTTACTTACGGGATGGCAATTTCCGTTATATTCCAATGATCTGCTGTCCCACCATGATGATAAGAAGCTGAACGCAAAGCTCTAAGAAGCATCCTTGCTCGCTGCAGCCATCCAATCGAAATTCACCAGCAATCCGTTTGTATCTGCTCGGGGTTCCAACTACGAGCCCAGATTTGAAAAAGGCAATGTAGAAAATGGACGCGTACGTGTTCACGAACTGGAACATGTACATTTTCCATGTAAAGCTGTCTTCGTAGTCGGTGCGAGTCGGGGGATTCTCCCAGTCCGTCAACCAGACGGCCAATTTGCTGTAGACGAACTTCAACAGGTTGATGGCGATAAGATTGAGTATAGCTGCTGTTGCTGAGGTGATCATCCTAGCACGCGTCTGGATTGTTTTGTCTTTGTTCCCGCTCAAGGAAGCGAAAACTGCAGCTCGGTACACGACAACGCCCACCACAGCGGCAATGACCAGAAATATCATAAAGATTATGATGCTAAAGACTCCGCCATAGCGACTGTACAGTGTGGTTTTAGGAACGTACGGCTCCATCTTTCCGGTGATCTCATTTTTCTTCAGGGTTGTTACTGTAGCCGCGAACTCGGGACGCAGAGGTTCCTCTTCGTCTTCAAAATCATCAGTGTGCCACTCCTGAGCTAGCGAGGCTTGACGACGCTTCCAAAACTCGAGGAACAAAGTCGCCCAAACTGACGCGATCAGAGCTAGACCAACTGTCCAATCGTTGTCAAAGAAGTGGGTGACGTAAGCGTAGAGGCACGTTGTCGACGCTAGGTCCCAGTAGCTACACTGCCTGTCACACAGTGGGCACATGTACCACACACCCTTGTTGTTCTTGTCGCAGACATCTTTGACTGGAATGTGATCACCAGCTGAACCAATACCATACAGGAACACAATTAAGCCGATGATGGCAAGAGGTACTAGCATAGCTGTGTAAAATCCAAGCCAAGCAAAGTACAAGGCGATCTCACTGCCTAAGTAATCCTTGATGGCTCCGTACGGCTGGAATTTAAACATTCTTCCAAACTTGGCCCAGTCACGGTGCAGTCGTTGTCGCTCATTTGAGGGCTCTTCTTCGGTTCAAGATGAACAGGACCATCGTGAAGCGGATATCCTGCTTGGTAGGCGCCTTCATAGATCAACTTTTTCAGCCCAACACTACGACGACCCTCTGCGAAGCGAGCACTGTAGCAAATTTGTTGCACAATGTAGACGCGGTCAACGTTATCAAAAAACGTCTCCTTGTTTTGGTGGTTGACGAACTTGGTGAGACTTTCTTGTTTGAAGTTGGCCATGAAGTAGTTGCCTTTGTCTTTCAGAGTAGGATCATGTACAAGTAGAGGATTTCTCTGTCTCAGTGACTGCATTCTCTCTTTTCCGAATCTCTTGTCCATCCAAGACTTGAACAAGATGTCATTTTCTTGGAAAGGAACTTTGAGACGCATGGCTTCTGCTCTTTTGGCCAGCACGTCCCACGGGGCATGAAGAAGGACAAAATGTCGTTTCGTTTTGGGATCCTGAAGGGCAAAAAAATCAATAAGCAAACAATGACTGCCTTGACAACGAGCATAATGATGTTAGGCTTTTATAAAGTCCGAAAATTAGCAAGATTGCCATATATGTCTTTGTTATCAAGATTGTTTGCACATGTTCGTTGGACAATGCATTGATATTATAAGGCGAAATTATGTGTTAACCAATCGTGGAGATTTTAAAAACCTGAATTAAAGAAGTCAACTCATAAAAAACACAGAGGGAATCTCAAGCAGCGATTTCATTCCCAGTTCAACAACCCTCCAGATATGCGATTTACACTGCATGACAACTGAACCAGAACAACTACCAACAGTGTTTTGAAGAATCTGTCGTTACTGCTATTAAAATGAAGGTTATCTTTTTTCACTTAATAGGATTGTTCTCACAGTCTTAAGCGTGATTGAGTTTAGAAAAGATATAACTTCGTTAGTACTGGATTTAACTTATAGTGCCAGGACAAAGGATAACTCGTCCAGGACAGACTAGATTAAATCGGTAATAAACGGTATACTTTCTGGGCTGTCCGAGAAATGGGGATGGTTTATTTGATGTAATAATACTGACAACTGACTGACAAACAGCCAAACATTTAACTAACAAATGGCTCAGATTTATAATGATAGCTGACATTTATACTTCTTATTCAGAAGCACTTCTTCTGTTGTATACCAGGAAACGATATTCAAAATGTGCAGTTTTCTTGTCAATTATGACGTCATACACGCCATAATGACGTCATGCATTAAAAAAAATCCGCCATCTTGGATCCGCCATCTTGGATTTCAAGAATTTTCAGAAACGTCATAACATCTCAAAATTTGATTTGAAAAAATATAAGGATGCAAAAAAAAAAGTCATTGTTTTTGTAAAACGGCCTGTCAAAACTTGGTTACCATGGAAACGTAAAGTCACGTGATCAAACAATTGCCACCCCAAAATGTTCCCAGATAATTTTAGGAAAAGTCACAAAGTTTGGCCACAATATTTTATTCCTCGCGAAGGGAGGCCGGAGGCCAAGCGTGCGAGATTTATAATTTCCAGGGGCACCCGTTTCGGGAATATCTGTTCGGAACTGACCTATAATCGCTCAGATATTCGGTTAGGGAAATGTCATCTCAAACTTTCTAAATATGTGAAAATTAATGCCTTTAGTTTTCGGAGAGATAAAAATGTCGTTTTGGGTACAAAAAACAGGTCAGCTAGAATTTTAGGAAAGGCAAAAGCAGCTCGTAAATTCGGGTAATAACATTTCAATCCCTAAAATTTTCTGAAGTTTGAAAGTTCAGCCAACATATCCGAAAAACGACGTTCCGACACCTACAGGAAAATTTTGTCGTTGGGTGCCACAAAATTTTGTCTGCTAAAGAACTCAGGCGGGATCGTCATATTTCTCTCGCGATGTTATGTGGCGGAAATGACGTCATACGGAACGACTTCTCAAGAATTTCTTAAAGTACGGCATGGCTTAGTTTTCATTCCCGGTGTAAACACATCGATCAAAATCGAACGAAAAGTGTCGCGGCTGAATTCGAAAATGACAAGAGAAGAATTTAGCTACAAAAGCGGCGAAAATAGTTTATCAATTTCCGAAACTCGGCTTCAACATGTTCAACAAGTTAGTAGATTGTGTATACATTGTAGATCTATTTACGCCGCAAATCTAGACGCGCTTGACTCGCCCCAAGTTTTACGCGCGGCCATTTTCCGCTCGCGAATTTTTATCGCTCTCGCTCGACGGACTACTGAGCTGGGAAAGAGGGACTGCTCGTAGTCCACCGCAAATCTGAGTAACACCTTCAATTCGATTCGATATGCTTCCCAGTCAAAATTTTCCATGCTTTTTTCACGGCGTTGAAAAAATAAAATACCATTTTTAAAATGTTTCCTTCAAAAGGAAAGGAAAGGAAAGTTCTTTGCATGAAATTAATTGATGCAAATTCGTCGGAAATTCAGGAAATATTCTAAGCGATGTCACGCAACTCGTTCGGCTGAAAGTCAGTCGCTTGCAGGGCGGTGCATGCGAAAGATTATATTTCAGAGAGCCTGGCGAGAGTTTTGTTTGATTTATAACTTTTTTCTATCACCCTCACACCCCAAAAACAATTAATCCCCATCCCAGCTTCGCGCGGACCTGCGGGTCACGTATTACTAGTGTACATTGTCTTATCCTTTTGTTATCAACTCTTTTGACTGGCGCATGCAAATAAAATGTTTTGTGAAATTGAACTCAATTTGCATTTCTTCTGCAACCTGCTGTATAATAATATTGCCAATTCTCTCAAGACATATTGTATAAGGACTTTTTCCCAATGGGCCGGATTAACTTGGTGACCAACTCAGACACTGAACTAGCGTCTTTTCGAAATGAAAGTAAAACGAAGCAGTGTTAACTGTATTAGAACGAGAAACAACGCAATGTCAAGAATATCCAACGTTTGGCTCGTACAAATTCGATACATATGTAAATTGGTTTTGTATTTGACTGCTCTTTGCAAACGCATTCGCCGTTGCAGTAAATGGCCCAGATTCTAATAAAACATTCCTTTTAAACCTTTACCGCACGCAAAATGTTCGACAGAAAATTTATGTCCATCAAAAGCCTACTCGCTCGGTAAGGTAATCAATATTGCGGAATATTTGGCTTAATTTGGTCGAAAAATTCGCGAACCCTCTACAGAAGCTAGCAGTGTGTGTGACTGAGATGTGACATTTGCAGTCCGCAGACGGAGCTTTAGGACGGTTAGTGTGCTGAGAGATAGGGTTGGCTATGGGGTTAGTTCTAGGGTTAATATTTAGGGTTACGGTTAGTTTTTGGTTCGGGTTAGGGTTATAAATGTCAGACACCGCTACAAAAGAAACTGAAATAAATTTAGTTCCGCTCGATCCGTTGATAATTTAGTATTTGTAATGATTTGTCAAGAGTTCCATTTGGTTAGGGTAAATTTCGCAGTAACCCAAAGGAGTGTAAGTTTGATATCAATTCATTTTGTGTTCCCCTTATGAAGCCGTCGCGTTTTGTGTTGTCCACTGGAATTCGTCAACATTAAATCACCACTTATTTTAGAAGTCTATAACTTCGTTATATTTTGTTTTTATTTCACAACATGATGCGTCTCCTACCAACAAATGCCAACTGCCAAATTTGGAAACAAGTTAAAAGAAAACCAATTAATTACAAGCAAACAAATTCATCAATTTCTGGGCGAAGCTACAAGAATGGATGTAGTTACCACGGTTTGCCAGGAAACTGTCAGGAACTAACTACATTGTATAATGATCTTACCTGGGGCGATATACGTTCTTGGTGTTCGATTATTAACCCGGAGCTCTCGAGGCTGGCTTCAAACGCATTTCTCATCTCTTCGAGTTTCGTTGCTTTCTCCTTGGTTTGGTCATCTTTATTTTCTTTCTCTTCACATCGTTCATACACGAGGACATAGTCGATTTTCTTGTTCGTTCCGGCGCCCTCCAAATACAATCCCTTCGGCGATTCGCTGCCTTTGGCGTGGAATGAGGGTTCCACCATTTCAATAAGAACGTCGTCCGCATCGTTTTGAGCTTTCGTATAGGAAATGGGCTTCGCCATGTTGAGACGTTTCGCTGCTTTGCTCTATCGTAATGTGGAGTACAGCGATGCACTCAATGTCTCCTCGCCACGAGGGTGTGACACGAAGTACAAAATATTTGCATAAAAATACACTGAACTTATTTGGCTTGCAAATGTATATACGTTTATGGCGCGCGAGCAGCCAAAGTCCAGAACTTGCATAGTATATTGGACAAACTCTTTTGCGAGAAAGAGCTGAAACTGAAATGGCAAAGAAATAAACAAAAGAAAAAGGAAACTAAAAATTGCAGTTTTATATTTTTGCGTTTTCGCATTTCAAAACGTGTTGCTTAAAATATTTATGAGCCTTGTTCTTGTACTTTTCGTATAATTTTCTGGATCATTCTGCCTAATAAATATTCATGTGAAAAATAGAGATTGAATGGTGGAATGGACAGACGGACGGACGGAATGGGTGAGTGAAATGAAAATTACAGTGGAAACACGACTTACGACCACCTCGACCACCACTTTCAGTTGTCCCGAACTAAAATTATGTCAGTGATTTTCTTATTTAAGAACCCCGTTAATACAACCACCATGTTAATTCGACCAGATTTTGGAGGCCCGTTGGTGGTCACATTAAACAGGGACCACTGTATATCAACGTCATCAACTGAGAGGTTCTGTCGCACATTGTAATAATCGTCACACTTTGTCATACCTGATGCACTTTGTAATAAAACTTGTCACACTTTTTTAAAAAATAGCTGTCGCAGTTTGCAATATAATAAGATGTCGGACTTTGTAATAACTACCTTCCTTCGCGCGTTATAATAAACTTTACCAGAATAATTAGTTGGATAGACCTGCTGAGGGAGGGCACTCAGAGAGGACAGGAATTCATCTTCCCTAAGGTCCCTTCTAAACAGATGCCTATTTCAGTTCGTGTAGTATTGTTGGACTTACTTATCTTCGTTGATTATCTTTTGCAGTTAATCAGTACCTTTGAGGGGGCGTCTATTCAAGGAAAGCGTTCTTACGTGATAGGTTTTATATTTTTCGTGTGTCAGAATTTTTTGTGTGTCATTTTTTTTTCAGAAACAGACGCTTATATGTATATACAACAACAAGAACATCAAGCTTGAAATCATTTCCGAGTAGCAGTGCTTAGAAGAAAAAAACTCTAAAAAGTACAGTAAATACATTCTATAAATTCATTGACTTCACTTGACTGATTAACGACTGACACGTTGAATTTTCCTTGAAGCAGCTAAAGCAATGTCTCGTACACCTCGTCACTCAAAGGATGACGGTATCCTCCCTTCCCTGAGACCAGAGTACAACAACATAACAGAAAGTAACTTAGAAAGGTTAATGCGCATTTGAAAATGTTTGAACATGAGATGCATCGTTATGGAGATTAATAATACCAGGCCGGGCATAAACATTCACAACTCTGACAACTGCACTGTACCCAATTAGTATAAGTCGTCTGCTGTCAAAATTATCCAATCAAAATCTCCGGCGGGCTATATTGTCCACTCCTGCACATGGAAAAAAGATCGTGACGCTTTTTGACGGAAAGCTTTTAGCCCGTGAACAGGTTCTCCTGTTTCTCGCTTTTACTTCGCTCTTATTTCTCGCTTGCTTGCTCGTAATCGGAAAAACGGAAAATCGTTGCATGGCGGATTTGAAGGATGATAAAAGCGAAGAGAGGTCATTGAATTTGCACAAAATAAAACGCGCAAAACAGAGTCGATATACTTTTTGGTGTCCAAGTCCTGTTGTTGTGTTGCATATCGATCCTAAGACATTTATAGGCAAAGTCTGTTGCGGTTGGCAGATTGTGGGGATTACAAGGATTGTTTTTTTACACAAACTGTCGAACAGATCGAGTTCAAATAAATTGAAAATAATTATTCTCACGGCTGCTAGTAAAGTTTATTACAAAGTGCGACAAGTGTTATTACAAAGTGCGTCAGGTATTACAAATTGCGACGAGAGTACAAATTGATCAGTGCGATAATTATTAAAAAGTGACTTACAAAGTACGATAGAACAGCAGGCCGAACAACTTTGTCAACTTTGTGGCCATCATAGGTATCGAGGAGGCCGGAGTGGTCATATTGTTATTTTTAATAGCACCGTGGCAGACCCGTGCTTATTACCCAACCCACCCACTCTGGTTGATACACAGTCTGTTACCTTCTCACAGGAGGGAACACATTAAAACAAGTAACTGGACGCCATGTTTGTAGATCTTCAACCGTTTATTCAATAGTAGCTGATAAAAAAGTTGCAACTCACAAAAATTCAAGTGGGGAGTTTAGGCGCGAAGCGCGTTGCGCTCAGGTAAACGACTGTGATTGATCAATTGCACAATCATCACACGTACAGCTATGCCCTTTGAAAACATAATTCGTGTTTTAGCTTCAAACCTTGCAGCGAATCGATCATTAATTCGACCTGAACTATTATCACTAGCCAAGAGTGTAAAAGCCAATTATTTTAACTTCGTTTGAAAAGATCTTAATTATACAATTTTGGTGTCGATCACGGTCGTTACCTAACGAAACGCGCTGCTCAGCTGGGCTGTCAACGGACGCGATCTCTTTTTTAACACACACACCCACACAACAAACCCTGAGAACACAATTAATGTTCAATACACGCGAGAGTAAATATTTAACAATTGCCTTGCGAAATCGCGCGAGATATCGCCTAATACTTAGCCCGGGAAGAGGTCATTGGCCGAGGTGGCTAAAATCAGGCGATATTCCGCAAGATTGAGTGTACGATAATTATTTTATTAATCTCGTACCCAGATCTATTATTCAACAAATTGTCGACGAGTCGCAAATAAAAGCATCGAAATGTCCTAAAAGTCGTCTCAAACTCAGCAGCGTTTTCCAATATGTCGGACGAGTCTTCTTGAGTGCACTTTCCAAATATGGCAAACTGCATGATATACCGCAGGATATCTGTCATGTACGGGCGGCAAATAACGAGGACTTCTTGACCATATATGGGCATCGTGACAATTTGTTGAATAACATTCACGGGTATACATCGTAAATCAATTCAGTAAAACTTGCTCCAAGGTAATGTATGAGACATCGCGGTGACGCACTGTTCTTTTGATCATACATTGTATAACCATCTTTCTTGCTTCAGGGGTAACACTACTAGCTTGTCTCTCACTTCACTCTTTTGAATCACTCTTTTAATTAAGATATTCCTTTATAAAATGTAACACTCTTTCACAACGTTTCCTAAAACACACGACAACTACGTAGTATAATGATATTATTATAAATCACACTTCTCAAATCTTCCAATCATAGTTAACTTGAGGCACTACAAAATTAAAATGATCATTAACCCTATTCCCTATTTTTCTTTTTGCGCCCAATTCAAGGTGGTTGCGTTTAGACATAAAAAGTAGACTCGATTCACGAATTGAGTTGATTTTCCACATTTGGAATTTCCAGTTTTTTAATGAAAAAATGACCTCTTGGAATAATTTCTACTAGATCATTTTAGCATTACGTTTTGGTGGTTTTCTGACGTAATCCAAGATGGTGGCTGTTTGGAAACATTGACAAAATTTCCACGTAGTATGAGGTGATAATCTCATGTTGCATACCTCAAGGGAAACATGTTTGGACTTACTATACCATCCACGTTTTATTGTCGTAGCTTTCATACTCTTGGAGTAAAATATAATATTCGCCGATTAGAATAAGGAGCATAAACAAACCCGCCTTTATATCATTAATTGTTCTAGGAAAAGTTATAGTTTTTCGTCTTAGTTTATAACACACCACACGAGTATTAGCGAGATTATAGTGAATACGTGTCTCTAGATGCTGGATCAAACAAGAACAAGAACCGACGAAAATTCACGAGAGTTCAAAATCTCGCTTTCAATTCGATTCAAGATCAGAGATTCGACGAGACGATGTAAACTCTCCCGCACTCTCAGCTAATGTTTGACCGCGCGCTGAGAGTGATATAGTTGACTCTCGTCGACAATCGTTCTAGTTTGATCTGGCCATAAGATAATTACACCCCAGCTTAGTGAAATCAACATCAACTTTAGTTAAGTTTACTTAGTTTCTCCTTGAACAGATGTTTCTCCCGCAAAGTCTTCAACTTGAGGTCTTTTGGAACACTCGGAACGAGCCACGAGATGAAACTGGTGACGAGATAGACGGTAAACTGGAACACGAACACGAAAGCGAGGCGAGCAGCAATCACTTCCCAGTATTGCTTGGAGACCTCATAAGGCCAAACTGGTTCATGATAGCCAGGGTACCTGAAATATGGAAGAGAATTACCCTTCAAACCTTATTTCAGAAAAGTGAACTGTAATAGTGGCGCACAATAGCAGTTATTACAGTTGAGCCCGCAGTCAAATATTCTTTTGTTTTTAAAAAGTATGCAAACGAGTTAGGCTCGATTTCCGCCGCTCTCTCGAGTCCGGTCTTCGTTCTGGCTCATTTTCCCGAACAGCGGCTGGTAATCGAGCCTTCAAATGAGGCTAATGGGCCAAAACACAATGACCATTTCGCCTCGTTTGCATGTCAAACCGCTGACCGTCTGTAATAACTTCAATTTAGGAAATACAACAGGTACTGTAGTCCTCTTCCAAGTGCGGAGACTAATCTGATCGTTTCAAGGTAGTTTATAAAATACGGTTTTTCGACTTACATGTGAAAGAGGGGAGGGTTTACATACAAATCGAGGATTAAAACACCTACCTACAGACTTTGTTCAAATTGTCCCGGATACTCTTTGGTTCAGTTCCGGGTTCTTTGTGGAAGATGTACGAAATATTAATGGAAGCCAAACTGTTATCGATATATCCAGTAAGGCTGCCTCCGCCAGGAGAATCGTGGTCAGGCGCGTACTTCATCTTGTACAGAAACTTAGGGATAAACTCTGAGGTGAACGCCAGCACAAACGCATTCACTAAGATGGACATTTTCGTCACAATCTCAAGGATGCGTAACCAGGCACCAATATCCTGAGCGCGGGTACTGTCGGGCCTTCGGAACTGAGACACAAAGTTGATGGCATCGACGCGAATTTGGATGATAGAGGTAAGAAGTGCGAAGAAGGGGCCAAGCGGAAAGGCAGCCACAAACATGGTCGCGAATCCAAACTGTAACACTGTCAAACAAAGAAATGGAATTTCAAACAAAAGTTAGGGGGTTAGAAACATGAATCTAAGTTCAAGGAAATCACTTTAGATTTTCTGTTCAGTCTAATTATGATCTTAAACTGTGCAGTGGACAATCCATGAAAAAGATGAGACTGTTCAAGGAGGAGACGGTGGCGGTGGACTGGACATGTGTTACGAATGGAGAGAGAGGAGAAGACATCGGAGAGCAGACGAAAGATGGGCCGACGAAGAGAAACATAGAGGTGTACAATGTAGGGCTAGAGGGAACGATAACAGATGGGTCTACAATCATCAGGGCAGAGGCCACCACCCATTGGGCGAGACAGAGCAGTTTGCAAAGATTTGATTCCCCGCCTTATTTAAAGAATGGTGTAATATGATGGTGCGTGTGAACCGTATTCATATCATGGAATCTGCGCTAAGCAAGGGCATGTATTGTTACTACAGTGTGACTTACCAACATCAAGGTACTCCCAGAACATGTAATGATCTTTGTGTGGACTCAATTCATATTCGCGTTCGTACTGTGGTCGACGGTCCACAGGTTTGTTCCGGTCAGTCTTGATCCAATACAGGAAGAATCTGTAGAACAAATTAAATTTTAAACATTTACTTTATTTGTTGCCTCACTCATTGGTTATTATAACACGCTGTATTGTTTTTGTTTTTTTTCACCTATTCATGCCATATTTAACCTACAATCAGGCCCTCCCTCCTCTCCCTTTTATTTTTAGTGTCTTATTTAGTTCATCAATTCAGTTACTTACGGGAGTCCTATTTCCATGACATTCCTAATGATCTGTTGTCCCACCATGATGAACAGTAGCTGAACACAAAGATCTAATAGGCATCCTTGCTCGCTGCAGCCATCCAATCGAAATTCACCTGCGAGTCGCTTATATCTGCTTGGTGTTCCAATAACATGTCCGGACTTGAAAAAGGCAATGTAGAAAATGGACGCATACGTGTTCACAAACTGAAACGTGTACATTTTCCACGTAAAGCTGTATTCGTAGTCGGTACGAGTTGGAGGATTCTCCCAGTCGGTCAACCAGACGGCCAATTTGCTGTAGGCGAACTTCAAAAGGTTGATAGCGACAAGATTGAGAGCACCCGCTGTTGCTGAAGTGACGATCCTGGAACTCGGGCTTCCACTCAAGGAAGCAAACACTGCTACTCGATACACAATGACACCTACGACAGCAGCGATGACCAACGTGATCATGAAGAGGATGATGCTAACAACTCCGCCATAGCGAAAATACATTTTGAACTTAGGAACGTGCGGCTCCATCTGGCCGGTGACTATATTCATCTTCTTTGGCGCATTTCGCACTTTATAGGAGTATTCCGGACGGAGTGTGTCTTCGCCTTTTTCAAGATCATCAGTGTGCCACTCTTGAGCAAGTGTAGCTTGACGACGCTTCCAAAACTCAAGGAATAACGTTCCCCAAATTGACGCGACCAGGGCTAGGAAAACTGTGCCATCGTTGTCGAAGAAGTGTGTGACGTAAGCATAGACGCACGTGGTTGAAGCTAAGTCCCAGTAGCTACAGTGCTTATCACACAATGGGCACATATACCATACACCATGGTTGTTCTCGTCACAGACATCTTTGACTGGAATGTGACTTCCTGCTGAACCGATTCCATAGAAGAACACAGCTAGACCGACGATGGCAAGAGGTACTAACATCTTCGTGTAAAATCCGAGCCAAGCAAAGTACAAGGCGATCTCACTGCCAAAGTAGTCCTTGATTGCTGCGTACGGTTGGTATTTGAAACTTCTTCCAAACCTGGCCCAGTCACGCTTTAATCGTTGTCGGTCGTTGTTGATCTTCCCATCAGCTTCTGGAAGAACAGGACCATCGTGCGGTGAATATCCTGCCTGGTATACGCCATCGAGGATCATCCTCTTCAGGCCAACGTCAAGAGGGGCATCATTGGCATCATCATTAAAACGAGCACTGTAGCAAATCTGCTGCACAATATAGGCGCGGTCGGCATTTTCAAAAAATGTCTCCCTGTTCTGATGGTTGGAGAACATAGTGATTCTATCTTTTCTGAAGTCTGCCATGAAGTACTTTGGTTTCTCGTCCAAAGTGGGATCCTTTACCACAAAAGGGTTTCCAATTCTTCGTCTTAATGACGTCATCCTTTCTTCTCCGACTTTCTTCTCTATCCAAGACTTAGAGATGATGTCGTTTTCTTGGAAGGGAACTTTGAGACGCATTTCGTCTGCTCGTTTTTCTAGCACTGGCCACGGAGCGTGAAGAAGGACGAAATGAAGTCTAGTTTCGGGTTCCTGTAAAACAATAAGACCTTCAAGCAAATCAAATCACCGATGTAACGTGAAATATGTTGGGTAACTATCTTTTCTTGGTGCAACCGTCCGGCAAATAACTTTATTTTTATACAGGAAATCCTTACAAAAATCATGTGGTCAATTTATATTGGCTAAAGAATATATATGACCTCATTTACCAAGACTCCCTAGGACGCCTTGTTAAAACGCATGCTAAATCATATCGATCTACAACTCAGGGTATAGCAATCTTAGCCTTTGGTATACGTTTTGTTCATTTATCCTTCCGTCAGGAACTGTACAGAAAGACAGCTGTTTGGCAACAAAATAAGTTATCAAAATTTGAGAACAGCATGGTAATAAAACAAGTACAATTTACAGTGACAGAGAAAGGCGAGGAACTCACCCGAGGACGTTCACGTCCACAGTGTTCGAGGAATCTTTCGTACCACTTCTTTAATTCTCCCTCAACATCCTGTGGGCATGATGAGTAGGATAGAAAATGTGAGTCAATAACTGATGAAAACATTCAAGCACAGTGTGTATGACTTATTAAGGTGGTGTTGTTTGATTGGATACACACTCTGGAAGCCCTCGTCAAATATAAAGAAACAATATTGTTATATAGAACCTCTTGGCAAGAGAATCAGATGTTGGTGGTGGTGGTGGTGGTGATGATGATGATGATGATGATGGTGGTGGTGTTGTGGGTCGCGTTAAATCACTTAATCGGCTGGAGTTAACCTAAGATTATCCAATTCTCAGAAACAAGCTGTAATTACATTACTGGAAAAGAAGGACAGGGATAAAAGGTTAATCAAAAACTGGCGCCCAATCTCTCTTATCAATGTTGACACTAAAATTGCCTCGAAAACTCTGGCCAAGCGTTGGAGCCAATATTATCTGATTTAATCCATTACAACCAGAATGCGTCCTTCACGCGTTCAATGTCGGGCCTTATTTTGTTCATTGGATTCGCACATTCTATTCAAATATATCAAGTTGTATCATCAATAATGGTTTTACATCAAATTATTTTACAGTTGGTCGAGGTATACGCCAAGGAGACCAACTATCCCCTCTTCTATTCATATTGGGTTTGGAAATTCTTGCTTTTCATATTCTACAAAACGAAAAGATCCAAGGTATTCTAATTCGTAATGAAGAGGTCAAATTGTCTATCTTTGCTGATGATCTGACCTGCTTTCTTCGAAAAATATCCTCCTACAATTATCTAAGAGAAAGTCTCGCAAATGTTTCTATTTTTCAGGTCTCAAAGTAAATGAGGAGAAAACAGAATGTTTTTGTTTGGGTGTTAAGAAATTAGAGATCGAAACGTTTCCTCGCGATTTTCAATCCTCCATTAAAAGTCTGGGCGTCCATTTTGACTATAACCTTGTGACTAGAAGGAGAGCAAATTTGACTCGATTTTGAAATCAATTAAAAAATGCTAAGCTTGTGGAAGTGGAGAAATTTAACTATCATCGGCAGAATACAAATAGTGAAGTCATTTGCCTACCCAAAATTATGTCCAAAGCGGCTGCGATCTCAGTGCCAAATGAACTTATTAAAGAAGTTAACAAAAACTTTATTCGTTTATTTGGAGGGGTAAAGACAAAGTCAAACGCTCAGCCATAATAAATGACATTGAAGATGATGGCCTGAAAATGCTGGACCTTGAAGCTATGATCTCTGCACAAAGAATCATGTGTTTAAAAAAGTACTACATTGAGGATTACGAACGCACCTGGAAGAATGTTTTAGATTTTTACCTTGAGAAAGTGGATGGTAAATTTCTCTTACACTGTAATTTTGATTGTCGTAAAATAGGTATTCCACTGCCTGTTTTTTACAAGGAATGTTTAGAGGGTCTTTAGATGCCTGGTCCTCTGTGACTTGTTATGACTCGGTCTCTTATAAAAGTGCAATGAATCAAATTATTTGGAATAATAAGCGCATCTTATGTGCATGGGGGGAAATCTTTTTTCCAGCCTTTCTTTTACAACCAAGGGATTATTAAAGTTGGTGACCTTGTTTCTAAGGATCGCATCTCTCTGAAAAGTGACAAGATTGTAAATTTAACAAATTGACGTCAGTTTTTTATGCGTCTGTCCTGTTATTGATCATGAATTGCGTCATAACATTGTCAAAGTAGCTGTGGATCCACGAGGCGAAGCCGAGTGGATCCGCAGACTACTTTGACAATGTTATGACGAAATTCATGATCAATAACAGGACAGACGCATTAAAAACTGACGTCCATTTGTTTTTTACAATAACAACAGGCCAAAACGATCAAGCGTAGACTTCAGACGAGGCGAAACGCCAGGTAAAAGTGAACTGAATTTGTTTTAGCAGAAACGATTCCGAGAATCACAGCTTCATGAACTTCAAACTACGTACAATAACTCGATTAGACAGATTTTCTGAAACTAACCTTTATTCCATTTGGAAATTCTTGTAAACCTGCTGAAATATTCGCAAGTTCAATCCATTCTTATCAGTTGTTTTGAAGTTACACGCGGCAAAATAAACGGATTCCATTCCAGTCAACTTCAGCGTCAAACTACAGCAAATACTGTTCTCTTTCGCTTTACCGTTGAATTAATTCTCAGTCGGCCGATTGAAAAGCAACCTGTGAACGACTTTTCATGATTTACGCCTCAAAGAACTCCTGTTCAGATGTAATTTTCCACTTTATCGAGAACTGACAACGCTGCCATTTTGGCGAAATTTTAAAGCCTTTCCGCGCGCGATTCATTCATGTGTCTGTCCTCTTATTGACAATAAAAATTAGCCAATGAGCGCGCGAGAATTTTGACAGTTATTGTAAAATCCTTATTACCCCCTTGTTACTCTTTTGTCTTCATGGGTATTGTTGATGCTATTCCAAGTGAATGGCGTTCGACAATTAAGACAACCCCTTTTCATGCACCCTCTTCTCTGGATCAAACTGTCTTTCAACTATCACTATCGGGTAAATCAATCGATCTTACATGCATTTGCTACATCTAAATTTTTATACAAAGACATTCGTTCTCAGAAGCAAACTCCACCCACTGCTAAGGCTAACTGAAATTTCAAGTAGATATCCTGATATTTCTGTAGATTGGAAAAGGCTTTATTCCTTAGCTTTCGAAATTACTTTAGACACCAAGCTTAGAGAATTCCTGCACAAGTTATCAAATCTCATTATTTTTACCAATAAGAAACTTTATCAGTTTAAAATGGTAGAATCACCCTTATGTGCCTTTTGTAAGGAGGATGAGGAATACCTGGAGCATTTAGTGTTTTTTGTAAGTCATCAAGTCTTTTCTGGAAAGAAGTGGCTCGCGGAAGATTTTAATATCTTAAGCCCCATTTACACGACATTCATTTTGGGTCCGGCACTCCTAAATTTTGGCACGCGGCCGATAGTTTAGGGCACGGCCCGCTTGATTTTTGCCGTGTAAATGCAAAATTGTTGGCACGCGTGCCCAAAAATTTAGGCGGGCCGAGACCACCTCAGGAGGTAGTCTCGGCCCGCCTAAAAAGAGGCCCGCGTGCCAAACTCCCGGCTGAGAGATGTATTTTGTCTATGCCGTTTTCCATTTTGGACACTAACTACGGCTTTGTTCAACCCTTGTAATTTGCTTCTTGTAAATTACTATTCGAGGAATAGTCATTCATAGCAGTAGCATTATTTTAGCTAGAGGCAATGTATCAGTACTTGCATGTTGATAAATTCACATCATGCGCCATGTTTAATTTTGACCCCTCGGTATTTCAATAATCTGTTCCGTAAAATGCGGTTTTTACTGAGTATTTTAATGCCGTTGTCTGCTTATATGGCTTGTTATTTGCACCCAGAAGAAAATGTCCCTCGTACCACAGCTCTCCGACTTGATTCAACATGTCAAACCTGAGGCAAAAGTTCTCTCAAGCGCAGAAGGATTAAACAGCTCGATATAAAGCTTGCATAAAGCCGTACTATCGCTGCTTCAATGCCACGGTACAAATGATGACATGCCTTGTTTCGTCCCTCATTTCTGTCAGGCCTTTTCGTTTTTTCAAGGCACCAGCCATAAAATTGTTTTAGGCAATCGACATTGAGTACCTGACATTTTGATTTTAACGCTGAATCCGCTAAAAATTATGTGAGCCGCTGTTAAATAATCTCGGGGACTCACAAATTTAAGAGTGCCGTTCTTATTTTTGGGGTGCCGTTCAGAAATGAACATGGAAAAAAATCGAACATATTTTGTCGTGTAAATCAAGCGGGCTGTGCCCTAAACTATCGGCCCGCGTGCCAAAATTTAGGAGTGCCGGACCCAAAATGAATGTCGTGTAAATGGGGCTTAAATTAATGTTTCTCTGTTTAACATTCTTTTTGGGAAATTTGATATTAACAATAACTTTATTTTGGTAAATCATTTACTATTACTTGCTAAATACTTTATTTATAAATGTAAATACTCTAGTGTTATTCCATCTCTTATTGTCTTCAAAGCTAAACTAAGAGTTACATATAAATTAGAATTGTATATTGCAAAAAATAATGGAATATTACTTAAACATTTAAAAACATGGGATCCATTTCTTCCGTTTCTATCTTGATGATTTACATTTTTTCGTGTTTTTTATCCACCCTGTTATAGAAAAAAACTTTTTCATATGCAACTTTCTCACTTTATATTACTTGTAATTTGACCTTATTACTTTTTATTTTATTTTATTTATTTTGTTTTGTTTTGTTTTTGTTTTGTTTGTTTCTTCTTCTTTTTTTATTTTTTGTCATTTTGTAAGTCATTTGTCATTTTTCCGCCGAGGAAATTATGCCGGTGATCGACTTTGAAACAGTCATCGGTGAAGTGATCCGAACAAATGAAAATGTGTTCCAGTTTTGACAAGAACTTCTTGTCCCGCGGCCCAGTTTAATTAACCATCTCGAGTGATGTTTTTCTTGAAACCGGTAAACGATGAAACGAAACACCTCTTTCGCTGTCTCTCTGAGACCTATTTGAGCAGTATGGTGCTGAACAAAAAGGCCTGACTAACACAATCTGAAGAGGAAGCGATCTCCAGTATTTAATCTTCCCGCCTCTTCCCGCCAAACTTGGGTTGAACTCTTTGACGTCACGCAAGCATCGCCAGGTTGCTAAGTATATTCCAAGATGGCGGGGTTCGTGCACGATTTTTGGGCTACTTTGGACAAGGATTTCATTAGGTTAGAAAGCTCTTTGAGTACCTTATCTGTGCATCAACCTTCCATTGGCGTAAGAAAAAAAAGTGCCATTTTGGAGTGAACTTCTCCTTTAAGCGTTTAGTGAAAAAAAAAACACACAAGAATATTGATCCACTAACAATTTGACAGAGAAAATTGTTGAATGTTGTATTAGAGATCGGACAAGATTAATAAATCCATAAACACACTACTACCACTTTCACGCGCATCCCATAATACTCTTTAACTACTTCTTGTAATACACGACAATGAACTTACTGTAGGAGCAGCTGTCTCTTTGCCTCCAATTATTTCCAACCCAGCAGTTTTGAGGTTTCTTTCAAACGTTTTTCTCTTTTGGTCGTCTTTGTCTCGTGCTGTCTTTCTGGTTTTGTCATCTTCAACTTCGTTGTCGGGGAATCGTTCATACACGAGGACATAGTCAACTTTCTTGTTTGGCTCAGCTTGGGGAGATGACTCCTCTGTTATAACACGACTGTTGCCGTCGCTTCCACCTGGAGTATTATCGTTTATTTCCTCATCTGGTTCGACGTGGGCCGATGATGGCTCCTTTATGTCAAGAAATACTTCGTCTTCACCTGCAGAATCATCGCCTATTTTCCTACCTGGCTCAGCGTAAGATGACGGCTTCTTTATATCAAGAAGTACGTCGCCTTCGCCTGGAGAATCTTCGCCTGCAGAATCTTCGCCTATTTCCCTATCTGGCTCAGCGGGGGATGATGGCTCCTCTATTTCAAGACGTACCACACTTTCGCGAGGTGTATCGGGAGATATCTCCATCAGTGACTGACTTCGTTGTCTTCTGGTGTAATGTGCATGGAGAAGAAGAAAAGATACGGAGTCAATAACTCCACGTTGGGTGTCATACGAAACTAAAGTAGTCGAGTAGCTGGAAAAACCCCTTATTTTTATGTAATTTACGATTCCCCCCCCCCCCCCCCCCCAACAAACGCGATGCTATTAAGGCCCTATTTACATGGAAAGAGGATGATCCTAGTGCTAGAATCATCCTAGCAAGAGGGTCAAAGATAGCTCGGGTTTACAAGCAAAATTTCACAGGCAGGATCACCCTACTGCCCGGGACAACTCAGGCGTCACGCTTGTAAATAAAACACGCAACGCATAATAAATTTAGCGCCAAAATCGATTTTTCGCTTTAATTACGTGGCTTATCAGTTCCAATAAAATCATAGTCAATTTTTAAGCTCACTAAAAATCCAAGACATAATTTTTCTTAAGTTTGGAACGCGTTTGACGGCAGAACTATAAACAATTCTGCTATTGGGTATTTTAGCGACAGTAGCGACAAACATTATATCGAAAATTTCGTCGCAAAAAGCCGTTATTCGAAAATTATTTACTTACAAAGCAAAGGTAAAACAAATTCTGAATGAATGCGATGTTTTTTGGTCACAAATAATTGATTTTGTTGGTATTTTGAACATATTTTGCTTCTTGGAGTCAAAATAAAGTTGTCCCGGGTAGGCGAGTTGTCCCTAGCAAAGCGTTTACAAGGGCAAAACATAATCCTGGCGCTGGGATCATCCCTCATCTCAGATAGGATCATCCTAGCGCTGGGATCATCCTAGTGCTAGCGCTAGGGCCAAATGCAATCCTTCGCATGTAAACTGAAAGCAGAAAACATGTCGCGCTAGGATGAGCCGCCTGCTAGGATGATCCTAGCACTAGCATCATCCTCCTTCCATGTAAATAGGGCCCAGGATCCATCCGGTTTCTCAGTATTAACACTATTCCGCCAATAGTTCTTTGGGGTTTAACGTAATCTTAAAATGCAGTCATTAAGGTGTGCCGAGGAAGATGACAGAAACTGGTTATGAAATAGGAAAAAGGGATAGGGGATTAGTGGTCTGAGATAAATAGCCATAAATGAAGATTTATTTTATTGACCACTCGATCCGGAGTCTAACGATTAACCATTAGGCCACCGTTCTCATTTAGCTTATAGTTAAAGCCAAATCGTTACCTTGCAGGTACCTAGCCAATCCAATAGAATGTTCGTAGTTCCACTGATTCAAGGCTTCTGAAAAAAGTTTTTTCCTGAATCAAACAAATCCGTCGGATCATACGCCGCAGGTGTTTCTAAATTGTCCTCGCGCGAATTAAAGGGACACTGTCCTCATTTTAGCACGATTTTGGGAAGCTCAGAAACATATCTAGATCATAGGAAGTTGAACAATAATGGTTTGATTCTGTAGAATAGCACTCGAGAAATGACAGGAATCCATTAGGAATTGAGGATGACTAACGACAGCGTTTCAAGTTTGGCTCGGAAATCTTTGAAATTTTGCAAACATTTTGTTGCAGTATTGAATTCTTGAAGAAATTGCTTTTTATCATTTAGTTAGAGTTTATTACGTTCTTATTTCATAGATTTAGGGACCATTTCGTGCATTTATAACAGTTTTGAGCAAATACGCCGGGACAGTGTCCCTTTAACACTTCCTGATTATGAACAAAGCACATTAAATTATACGAACAAACCTTCACTGTTACGTACAGAAAACGTGGAATAATTCGAATGATCATGATGACACTCCACCAAATAAGATGTGCAATCATCAGATCAAACTATCCGACAATAAACACTCTCTATAGAAGAAGTAAGGGTAGGTTAACAAATTAAAGTGATCGTGATTTTTCTGATACGATACGATTTTGAATAAAATTGAAGTAAAGTAATGTAAACGGTAACAACCTCAGTTCAGTTAAATTTATTGACCGTGCAATCAGTTTCTGATACTGGGAGTTATAGGGAAGAAAACACAACGGGTATATATATACTAAATACGTAGTGTAGTACTAAAACAAGCGGCCGACTAAATAGCCAAAAAAAGACAATTCGGAATTGTTTTTACGGGCTTCAACTGGTACTGAATGCAATGGGGCAGCTCTTCGGTCAGATCTCAAATTGCAAAGGAATGACAAACAAGTCAGTACGATGCTTTAAATCAGATTTTAGCACGCCATATGTTGAAAAACACAGCTCTGACAAATAATGTTCTTCCCAATTCTGGCATCATAATGTGCAATTTCGCGAGTATGTGTGTTTCATGGTTATTTTTTCTGGATTACAGTAAAGCCTCAAGAGATACTGAGTGGCTTAGCTATACTGGTCCGTGTATGGTACTAGCTAATATTACAAATGCAGTGAACAGAAGAACCAAGACAGGTTGTTCAAGAAACCCTCTATCATTTTTGCGTTGCTCTATTAGTTATCGCGGCTTACCCGAGGCTTGTTTTCTCAATCTTTACGTATCCTGCGCTGATGAAGCTACAGCAAGCGGCGCCGAGTACATTAAAATAGCAGCAATCAGGGAGGGAGCGGCTTTTTATAACAAAGAACCGTAGCGAGGCATTCCAAAATTGAACGAGAACGGAAAATGAGCTTCCTGTACGTAGCTATCTCGTGCACAATGGGTATTGCAAAACAATCTCAAAAGTGTTAAATACATGTAGATTGCCTTCTCAGTGAGAGCGAACACTCAACGAGTCAATTTTACGCACAACACCATAGCTAGCCTCTGACAATGAAATCCGTCTCTGTTATGACGAATATAAATATATGATCCAATTGGCATTCCATAATGTCACTAACTGCTATACGGTGTACAACAAAATACACATCTGATCATAAACAAGTTCTTTTTTTTTAATTGTCCCCGCTTGAGTTAACACTTCCTGTTTATCCAACACAAACGAAAATGGTGTCCTGAATTTGTAGTGTTTTAAAACAGCTTTGTTATACAAATAAATACACTTTGAATAATCACACTACAATATTCCCCAGATTCAGGATGCATCAAACTCAAAGGTTAGTATGGTTTTGTTTATGATCAGCCAAAGTCAGCAGCGATATCCTACGACAAAGAAAGGTTTGTCAGTCTTTCTGACAAATACAGTAGCAAGGCATAAATAAAATACACATTTTGCGGGTATCTATATCCAGCTGTTGTTGTTGTTGTTGTTGTTGTTGTTTTTCAACGTAAATGGTACTGTATAAGAAGATTTAGAGTTTAGTAGAATGTGCATGAATAACAGGTGTTTTTTAAATTATCCCGGCTTCAGTTAAGTTTTCCTGTTTACTGAAAGGCGGACGATGTGGCTTCAGAAACAATGTTAACCGGACGTTTTGCCACTTATTAGTATTGTTCCGGCTGAATTTCGAGTATTTAAAAGCAGCTTTGTTATGCAAACAAACCATAAAACACATATTCCACCGGATTTGATACGCAAAACTAAAAATTATGTTGTGGTTCTCCAACACAAAATCAGCACCCAGGATAAATGCTGTATTTACGACTTTGAATACGACAGAACAATCCCATTAGTGTCGCCTTAGCTTCTTGCAATAAACAAAACTTTCCTGATAAATAGCAAAACATTCTAAACTCGAAGTACGTTTGTTGCCTTAGTTTTGTTGTTAACAGTCCAACGTCTCTATTCCAAGTCAGTAAGTGAATTAGAGCTCACAAGGGAGCCAGTCAGTGTCATAGCATGTTTTGGTTTCCGATCTTCTTCAGCTGTGTCTGGTAGCTAGGACACTTACTGGGTGTACCAGAGCTCCTACTGTATGTTATTGCTATAAACTTCTAACTCTATGACACTAGCTAGAGGCCCATTCTCTTCCTGTTAATACTTTCCCAGAGCCGTGTACTGACAACAGATTGCGCCCAGTGTGCCTTTATACAGCTACTGTAACCAATGAAAACTCAAAGCAAATACATGTAACTGCATGCAAGAGCAGGAAACACACGTGACCAACTGTTTATAGCTTGTCTGCCATATAAATGGCCGTACATACTTGTGTTTGTACGACGGTACTGCAAATTGTCTTCTAATAAACTCAAAGAATAGGAAGATATCAAATTATTTGCAAACACAACTTTTATTGAATATGATCAGTTCAATCAGTATGGCTTAGGGACCTTAGTCCACCTTAGTAACTCAGTGTTGAATAGTTACACTCACGATATCCAGTTTGGAAGCTTTTTAGTAGCAATGTTTAGAACAATCAATTGCTATTCCATTATCATGTTAACTAACAACACTGTGACACATGTAATGGATTTGTGCCGCCGGGCAAAGAACTACATGGAAGAGGAACAGGTTCTAACACGCAATACCGTAACTTGAACAGTGTGTAAAATATAAAGAACACAAGCAGTTTTAAGCTGAAGAAAGATTGGACAGATTTTACTTCAAACTATACTTAGTACTGTGGACCACTTATTCATTTAAATTGCCGAAGGATCCTTCTGAACATCATTTTAGCGCGTTCGTCTGAAACTACAGTACATGCATTAGTTCTCCTGATAAATAGCATGAACATTTCAAAATTTATCGAAAGAAAGTTTGTTCGCCCAAAGAACAAGAGGTTTCTTGAAAAGCTGAAGAAAGAGCAGCATTTTCTACTACTTAGTACAGTAGACCAGTTATTCATTCAAATTTATAGGAGGCCTTTCTGCACATCACATTTTAGCACGCCGAGTGTTCATTTTAGCCCGCCATGCGCGCCGTGTGCTAAGAAACGTACACTGAAAGTTCATTTGGCCGGCTGACGTGCATTTTTCAAGCATTCTGCAATTTATTTGTTTGTGTTATGACTGACGACACAGCTCGCTAAATTATTTTTATAGCGTGATTTACACATCTGGTCTGATTTTGTATCGACAGGTTGATACAAAAATTAATGTATCATTATATCATTTACTGTTAAACTGATTAACAGTTGTTAATTAACCTAATTATCGGGAGAGTTAATTTACCTCTTGCATGTTTCCTAGCACAAACCTTCTCTGATAAATTAAAGTAACCGTCAGCTTAGCAGCTTCGTAGCATACCAAGGGATTGAACATTTTTTTATAACAACTGAAGAACTAGCGAACCGCTCACAGCTGATCAAATTGGGCGAAGCAATTTGTCAAGATGGATTACAGTAAAACCTCAATAGATGGTCATAGATACTGAGTGGCTTAGCTCTCTGCTGAGCTCCGTGTATGGCACTAACTAATGTTACAAACAACAGACGAACAAAGACAGGTTGTTCAAGAAACCCTCTATCATTTTTGCGTTGCTCTTACTATTAGTTATCGCGGCTTACCCGAGGTTTGTTTCCTCGATCTTTGCGTATCCTGCGCTGGTGGAGTACAGCAAGCGGCGCCGAGTACATTAAACTAGCGGCAATCAGGGGAGTAGCGGCTTTTTATAACAAAAAACCGTAGCGAGGCATTCCAAAATTGAACGAGAACGGAAAATGAGCTTCCTGTACGTAGCTATCTCGTGCACAATGGGTACTACAAAACAATCTCAAAAGTGTTAAATACATGTAGATTGCCTTGAAGGCTTTCAGCATGAGAGCGAACACTCAACGAGTCAATTCATAGCTAGTCTCTGTCAATGAAATCCGTCTCTGTTATGACGAATATAAATATATGATCCAATTGGCATTCCATAACTGTCACTAACTGCTATACGGTGTACAACAAAATACACATCTGATCATAAACAAAGTTGTTTTTTTTAATTGATATTGTCCCCGCTTGAGTTAACACTTCCTGTTTATCCAACACAAACCAAAATGGTGTTTGTTATACATATAAATACACTTTGAATAATCACACTACAAAATTCCACCAGATTCAGGATGCATCAAACTCAAAGGTTAGTATGGTTTTGTTTATGATCAGCCTACGTCAGCTGCGATATCCTACGACAAAGAAAGGTTTGTCAGTCTTTCTGACAAATACAGTAGCAAGGCATAAATAAAATACAAATTTTACGGGTATCTATCCAGCTGTTGTTGTTGTTGTTGTTGTTTTTCAACGTAAATGGTACTGTATAAGAAGATTTAGTTTAGTAGAATGCGCATAAAACAGGTGTTTTTAAATTGTCCTGGCTTGAGCAGTAAGTCTTCCTGTTTACTGAAAGGCGGACGATGTGGCTTCAGGAACAATGTTAACCGGACGTTTTGCCACTTAGTATTGTTCCGGCTGAATTTCGAGTATTTAAAAGCAGCTTTGTTATGCAAACAAACCAGAAAACACATATTCCACCAGATTTGATATGGTGTTTGTTATACATATAAATACACTTTGAATAATCACACTACAATATTCCACCAGATTCAGGATGCATCAATCGTTTATGATCAGCCAAAGTCAGCTGCGCTATCATATGCTACGACAAAGAAAGTTTTGTCAGTCTTTCTGACAAATACATGCAGTAGCAAGGTATAAATAAAATACAAATGTGGCGGGTATCTATCCAGCTGTTGTTGTTGTTGTTGTTGTTGTTTTTCAGCGTAAATGGCACTGTATAAGAAGATTTAGAATTTAGTAGAATGTGCATGAAACAGGTGTTTTTAAATTGTTCCGGCTTGAGTTAAGTCTTCCTGTTTAGTGAAAGGCGGACGATGTGTGTTAACCCGACGTTTTGCCACTCAGCCGTTGTTCCGGTCGAATTTCGAGTATTTCAAAGCAGCTTTGTTATGCAAACAAACCATAAAACACGGTTTCCACCAGATTTGATACACAAAACTAAAAGTTATGTTGTGGTTCTACAAACTAGTCACACAATCAACACACAGGATAAAGGCTCGTGGTTAATTGTATGGTTACGACTTTGAATAAGACTGCAGAGACTGAGCAATCCCGTTAGTGTCGCCTTCTTGCAAAACATGTAGCAAAACATTCCAAACTGGAAATACATCTGTACCCTTAGTTTTGTAGTTGACAGTCCAACGTCTCTATTCCAAATTCAGTAAGCGAATAACAAGTCAGAACAAGGCAGCTCAGTGTCACAGCATATTTCGTTTCCGATCTTATTCAGCTGTGTCGGGTAGTACGCCATAGCTCCTATTTTATTGTCATAAACTTCTAACTCTTTGACACTAGAGGCCCATCTCTGTACCCTTCCTGTTAATACTTTCCGAGAGCCTGGAACTGACATCAGATTGCGCCCACTCTACTGAGTCACCGCAGTGTGCCTTTATAGCTTGTCGGTTCATATCAAGGCCGCGTACACTGATACTCGTATTTTCACGGTGCTGAAAATGTTATCTTGCATGCGGCATGTTATCAGAAACTCAAAGAATAATATATAATATTTCAAATTATTTGCAAACACACCTTTTATTGAATATGATTACTTTAATCAGTAAGGCTTTATACTGCGACCTTAAGGTGGCTCATCTCTGTTTTGCAACGGCATACCTTCCCTAATGTGAACGGCTGATACTTCGCTGTCAGAGCACCATCTGACTAGCTACTTCACCACTTTAATAGAAATAGAATGAACTTTCCAAAAAGTAGTTTTGATTGGCATCGGTGTTACCATAGCAACGCAGCGATGACGTCATGCATTTTACATATGACCATTTTTCTCGACATCTAGACGTAAACTTTTAAAACCACCTTATGTTCCTTGAAGCCTAGATGTAGTTCTTCACGATTAAGAATTTTTAAAAAATTATATGAGAGCGTTTTGGAATAAAATGCGGTTGAATATTTTCATTAAAAAAAAATAAATATTCACCTTACGTTTGTTTAATTCGTCGATACCAATGTCTTCTTAACTGATTGAGGTACTGTTTTTACCACATATTATACCTGTGACATAGGACTGTTTTCTGTCAGAGTTTCTTCGAAATTGCTTCATTCGATTTCATTTCATGTAGACAGAAGTAATCCCTGCTAGATTCGCATTTTACTCAACGTAGTAACATATTTGTCACGGAAGCTGTAATTAAAAAACTAGTCGATACATTTTTTTTAATTTTTTTTGATGCGAAGTTTAACATCTATTACGCTTTCGCTGGAATTTTCAAGTGGATTGAATCATTTTAAGGGTACGAAATAAAAATAAAAATACAAACACTTTTACATTCATCCGCACAATCGTTTTTGCTATATTATTTGTTGACAGCTGATCTCTTTCAGAAATTTCTCTTTTGTCTATATTCAGGCATATTTGTGTGCGCCTACGACGCTTGCTTGCAAGGTTTCGTTGCTCCAAAAACGCCGCTCGTGGAAATTAACATAAATCTGTAGTCACGCAGAAAATAAACTTTTTGGACAATAACATAATCGTAAAAATGTAAAAACTCCTTCGATTATCCACATTCTGCATTCATTTGTAATTGCATAAGAACTTTGCCACAACAATCAAAATAATATCCGTCCATGAAACAACGCACTGCTTCCGCGGTAACTAATATATCAATTATAATAACGTTACATCTGGCTGCGTGACCCACTCATATATGTTGATTATCGGTGAAGAAAATCATTTTCACGAGCGACGTGTCATCAGCAGCGAAACCTTGCAAGCAGGCATGGTAAGCGCACACAAATATGCCTGAATATAGACAAAAGAGAAATTTCTGAAAGAGATCTGCTGTCAACAAATAATATAGCAAAAACGATTGTGCGGATGAATGTAAAAGTGTTTGTATTTTTATTTTTATTTCGTACCCTTAAAATGATTCAATCCACTTGAAAATTCCAGAGAAAGCGTAATAGATGTTAAACTTCGCATCAAAAAAAATTAAAAAAATGTATCGACTAGTTTTTTAATTACAGCTTCCGTAACAAAGATGTTACTACGTTGAGTAAAATGCGAATCTAGCAGGGATTAAATCTGTCTACATGAAATGAAATCGAATGAAGCAATTTCGAAGAAACTCTGACAGAAAACCGTCCTATGTCACAGGTATAATATGTGGTAAAAACATTACCTCAATCAGTTAAGAAGACATTGGTATCGACGAATTAAACAAACGTAAGGTGAATATTTAATTTTTTTAATGAAAATATTCAACCGCATTTTATTCCAAAACGCTCTCATATAATTTTTTAAAATTCTTAATCGTGAAGAACTACATCTAGGCTTCAAGGAACATAAGGTGGTTTTAAAAGTTTACGTCTAGATGTCGAGAAAAATGGTCATATGTAAAACGCATGACGTCATCGCTGCGTTGCTATGGTAACACCGATGCCAATCAAAACTACTTTTTTGGAAAGTTCATTCTATTTCTAGTAAAGTGGTGAAGTAGCTAGTCAGACGGTGCTCTGACAGCGAAGTATCAGCCGTTCACATTAGGGAAGGTATGCCGTTGCAAAACAGAGATGAGCCACCTTAAGTGTTGACTAGTTACACTCTATCAGTTTGGAAGCTTTTTAGTTGCAATGTTTAGAGCAATTAATTGCTATCCCATTATCATGTAAACTAACAACACTGTATTGATTCTTGACTCTTTGCCGCCGGGCAAACGACTGCATGGAAGAGGAACAGGTTCTAACACGCAGTAAAAACATTGTGTAAAACAAATAAAACAAGTTTTATTCTGAAGAAAGATTGGACAGATTTTACTTCAAACTCACTTATTAGTACAGTGGACCCGTTATTCATTTAAGTTGCCAAGGGATTAGCGCGTTATTCTGATAACTGTAGTTCTTCTGATAAATAGCAAAACATTCCAAACTGAAGAAAGAGCAGCTTTTGCTTCAAACTACTCTCAGTTAGTACAGTCAAGCAATTATTCATTCAAATTGCAAAGAGACCCTTCTGGACATCACATTTTAGCGCGCCATGCGCAGCGTGTACTGAAAGTTCATTTGGCCGACTGATGTAGAAGGGATGACGCCGGACAGGTTGATACAAATGTATCATTAATAATTTACTGTTACACTGATTTTAAATATCGGGAGTTAATTTACCTTTTGCTTGTTTCCTAGCTCAAACCTTCTCTGATACCTGTGCGTGGCTATCACGTGTGCAACCCTTGAAGTATTTGAATTAATTGTATTCGTGAGTACTTTCAAACACTGCAAAACAATGTATTGTTTCAAAGCTTTCAGCTTAATTGCACACATCTACTCAAGATTTACACAGAACGCCCTGAGCTCGCCTGTTCAGGTTGTTCTCGGTGACGAGTATAAATACAATCTCAGTTTTCTGATCTAATCGGCAATAGTATTTGTACAACTTTCATTCTGTTGCTGCTGTGCGTGAGGATTGCAACAACAAAAATGCATTATGATCATAAACAGGATGTTTTTAAATTGTCTCCGCTTGAGTTAACGCTTCCTGTTTAGTCCGCAATTTGTAGTACAGTGGAACCCCGATTTCTCGAACCCTCGAATCGAAGATCCACTGTATTTAAAAACAACTTCGTTATTCAAACAAACCGAATAACTTTTCGAATAAGTTATAGTGTCCTTTCCCCGTATTATAGAGGTTGCTACTGAGAAAATGTATAGAGATTTTGCCGGGACACGATGTTTAAAACTGTCCGTAATAGGGAGGTGAGATTTCTGTTGTACGTATCACAGCTCTTGGGCCCAGTTGTTCTAAAGGTGGAAAACGCTATACAGTCAAACCTCTATTAAGCGGTCACCCTCGGGAAATAGCCAACTGACCGCCTAATAGAGGTGACCGCTTAATAGAGGTCACGTTTACAGTAAGTATGGGGAGCGATTTCCGGGAATTTGATAAGTGTAGACCGCTTAAAAGAGGGTGACCACCAACCTCGTTCCCAGGGTCTCTCTTCTTCCCGCCAAACACGATTGCGTTTGGCGGGAAGAAGAGAGACCCTGGGAACGAGGTTGGGTGACCACTTAACAGAGGGCCGCTTAATAGAGGTTTGACTGTATATCCACCGGATAAATCACTATCCATCCAGTAGATATATAGCGTAGTTTGTTTTGTCAACTTATCCACTGGATAGTGATTTATCCGGTGGATAGCATTACCTACACTTTGAACAACCGGGTGTATGCAAATGACAAATTAGACGCAAAATCCCTTCCGATAACTTGAAGGATACAAAATACAAAACTCCACTATTCTTGGTTTGCAACTGACGTCATCGTCGCCATGTTGGATGAAACAAAAAAATTTCTAATTAGCTTTATTGTTCCTGTCATCCAACATGGCCGCCAGGGTCTTTGTCATTTAAATCTCTCGGGAATGGTTGCAAACCAGCAATAACACTTCGACAGGTAGTGCATGGATTGACTGAGGAATTATAGCCTGCAGCGAACAAGCTCCCAAAAAATCCCAAGAGAGCTTGCTCGCAGGCTAGAGGAATTACGAAATATATTACACGGAGATTATCACAATTCCTTTATTGCGATCTAAAAATCGCATTATTTTATTTTTATTACAAAATCCATCTTCAATGTCATTTTTCCAACTCAGTCGGAGGAACAAGTACCAGTTTATGGCGAAATCCCACCTCCGAGACGGGACTGAGCCTGAGATTTTCGTCCCGAAGTTGCTAAGCAACATGACGTATCCGCATTGAGCTATGCCGGTGTGACATCGGAGTGGATTGGATTGGAACGAAGATTTGCAAAAAGCGGTACCTGTTCCCAGACTGAACAACCGAGGCTGTTCAGAATTCATTACTTCACCCGCAGAATTCCATTTCATTTCTCGTTATTTCAATTTAGCCTCCAAGCATGGACTTCGCTACCCGATCTTTTAATTCTAAACATGAAGTATAAATTTAGTGGAATCTAAATAAGCATACACAGAAACCCATAGCATACATCAATACCTTTTAAAGGAAACGAGAAAGTATCTCCTGAAACTTGGTTAACACTGATTAACCCGACACTCACTTAACAAGCGATTAACATCCAATTTCTTATAAAAATATTCATACAAAGCCAAGTAAGTAGGTATTGAGAATTAGAGAACTGATCAACTAGGACAAATTGTCTTAATATGATCAAATTCTCACAACTAGTACCTATAATAAATGTATGAAGACCAGTGGGGAGAGTCTGTTAGTTGATCTCAGGGATTGAGGGGTCAAGTAGATCATTTTCTCGTAGCAAAACAAAATAAGAACCAGAACTATTAAGGCCCGTTTACACATGCGATTTTTGATGCGATTTATCGCGCGATTCCAAATCGCCCGTGTAAACCAGCTCCGATTACATGGCGATTTGACTGCGATTTGTCGCCGCTGTTTCGAACTTGCTCGAAATTTGATGCGATTTATCGGCGATTTTGTGACTAAAAAGCGATACATCTCCTACAACTCGCCATACAAATCGCCGCTAAAATCGCAACAAAAATCGCCTGTGTAAACGGGCCTTTACACACTAGATGAAAAGGGCGATAAATGGGTCATAAATGTGGCAGGAAACTACCAATACCTTAACAATTAGCCTAGCCTGGGAAAACAGACGTCTCTCTTCGTGCTCTCGATTCATTCCCCTCTCGAGAGAAGCCTGATTAAAACATGAAAAAAAGCCATGTGTACTGATGACGCGACGTAGCTCGACAGAGATATGTGTTGTCATGATTCTGATCGGTTGTTGGCGGTATTGAATTTTCGCGCGCAAGTAACAACCGGTTCCGAGAACCTACACGTATCTTTGTATATTTATGTAATCATTATGGAATACAGTCAACTCTCTCTTAACGGACACCTCTATAAGACGGACATCTAGTGTTGGTCCCTGCGCGCCGTTTTTCAGTCATTTAATTGCATCGAAACTCTCTATAAGCCGGACACTTCTCTAAGACGGACAGTTGGTACCGGTCCCGATGGTGTCCGTCTTAGAGAGTTGACTGTATTTTGGATCGAATCTCACACGTCTCTGATGACAGTGTAATCAGTTTACAAAGGTTATTTCTAAACAATGACTTTGTTCCGCCAGCTAATTTCATAACAGTTTGATTGAAAAATACAAGTATAAATGTAACAAATTACTCTTTCACTTTATAACAACCTAACTGTAAGTGGCATAAGGATGCATAGGATGCAAGTTTGAATTAAGTACATCTTCAAACGATATGTTATGTCCATTATATACTACTAAATATTGCTTCACTGGGAAAAGCAAATACGTTGAACTTTTAACTCTTTTAGGGTGATATTATGTCCAGTTTTGCACCGTGAAGTGGCTAGAAAAGAAAGTGAAAACAGTTGTTAACACCAAGAAAAATCGATTGATACACAACTGACTCAGTTTTGATACGCTAGTTGTACATGGAAGAAACATCTATTGATCTAAGCACTCGGTTGCGTTACAAATATAGTTTAACCCTTTTACACCCAAGAGTGCTTAGTCCAGTCCTGGCCCCTCTCTGTCACGCAACGCTACGCTCACGTCAAGGGTCCAGAGGCACAGCGGCAAAATGAGTGCGCGTGCGCCAACCTGCTCACTCATTTCCATACAAACATAATGGCGGCAATTCAAAATTCCCGGAATTTGTTTTCATTTCGCCTGGATAAGGCCGTCACGGAACAGATAAGGTTTTTACCTTGAAAACAATTCCGAGAGAGACTCTTCTTTCACATATCTTTTTTAGCAAACTAATTATCTTTTCCACAATAGTGAATTTATCGCTCGAAGTCGAGCGATCGTAAGTGAAACATGAACTCTTTGAGCTATGTTTTCGTGTTTCACTTACGATCGCTCGACTTCGAGCGATAAATTCACTATTGTGGAAAAGATAATTAGTTTGCTAAAAAAGATATGTGAAAGAAGAGTCTCTCTCGGAATTGTTTTCAAGGTAAAAACCTTATCTGTTCCGTGACGGCCTTATCCAGGCGAAATGAAAACAAATTCCGGGAATTTTGAATTGCCGCCATTATGTTTCTATGGAAATGAGCGAGCAGGTTGGCGCACGCGCAGTCATTTTGCCGCTGTGTCGGGTCCAGAGACAATTGTCTGCGCATGCTCAACGGTTAGTCAGCTTCTTAGCTAATCGCTACTGCGCATGTATTTTTATACTGACAAG
Organism: Desmophyllum pertusum; assembly: GCA_029204205.1. Taxonomy (NCBI): domain Eukaryota; kingdom Metazoa; phylum Cnidaria; class Anthozoa; order Scleractinia; family Caryophylliidae; genus Desmophyllum; species Desmophyllum pertusum. Next base: position 5,475,184 of record MU827778.1, on the reverse strand, counting down.
ATGACGGATGTTTCGATCTCTTCCGGCGCCCTCGGTCAGTGAAAAGTATAGAGAAATGTTTCCTGAATACGATCCTGTATTTTGTAGATGCTGTAAGTTCGGCTGTTTCTTCTTGTGTAAAGATGTAGCAGGTACCAGTAACGGACAAAACATTCCAACTACAATCTAGAAGGCTTATTTCACTCGGTGGGAGAGCTCCACCGAAACGTGCTTGCTTTTGTTACAAGAGAACTCGCACACTAAAATAACAGCATTCGTGACTTAATTGAAACATCATATCCGACGAAACAACTAGGCTACAATTAATCACGCGAGAACATACAATTATTATATAAACATGCAATTATAAACGTGCTGACATATAAGCGATTAATACGTGAACGATAATATACCGACTGATCAAGACAACACTGAAATATGTTCTCCTAGCTATACATTCCCTTCATGCCTGTGATAATTTGCGAGGTGTTAAGTCAAAGGAAGAGCGGAGTATTTTAGTTTTAAAATCTCCACTGAAGGCACTGATGGCGACCAAATATATTTTCTCATTCTCGACTCGGTTTGTCGATTTTAAAAGTCACATGTGAGCTAAGATGCGCTGTGATTGGTTTATCGTGAGCATGCGCAGACAATTGTCTCTGGACCCTTGACGTGAGCGTAGCGTTGCGTGACAGAGAGGGGCCAGAACTGGACTAAAGAGTGCTAAGTTCAAAGCTAAATAAAAAATCTGAAATTTTAGTCTTCAAATTTTTCAAAAAACAACCCAGTTGGGAGAACAAGTACCAGCTGATGGCGAAATCCCGCCTGCGAGACCCGCGATATATTCGTCCCCGAAGTTGCTAAGCAACATGACGTATTTGATGGCGCGAGTGTTTTCGGAATACGCGCGAGTGTTCGTGCTAGTTTTTGATTGGATAAAAAGATTCGGAAACTCTCCGAGTGCTTCCGATGATGAAGATTTTCCAAAACCGGCACTTGTTCCCCCGACTGAACAGTACCACATTAAAGTACTGCTCAATAACTTTCATCCTCAAGACGAATTTTGTGTAAACGAGGCTTGGATGTGAACTTTTACGTGGCTGTCTCTGTTAAAACCGACCGGTCGATTTTTCTTCGAAATTTGGATTTTTCTCATATGCTGGGATTTTGAAGCCTTTACCAAAGTAATCACTAAAACGAGTTTTATTTGATCAAAAATTCTAACTGGAGTTATTTATGATCGATCAAAGTTTGGGCCGGTTGGCACTAATTTCGGGGCCCCCGGAACTGCAAAAATGAAGCATATTGCCGTCGCCGTGAAAAAATAAAAATTCGTCCTAAAGATCCAATTATTTTTTTAATCTATAGATATATCATAGAAGTTTGTTCAGACTGTTGCAATTAGAATTCAATTGTGTTACTTCGGCGGTAAAAATTAGATTTTCTACCACACCTAAACGAGTTTTGAACGAAACACGAAAATAGCTCAACTTTGAGGGCAAATTTTTAAAATGTGGCACCTGTTTCAGACTGCTAAACTACATAAACAGAAACTAGAAATGACCTTTAATTCAAAACTAAAATAAAATTTGTCTGCACTCTACGTTTGCAACACTAACAATTGTTTTGAATTTTGGTAAATTCAAGCAGAGACAGCCTCTTAAAAGGCCTATTTTCATGGACATAATTTTTGGGCCAAAAATACTGCAAGATGTTTAATATGTAAGCTAACCTCACTACGCGACAACTTCTGCAATGGGATCAATCTCTTCGACTTCCCTCTCGTGAAGAGCTTCTTTAGCCAGGAATTCTTCTCGTCTGATTTTGAGTTCAAGCAGTTTAGGTCGGTCAGGTACCAGCCAAGCTACAAACTTCGTGACGCCGTACACGATGTACTGAAACACAAACACGAACGCCAACCTGGCGGCGATTACATGCCAGTACTGTTTGGTGACGCCATAAGGAAATTCGGGTTCGTGGTAGCCTGGGTACCTGCGATGGCAGAGGAAAATAGAAAAATGACGATTAAAGATTTTGCAATAAAAATCCCACTGTATAGAGAAAATAACAGACATGAAGCCCACAACCACGTTCTCGCTCTCTCTCTCTCTCCATCCATCCATCCCTCTCTCCCTCCTTCCCTCCATCCCTCCCACCCTTTTCACACTTAGACAGTCAAACACGCTGTTTTGCAGTCTATTTGCTGTCCCTTTCAAAATGACCTGTTCTGGCAGATTAGTGTACAGTTGAACTCTCTACAATGGCCACTTTGGGGGCAGAATTAACTGGCCGTTGTAAGAGGTCTCAATAATAGTAAAGTGTATGGATCGGCGCACGATCGGCACTAAGGATCCTGGTCGTTGTAGAGAGGTGGCCGTTGTAGGGAGGTTTTTATAAGAGTAAAGTGTATGGATCGGCGCATGGTTGGGACGGAAGATCCTGACCGTTGCAGAGAAGATTAGAGAGGTGGCCATTAGTGGAGGCTCGATTGAACGTCTACTGAAACGATAACTTACCTACAGTATTCACTGGTGTAATTCAGGACTTGATACGCGTATTTATCTTCTGGTCTGCCTGTCATACCTCGTGCAACGTAGTCAGATATATTAAAGTAGGACAAACGGTTATTCACGTAACCCGCTAGCGTTCCGGCGTCTGAGTAGGAGTACCTGTACACGAGCTTGGGTATGAAGTCAGACGTGAAGGCGATCACAAACGCGTTTACCAGGACTGACAGGTTTGCAATGCCTTCCATAATTCGGTACCAGGCCCCGATGTCTTGTGCGCGGCTCGCGGTGGGTCGACGGAATTGGCAGACGAAGTTTACAGCGTCCACACGCAGCTCCATTGCGCTATTAAGCAAAGCGAACAGAGGGGCAAGGGGAAAGGCAGCTACAAACATGGTCACAAAACCAAATTGTAATACTGTAAAAACAAAAGACAAAGATAGGTTGTGAATAAAGCAAAAGAGGTTTCTAATCATATACGATGAAGACAATGAATCATGCAGCCGAGGTTGAATATAGCTCCTCATACAGGTACAGTGGAACCCCGCCATACGACCACCCCGTTAATACGACCACCCCGTTAATACGACCACCCCGTTAATACGACCACCCCGTTAATACGACCACCCCGTTAATACGACCACTTTTTTGTGGCCCGAACAAAAGCCCACTCATTTTCTTATATGAAAACCCCGTTAATCCGACCACCCCGTTATTACGACCAACGACCACCTTTTAGAGTCCCCAGTCGTTATTTTCTTTCTAAAATTACCCCGTTAATACGACCAGTCAAAATGCCTGGTGAGACTGCTGAATGAAAACATACACAATCTGACAAACAATAACGTGCTGTCCGGCAAAGTTGTTAGTGATTAGCGTGTTCAATTTATAGCGGAATTAAAGGTATAGTTGTCATGGCATTATTTAGAAGGACGACCAGATTTTCATGGCCCGACGGTGGTCGTATTAACGGGGTTCCACTGTATTTGCACAGCAATACAGTCGAACATAAAAGCGAGGCAATTTCGGGCACAAACTGCAAAACACTTGTTTTGCTCCTTAACTCTTTTAGTATAAAAACAGTTTCAAATGAAAATGTAGAAGAACAACAATTATTTCAGTTTACGTTGTTTGTAGAAAATTAGTGAGGAAACAATTTATCACACTAACGTGCTAGCAAGTTGAAAAGTCAGGATTTAACACCATGACAGTTGAAACAGTAAAAATAAGGGAAAGAAACCATTATAACGGCTGCGTAGGAGACTAGTTAGCCATCTGGCACTGAAGAAATACAGAAGACTACCAAAGGATTAACAAAGAATTAGCACATTGGCACATTGGTTTTTCACGGTGGTTGTTCGTTGCCATGTTTCCTCCAATAGCATAATCCCCCCCCCCCCCCCCCCCCCCCCCGCCCCGCCTCCCCTATTAATCTACCTGCCGACACAAGAAAATGTCCTCCCAAAATATTGAATTACTTTTACAGATCTGTGAAAACTTACCAACTTCCAGGTACTCCCAAAACATATGATGGTCCGGCAGTGGGCTCAGTTTGTAATCTTCTTCCCACTGTGGGATTTCCATCGTTTCCTTTCTCGCTTGGCGCATCTTCCACCACTTCATCAGGCCACTAGGTAACGATGAAAACAAAGTAAAACATCTCGGTTTATAATCTCATGTACAAGCTCTATCTCCAAATCAATATCTTTCGCCTGGTTGCAATCAGAAAATAATTATTTTGTGGTCAGTCTCCACGTCTCATTTCTCCTTACAATATTAATTCACAGACGCATGTTACTTGCTCTAAGGATTCTTACCAACTACCACCACCATACATCGCCCTAAGAAAAATATAGTAATAATTGTACCCTTTTTCGCGGTTGGTCCAATAATTATTTTGGTAGATGGTTTCTGTCTTATGGGTTAGTTGTGTTTTCTCGCGAGTTTCGTTAGTTTTTCGTTGTTTAAGAATGTCTCAACCACTGAAACATATGCATTTTGCCTCATGTTGCGCATCTAGCCGGCACTTTTTAACTCGTGAATGCGTATGGGATGAACTAGTTATTACAGTTATCCCTGCATTCAATTACTCGGGCTTCGTGTGAGCACTACCATGGGATCAAAGATTCTGATCTCTTATTAATTGCGCTTCGGTGATTTGTCTGGTTTAGCCACACAGTCACTCTTTACTTCTGCATTCACGAGTTGGCCCATAGAATCTTTGATTGTTTATGCCAACGTGCGTGGCTAAACTATAAAAGACCTCGGAAGACAACTATTCAATGATTACTACCCTAGATACTCACGGGATAGCTATTTCAGTGAGGTTACCAATGACCTGCTGTCCGACCATGATAATCACCAACTGTATGCACAGATCCAGCAAGCAACCCGCAGCTCCACACCCGTCCAGACGGGCTTTGCCTCCCAGTCGTCGATAGTTCCCCGGGGTTCCAACCACCAAGTTCAGCTTGAAGAAAGCGATGTAGAAGATGGATGAATAAGTGTTGACGAATTGGAACAGGAACATTTTGTACGTGAAGCTGTCTTTGTAGTCGGTCTCGGTTCGCGGGTTCTCCCAGTTGGTCAACCATAACGCTAGTCTCTCGTAGAAGAACTTCAACAGATTGATACAAACCTAAGTTGAAAGAATAAAGAAGGAATTGACTAAATAATTCACATTTACATTTTAACTAAAAACAAAATCACCGAAAAGAAATAGAGAAATGAAAACAAGTTGGTAGACAGTTTTTTCCTTATCCTCGTCCATGATATTTGAGGGCCTGAAACAAGTGAACCAAACACAATCTAAATTCGGGGAGTTTCATGTAAACACAGATACTTATACGGGGGGTCGCTACTTCGAGATTCTACCGAATTTATGTGATCAATTCTATTTTTTCAGAAATCAAATCAAGTCTTACCAAATTCAACAAAGCCGCTGTTACACTGGTGATAAACTTGGCATTTTTACGCGCAGACGTATCGCTACTAGCGACTAAAGCTCCATACACTGCAGCCCTGTACGCCACCACGCCAAACACAGCAGCCAAAACCAGAAAAATCATGAAGGCGATGGCGCTTCCAATTCCGGCAAACCTTTGGTAGCGGGTCATCTTTGGGATGTGGGGGACGACCTTGCCTGTGACGGGATCCTTCCGCCAGGTAGGGGCGGTGGCCACAAACTCTGGGCGGAACTGTTCCTCGCTCTCTTCAAAATGCATCATGTGCCAATCGTAGGCAAGAACGGCTTGACGGCGCTTCCAAAACTCCAGGAAAACTGTCGCCCAAACCGACATAAAGATGGCAAATATCACCGTGCCGTCATTATCGAATGCGTGAGCTGCAATGGAATAGTAACAGCTTGAAATCAGCGACCAGTACGGGCACTGATTATCACACAGCGGGCACATGTAAAATGCTTCCTCGTTCGACTTGTTGCAAACGTCTTTGACAGGCTGGAAGTCGTTCGCGTTGATGATGCCGTACAGGAAAACGAGGAGTCCAAAAATGGCAGCAGGGATCAGCATCACTGTGTAGAAGCCCAACCAGGAGAAATACAGACCAATTTCAGTGCCAAAGTAATCTTTGATGGCGTCGTAAGGTTGATACTTGAACCAGCGCCCAAACCGCGCCCATTCACGTCTCAAACGCTGCCTGTTATTGGTGGGTGCTCATCCTGGGCACACTCTTCTGGACCGAGATGGAGTGGGTACGAGGCCGTAATGCATTGCTCATGAAGCAGCCTCTTGAACCCAACGTCGTACCTCTCGTCACCAAATCTCACCTGGTTGCAGATTTGTTCCACCATGCGGCTTCGCTCCGTCCGGCTGAAGAACGTGTCTTTATTCTGGTGGCCGACATACAGTTCCAAGCGATCCTTCCGAAAGTAGCCCATGAAGTAATTACGGCGATTGATGATCGAGGAGTCGTGGATTTCGAATGGGTTGTTACGGTCAACCATGTTGCGTATGTTTTGGCCAACGTGCTTTTCGTACCAGTTTTTGGTTTGGATGTCACTTTCCTAAATAAACAAAAATAAGTATTTAAAAATAAATAAATAAATAAATGAACAAACAATCAAACAGTCACTAAACTTGCGAAAACGGACGAAAACGAACGAAAGAACGCACGCACGCACGAACAAAAAATATGAACATAAAAGCGACAAATAAAAAGACGAAGGAATGAAAATGAAGCCGGACAAAAACTCGTCAAAGCAAGAAAAGAGAAAACAGAAATAAAGGTAAATGGGAGAAAAAATGGAAAAGAGGAAAATAAAAGAGAGAATTATCTAAATGAGAGTGGAACAATTTGTTTGTTCTTAGTCAGTACGGTCCTCAAAACACAGTCATGTAATTAATTGTACCTTTATCGGCATTTTCATCATGATCTCCTCTGCAGTGCTGCTCAAGGTGTCCCATGGTGCATGGATTTTCCAAAAGTGGGTCTGTGTCTTGTCATCCTGATAAATAGATATGAAAAAGCTACTTTTACAATGACGTTACCATCGTTACTGCAAACTGAGAAAGCTAAAACCACTCAGGACTGCAAGCTGTTTATATTGAAACTTGCTTTTAAAAGGGCCTCCACAGACTGGAGAGATAGTTGTCGACAACTGTTGTCGATCATATAAAGTTTTCGATAACAAAAAAGCCAGTGTGTGAAGCTAGTTATCGATAACTAAGGGCCTTACTTATCGATAACTAGCTTCACACACTGGCTTTTTTGTTATCGACAACTTTTTATGATCGACAACAGTTGTCGACAACTATCTCTCCAGTCTGTGGAGGCCTTTACTGTCATTAGTAGGTTCTGAAATTAAGTCACTTGGAAATTAGTCTGAAGTGTCAGCCGTCTCCCGGGCCATTCCCGAGTTTCCTTTTGCGTCTAGCTGTTTCAAAATGAGTCCATTCAAATGATTTGCATTTGAATGACATGCGAGAAAAACTCGTTTTCATATGACAGGTTCGATTCTGCACCAGGACTGACGTTTTGAAACAGAAGTACGTATAAAATGAACTGAGAAATGGCATATTGCCACAAAATACGAGCAATTCCAATACAACGATAAACCGAAAGAAAATAAATTTATCTACATTTGCCTGTTATTTTTCTTTCTTAGCTTTCAAAGCGGAGAAGACCCTGGGGACGAGGTTGGACAGATGTGTGGGAAAATGGAATAAGAAAACGTGATTGCACGCCTCCCTGCGGCTAGTCTCGGAATAAACAGACGCCTCTCTTCCACGTTCAATATTCTTTCCCGGGGCTTCCAAGAAAAAAATTAGATTCAAAACCGAATATCAACCAATCCGCGAGATGTAGAGCACCGTCACGCGTCATCCAATCTCGACCCCAGAGGACCCAGAGCTCTTCTATGCGTCATCAGTATGGATTGAGCGCGCCCCAGAAAATGGCGCGAAAAAAACAACCGACAAATCAAATGACAAGCAGACAAATAATTAATATGGTTGAGCGAGCGCAGGAATTAACATTGGATTAACTTTTATATCGCAATGGATTAACCTTTCTTTGTACACTTTGAAGAGTCCAGTATTCAAGACTGTGGATTTTAAGTTTGAACACTGACCAGACCCCAACTAAGTGCTTCAAATCACCATTCGCTCAAATTTGGTCGGTAAATCCTTTGCAAGGTATTTCAGAAAATATCAAAATATCCAATTTTATGGAAATGTATTGATATCGGCTTCCCACACAAATGTTGTACAACTATTTCGTACCAATGGAAAAAGAAACTGAATACCGGCCTTAATCAGACGTAAACACAAACATAAAACAGGATTTCAAAGCACAATGGAAATTCAAGAAGATGTTGACATTAAAAATACTACACCGCAACAAAAATAACATGCGCTGAAAAATACAATAACATCAATCTATTTTGAGAGTTGCAAGAGAACTTTCTGGAAAAGAGTGTTACATTTATGTAAAATTAATCCTTTCTAGAATTTTTTAAATATTAATTGATTTTAATTTCCTGAGCCTTTTCGTTTATCCCAACCTGTTTTATGATTTTCGAATGATTTGATTACAAGCAGTTTAAATTTAATAAACGGGGATTTGGAAATATTTTTGTTTGAAAGAATTCCAAAAATATGTCAAACTTATCAAGCGATATGTGTGCAATGGATATGTGACATTTCGAATGCGTGGGAGATGGCGTGACACAACAGAAATTTAAGCTATGTAAATTTCACTTAGCTGTTTGTGAATCGGGGCGTGTTTCATTCTAGTAAAATCGTAAACAAGTATAAGCGGTCCTAAACATAAACTTACGATACTTACTGACTGGTTTTCTCGCAGAATATAAAACAAAGTGTCGTGTTGTGTTTGTAAAATGTAAACATCTTTGTGTAACGGACAAAAGTGAAGCAGACATCACTCACAGCGAAGAATATGAATAAATAATTTTACGTCCACGACAGACGGACAACAGCAAATATGTTGCATATTTCTTTTTTTAATTTGAAAGCAGGTCACAGTAGACCGAGATAATAATTTGTCGTTCTCTCGACAGCGTTATTTTTGACATAATGCAGTTATAGGTGAGATAACTCAATCCAGAATTAAATCGTGTCATATAAACTCGCGTCAATATCTGAAACGAACATGAACCGATGTTTATTTCAAGCGACCTGCAAGATTGACAAACACTTCGACTAGCAATCGATAAAGGCGTTACTTGACTGTGTGTTTCAATTTGACATAAATCAAAGAAAATTTTCCTTTTCATTTTAGCCCTAAAAAAGCGAAAATAAAAATTAGATCTGTATGGGTTTTTTTTTTACATATTTTTGAATACAATACACGTGGAAATTTACATCGACACATTGGAAGGTGTTTGAAATTACAAAGATTATTTTATGACCCGAACCTACCTTGGTAGTCACTTCTTCTTCGTACTCGATCTCGAGTCCAGCATCCAGTAAATTTTGCTGAAATTTATCCCGTTTCTGTGCTTTTTCGCGTAGCTTTTCCTTCTCCTCCTCTTTTAACTCGTCTTCGTTCGAAGGCGTCTCGTAGACAATGACATAGTCGATGAACCGCTTGCCATCACGAAAACACAATCGCTCCTTTCCCTTCTTTTCGACTTCGATGTGTTCCAATTCGATCTCAAGCGTCTTCTCTTCCATCATGTGGTGTTTCGATAATACAGCTTCCTCGTCTAGCAGTGGTGTTTGATCGGCGAAGATATCCAAACGTCTGGAATCATCACTGTTACTAGCTGGAACTCGAGCACGTAGCCCGCCGCTACTGGGGTGTGCCATTTAGTAACAGAAGAAATTAAATAGTTAATTTCAAACTAGGCCTATGGGATGGATTACCCGCAGAAAAATAATATCAATATATATTGCTGATAATATTACGGTTGATTGTCATGTGTCACATAGTCCAAATTATCATGCGCGCGCGTGACGCGAGGATCATATGTACGTGATCGTGACCAATGAATTTTAATCGGAATGGACTTATTGAAATCTTGGAATGGACTAATGGATTGTAACGGGTAGGATTGATTCGTGAAGACGAAAGAGACAACACATTTAAAACTGAACCAAGAGAATAGAAATGTCATGTTCACTTGAAGGCATTGAAACAGTTATTTCTGTCGATTAATTTTCTACGGGTTTCAGTAATGTTTGCGAACCTTGAACTGTGCGAAACAAACGCAAATCACCGGTATGAAGTGTCAGGAGAAGTTAGGGCGAGGACACGGCTGACACTTCAGACGTATGGCGCGAAAATAAAATGCACCAGGGTACATGCAGTTAAAGCTACAGGTGTCTCAATCGTTGGTCTCATACTAAACCCGGGACTAAACCAACCTTTTATCCGTAGACTTTGGACATGTTGGAGGAGACGTTTCCCCAGCGACTGTCACTGCGTTCATATTTTCGTCAACCACCTCATCCATCTTCTGTTTATGTTTACTACAAAAGAAACAATCAAGTTTTCGCGACAGACAAAACCGCTCCATACTGTACATAGAATAATTTTACGAAATTCAGTTTAAAAAAAAACAGTTGTACTTACTCGACTGTAAACGCATTTTCAGGCATATTTCTGTTCTCGTCCAAAGCACCATACGAGAACTGCATAGTGTCAATCCTATAAACAACTCAAATAAATGAATAAACATCAACAACGGAAATAAAATAATAAAAAGCTTCATTAAAATGTATGGCATATTCCATAAAAGAATGATCTGCACCCAAACAATGAGGCAACAATTGGTGAACAGCTGGGTAAGGCGTTTTCTTACAACTGTGTAGCTTTACATACAAGCGGTCAAAGATATATGTTTCAAGTAAAGCAATTGGCCAAAGACCTACCGTTGCTTCTATCGTACTTAATAGTTTGTTTGTGCTTTCATTTGTTAGGTCATAAAATAAATTCGTACTGAGCGTTTGACGAATTAGTAGTAGAACATCACCAGTGCAAAACTTTTGGTAAGGAGTCCCCCGACAGCTGTTGAATTTATCACTGCGGCAGTTTTAACTGACCGATGTACAGACCAAACCTTACAACTGAACTGCCATCAACAAACTGAAGAACATATATTAACTTTTATCGTATATAGTGTTAGAATGAAAAATCATTTTAGCTTACCCATGGATGAGTTTCTTTTTCGACGCCATTTGCTTGGAAAGCAAACTGGTTTTGAACTTCGGAAAGCAAGGTTCAATCTAAATATTGTCCGTCAAAATTCTACCCAGCAGCTCGATAAAACTGAATAGAACTCATGTCACACATATGTGAGTATTTCGCATAATAATCACCCAATCAGAAACTAGAAATCAGCTACAATGTCGTAGAAACGAAAATTTGTCGTGCAATTCTCAGGTCAGTGTCGCTACGCACGCACTAGCCTGCGCCACAGGCAATCTCAACCATAGACAATACACACAGTAAGAAATTACAAACACTCCAAGGGGTGCGAATGGTCTATAAAAAATAACGAATCTCGGCAAATTTAAGCCGAGTCTCGGAATCTCGGCGCTTAAAAAAAGCGTCTCGGAATCTCGGGCTCGCCAGAAATAGGACGATCTCGGAGTCTCGAATTTTGAATCTCGCAAATGCAGCTTCTTGTATACTCTATTTTCTCAGAGTTTTGGATCACTGCGTCTCGGGCTCGGATTTTTGGAGCTCTAAGTCTCGGGCTCGGATTTTTAAACTAGGGTCTCGGCGTCTCGGCAAGTCTCGGATTTACCATTCGCCACCCCTACTCCAGAAAGTTTAGGAGAATTCGAAAGTTTATGTCAACCCGAGCCGAAGACGTGGGTTTACACAGTACTTTCGAATAGCCCTTATGCATGTTTACGTCAGACTAGCTAATTTCTAGCCTGCGTAGCTCGGTGAGGGTAATAGGCGGAATGAGTTTGCGGAATGGCATGTGGCATGACTTGCGGAATGGCATAATTATGCGGAATAAATTACTTAAAGAAATACATTAACTACAAATAACCGCTTTACGTAATGCTGCGGGCTCAAACCATACGATATTGTTCTTCAAGATGGCGGCTGTTTGGTGACAAGAAGCGTATAGGTTCACCACTTTTGTGTTCGTGGTAGCCATATTTTTCGGTCAAAACAAAGAAAAATTATCCTTTAAGTGATATTCTGTATTGTGGAGGTAAATTATTTTAGTTATCAGGTTGTATTTTATTTTGAGGAAGAAGTGTTCTGTGTCGATTCCGTGCAAGAAATGAAAGTTCACGAATTATAAAATTATTTGAGTAAGCAAAAATCCATGACAGATCCAGATCGATGGGTTATATTTTGCCAGTTATATGGGTGCTATGATTTCTTGGAAAACAGCAGCTCTCAGAAGATATCAATAAAATTGGATTTGATGATAGACTGTGTGACTGTAGCCTGCGAGAGCAACCCAACTTCGAGCACTAAATTCGCCAAGAAGATAAGTCGCGCTTAGAGGCAACTTCTATCTAGTGGATTCATGCACATTCGAAGAGCAACTTGCCGACATTTTCGGCAAATTCCACCACGCAGTTTCATATATAAACGCCATTTCCTGTGTAAACTTTGCAGCAATAAAAAAATAAAACACACATAAGTGATGGATTTCTTCCAAAAAATACAACCTGATAACTAAAATAATTTACCTCCAGAATACAGAATATCACTTGAAGGATAATTTTTCTTTGTGTTGACCGAAAAATATGGCTACGACGAACGCAAAAGTGGCGTTGTAAATGGGTTAACCTTCTTGTCACCGAACAGCCGCCATCTTGAAAACGTGACAAGATCGTATGTTTGAGCCGTAACATTACGTAAAGCGGTTATTTGCAGTTAATGTCTTTCTTTAAGTAATTTATTCCGCATAATTATGCCATTCCGCAAGTCATGCCACATGCCATTCCGCAAACTCATTCCATCTTTTACCCTCACCGTGCGTAGCTGGCTCTCGAAATGCGAACGAGCGCGCGACCCAGACTCCGCTCGTTTTCGCCGCTAAAAATTTACTTCGCGCGCCAAGACCGCCAGCTACGCAGGCTAGCTAATTTCAGCCTCGCTAAATGTTATCATGAACGAATTCCCAAAGCAGCAAAGCTGAAAAGAAAATTCACGTGTGAACAGGTCTAAACAGTATGCACGTGTCAGACGTTCAGAAAAATTCGTTTAAAGAAGCTCAGGGTGAGTTTTGAGCAACTAGGGTCTATTCTTCCAAACGTTCTCGAGTGTTTGTACCAGGCTTTGTAAATAAGAAGCAGCCTTTTTAGATTTCTTTTTATACAATAAAGCCAAACAAAATGCAATGATACGTCATAACTTAGCCTATCGTGCAAAACGCTGTACAACCAATCAGAGCGCGCGTTATATATGATTACAATTTTATCATGTATTGCCCTTTCCGAAGTCGCGCTACCCTGGTCCCAGAGGTTTTCTTTCTTCTTTCTTCTTCTGAACTTGATCAAAGCGATCAAAGCGAGAAAGAAAAGAAAGAAAACCTCTGGGCCCAGGGTAAAGTCGCGCGGGCAGTTGGGTCGAGCTTCCGAACGTGAGGAATTGTGGGCTGTTGTGGGGGACGCCATTTTTATAACGTAATATAACAATAGCGTCCCCCAAAACAGCCCCATAATTCCGCACGATCGGAAACTCGACCCAACTTCCCGCGCGACCTCGGAAAGGCAATATTGGAGCAAGTAATTTAAGATTGCATTATAATTATACCCATAATATAATAACAAACTGTCAACCTCGGCCATAGGTTTATCCACTAACGTTTATTGACTTATTGCATTATTTACAGATCTCAAGAACTATTACCAAATAAGCAAAATCAATGCCACCGAGAGAAAACATATCGGGACATCACGTATAAGAATATATTTCACTGCACATAACAACTACGTAAATAATATTTATGACTTTCACAGCACAAATAATCTAAAGCTGCTCTAACAAGCCTTATTCTAAATCAAAGAAAAAGACTCAAACAGAAATCTCAGTATTTCTTTTTCTTCTATTCTATGCTATTTATCATGTTCGGTTGACACCAAGTTTGCTTCCAGCAATACTTGGGTTCTTGGATCTGTTGTTAACATTCTCGCACGAGATGTAAAGAGAATTCGCGGAACCACCAGTGCCCGATACGCGTGCGTCTAGATCATGTGACGCTTCAGCCTCGCTTCGAGTCAGGCACTCCCTGGCGACATAATTTTCTCGCTTGATCTTCACTTCAAGTTTGCGAGGGACGTCGGGAATGAGCCAATCCAGGAACCCGACGGTGAAGAACACAAAGTATTGGAAGATGATGACGAAACCAAGTCGGACAGCGAGGACGAAGAAATATTGACGATTGAAATCGTATGGCTCAACAGAGTCAAAGTACTCCTTGTACCTGGAAAAAAGAAAGATGTTAAATCAGTCAGTGACACGAGCAACCGGTCAGACGCTCTACCACTGAGCCACAGGAGACTCATGGGAGCTAGGCCATATAACTAGGTTCAAATGTGACAACCTCCCACAAAATTAATACTAGGATTAGTTAATTTATATGAAACGATCAAAGTACCTCTGAGACTCCTTTTGGTTCATGGAGATGTACCGACTCAGACACAGGTATATACTTCTTGGAAAACTTAACTTAAAGCATGCACAGTATCAAAGAAAACAAGCCAACTAGTTTTCTTTAATTCGGTATTTATTCCGAATTGCTTTGGTTTTGCTTTACTACGCATTGTGATTGGTTTAAAAAATTCGCGCCACCTTCTCGACCAATCGGATGCAAAACCAAAACCAGTCGCGACTTGGTCACCGTCACCCGCATTTTCCCGCGCTTGGCGCCGGTTACGTGTATTTGCTTTTGGGTTCTCATTGTTCATTGTGTTGTTTCCCTTGCTGTGATTGGCCATTGTAATTGCTTTGGTTTTGGTATCACGACACTTTTTAAAAACCGCTCTAATAAATAGTCAAGTTAGCAATTAGAGTGGTTTCAATTGAGTATAGTAAAACCGAAACCAAAGTAATCACTCTGGCCAATCACAACAGACGAAAACAACAAGGAACCAATCAGAACTCGATCGAAGCAAATACACGTAACCGGCGCCAAAGCGCGGGAAAATGCGTGTGACCAAGTCGGGATTCAGTTTTGGTTTTGCATCTGATTGGTTGAGTAGGTGGCGCACGTTTATTTCACAGAACGTAGTAAAGCAAAACCAAAGCAATTCCAGATAACTTAGCAATTCCAGATAACTTTCGACACTCAATTGAAAACTGCTCTAATTAATCTAAATTAGTTATCAGTTATTTACTGACCTGCAATAGGAATTGTTATACGGCAGATTTTGAAAGGGTCTCGAGGCAGGGACATTTCACTGAAGTCTTTAATGTTAAAGTAAGATAAGCTGTTATTGACATAACCAGCAGGCTTCCATCAGTGCTGTACGCGTATTTGTATACTTCCCTATAAAACAAATTAAAGTAAATAACCACATATAAATTTCAAAAAAGAGGAAACATCAGTGATGTTTCCTCTTTTTTGAAATTTATATGTTTGTTTTGCTTTGAAAGCAAAAAAAAGCGCTCCTGGTCCAAAAGATTTTTCCTTACCAGTTATAAGGAAAACCTTTGAACCGAACCGGAAAGTGCGTGAGAGAAGCTTCTTTCACCCAGGTTTATATAGTCACTATATATTAAGGTTTTTTAAAGTATGTTCCTGAATCCAAGGAATTAGAGGAGCTATAGATGACGCACTTAACTCCAGTTTCTGAAGCATGAACCCTACCATTTTGTCAGTTCGGCCCTAACAGTTCGTCGGTACACATTACGGACCTTCAGATTGGGGTACGAGTACAAGAACGAGAACGAGTACGAGAACGAGTACGAGTTCGACTTTCTACTTTCAAAACAATCTTGTTCGTAGAGCCTCGCTCTGCCCTGTGACTGACCAGTAGAAGTGTAGGTTCTGGCCGGAGATTGGTGTGACACGTGATGATCTTGAGGAAGATCAATAGATTTAAAAAGTCGTACTCGTACTCGTTCTCGTACTCGTACCCAATCTGAAGGTCCGTATTACACTTCTGGAAGGAGAGAGGCACTGTGAGGGTTAAGTGTCAACGGTTCCCGCCCTTCCGTTGTGGTTCACGCCTCTTTGTGCTTTTTCTATTCCAAAATATTACGCGATGTTGCACCCCCCCCCCCCCCCCCCCCCCCCCCCCACGATCCGGGCAGATCATTACGCCACTGCACCTCTCGCAAGTGTGTCTAAAATTTACCTCGGAATAAATTCAGAAGTGAAGGCGATTACGAAAGAGTTCGCTAACACAGCAAACCAGCTCATCGTGCGTAGGATGTCAAACCAGACTCCAATCCCCTGAGCCCGCTCTGCTACCGGGCGGCGGAAGTTCACCGCAAAGTTAATAGCATCTATGCGAAGTTCCAGGATGTTGTTGATGAGTGCAAACAATGGAGCCAGGGGAAACGCGGCCACGAACATCGTAACGAAGCCAAACTGGATTACTGAAAAAAATTGCAAAGAAATAATTAGAAGGAAAAAAAAAGGATTATTGCCAATAACTCAAGAATGCACGTCACAAAGGTTCTTAAAAATGAACCGAGCAAAAGTTCTTTGGCCCTGAGTGTTAAGGTTAAAGGTTAAAGTCTGTCTAATGCCTAAGTCTAAGTGGCTTATTAGGCCGCGCTTGACTCCGGTTTCCATAGCATGAAGCGATTACTCTCCTGGATGGGATGCTGGATGGGATGCTAGTCCATCGCAGGTACACCCCCCCCCCCCCCCCCCCCCTCACACACACACCACACACACACACACACACACACACCCCCCCCCCCCCAACATTTTTGACAATTCGCTGGTACCATTTATACTCCTGGGTGGAGAGAGGCACTGTGAGAGTAAAGCGTTTTGCTGATCAAGAACACAACACAATGACCCAGGCGCCAATCCGGAGTCCGACGCGCTAAGCGTTAGCGGCCACAGCGTCTCCCAACGACCTTTTGCCTTAGTTGTTAATTGTTATGAAGAGTTGAAAAAACAGCAGCAACAAAAACAACTGATACAAACTTGACAAAGCAGAGATTTCACTCCTCACCCATGTCATGGTATTCGTAGAACATTCTCATCTCGGTTCACTGTTGAGAAGATAGTCTGTCTCCCACTGCCGGGGATGCGCATTCTCCTCTGGGTCTGCCTTAAGTGCGCGGCCATACCACCAACGTAGCAAAGATCTGACAACAGAAAATCAAGTGAAAACATCGTGCCTTAACTTTTTTTCAATTAACAAATAAAGAAGCAAAGGCCATGTATTGTACCAGAGCAGGAGCATATCACCCTGGAGCCTCCATCTCCCTTATTGGCCCTTTGACACGGCGTAGTTACACCTTGAGCTATTTTTAGAATTACTTTTGCCGCGAAAATCACCCGTTGCGAGCACGAGGACGAGGTTGTCATTCCTGTTTCAGATTAAAAATAAAACCAGGAATGGACGAGAGGAACTTGGAGTAAAACTAGAACGATGGAATGTCGTTACTATGAATTATCACTATTGTCCGCGGACGTACACGGAAAACTTTTCGCGGGAGAACGACTCTAAAAATAGCCAAAGGTGTAACTACGCTGTTGTCATTAATCAGTACAGATAGAGGCTCCGGGGTGATATGCTCCTAACCAGAGCCTATAACCATATACAGTTATAGATCTCTGATTGTATACCTTCTTATAAAACACGAGGGGGCATTCGAGAACACGAAAGAAATTTGTAGAAAGCACGAGCCATGGCGAATGTTTCTACATTTTCTCGCGTTTTTTCAATGATTTGTGTGTTTGTGGACAATATTAATTTATAATACATGGCTTTGGCTTCTTTATATGCTTTACGATACAGTTTTTATACGCGCGCGGCACAATGAAACATGGTTTTCCGCATCACGCTATGATGAAACATAGTTTTTAGTCAATCAGAGTGCGCGTAGAATCCAATCTTTGTTATAAACTCTAAAGAAAACATACATGTAGCTTTTGGGCAATCAAAACGCGCATAGAATCTAAACTGTATCTTAAATCAAAATGTACTCTGACCGAA
Source organism: Desmophyllum pertusum (assembly GCA_029204205.1). Taxonomy (NCBI): domain Eukaryota; kingdom Metazoa; phylum Cnidaria; class Anthozoa; order Scleractinia; family Caryophylliidae; genus Desmophyllum; species Desmophyllum pertusum. The sequence continues at coordinate 5,457,114 of MU827778.1, read as the reverse complement.
TTCTCAGAGATAACTTAAAAGAAACGTATGGCGACCAGTAAGGATAATTAATTCCGAAATCAGATCGAGATGAAAGGTTAGAAATAGGTAACATTTAAAGACAAAATTGGATTGCTTTCGATTTTACTTTATTACGCTCTATGATTAGTTTCAAAAACTCGCGCCACCTACTCAACCAATCAGATTCAAAACCAAAACCGCTCTTGACATGGTCACGCGCATTTCCCCGCGCTTGGCGCCGGTTACGTGTATTTGCTTTGAGTTCTCATTGGTTCATTGTGATGTTTCCGTTTGTTGTGATTGGGCATTGTAATTGCTTTAATTGGTTTTGGTTTTACTACACTCAAATGGAAATTCAACTGCTCTATATTCTATAAAGGTTATCACTTACGGTACAGCAAACTTGGAAATGGAATTGATGAACTGTTTTCCCCCCATGATAACAGCCAATTGAATGCACAGCTCAATAAAACAGCCCGAAGGATCACAGCCTTCCATCCGTCCTCCACCAATACGATTATAATTCCCGGGATAGCCTATGATGCGACTGCTTTTAAAGAACGCTATGTAAAACAGAGAAGAATACATGTTCACAGACTGGAATGAAAATAGCTTCAGCGTTAGAATATTGGTATATTCTGTTCTTGTCCGTGGTGTTTCCCAGTCTGTGAGCGCAATCGCGATCTTTTCATACACGATGCCCAACACGGTAATAGCGATGAGATTGAGCACGGACGCTGTCAGGGAGGTGATTATGCGAGCGTCTTGTTGCACGTCTTCATCCGGGTATGCAGACAGTGCGGCAACCATAGCCGCCACGGTAAATCACGATTCCCACTAACGTACCGATCACGAGTAACACCATGAACGTAACGATCATAAACCCGCATGTGAACTTTCCCGCGCGGAGTGAAAAAGGAATATAAGGCTCCTGTTTCCCAGTGACAGGGTTTGACCTTTTTCTTGTAGCTTTAGTCACAAAAGCTGGTCGTGGTGGTTCAAATTCTTCTTCAAACTGCAACATGTCCCATTCGTAAGCTAAACTTATCTGACGTCTCCGCCACACCTCTAGAAAACACCGTTGCCCATAGCGACATAAAAACAGCGAAAAACACCGTCCCTTCGTGATCAAACAGATGAGTCACTTTGGCGTAATCGCAGCTCTTTGTTAGCGTCCAGTAACTGCAGTCTATATCGCACAGCGGACACATGTAGAACAACTTCGAGTTATTTGTGTCGCATATTTCTTTCACTGGTATAAACGTCACCATTGTTCCTAGGCCAGCCACGAAGCACCACAAGCCAACTAAAGCCGCAATGAGAAGCATGAAATTGTAAGTTCCTAGCCAGGCAAAATAGAAAGCCACACGGGTCCCAAAGTAGTTCTTTAACCGCATTCAAGGGTTGGTATTTGTACCACTGGCTAAAAGACGCCCAATTCTCACGCAAGCGTTGTCGCTCGTTTGTCGGAAGACCATCTTCCTTTCCTGTCCGAAGATTATCGTGCAAGGGATACGCGACCGTGTAGACCCCTTTGTAGAGCAGCCGAGAGATCCCGAAGTCGTCCATTTTCCGACGAGTACTTCGTCGAGAGTAGTAGACGATGCGTCATCCGACTTCGGTCGATGTCGGAGAAAAACGTTTCCTCGTCTTCAATAAGGAAGCAACTGGACTTTGCCCTGCTGAAAAACGCTGTAACCTGGCGCTCAGTTTTCATCGCGGGGTCTTCCTGGAGCTGGAAGATATTTAGGACATTTTTAGCCTTCTTGAGCCATCTATTTTTGCTGGAGGACTGGATATGAGTTTCGGCCTTGTGCTCGCGGACAGGGACCCGGATCATCATTTCCTCTGCGCACTTGGTTAGAACGTCCCAAGGGGCGTGAATAAGCACAAACACGACATTCTCCTGTTGTGAAACAATTATTAGCATTAATATTCAAATCGATAATAATAGACTTGCAAGATGTAAAAAAATACACCACGCTGGGCATTTGTTGTACGATTTCCGGCCAAAGCCAATCTTCTTTTTCAGTTTTGATGCAGTGAAACTGAAAAATTACATCAATATAGAACTAAAAAAAACTTGTAATTCTTCAAAAAGTTAACTTTTAGCATTTTTGGCGGGAAAATGACGTCATTTATTTGGCGCCAAAAAATATTTTTAGTGTTATGGTATATTCAATGACTGCTTCTGAAAGAACGTGTCACGATCGATGATCTCAGAACTGAAAAAAAATCTGAAATATGTGGAATCAATCAAACGCTATAATGCTTTGAATTTTGCCATTTTGTTACTAAAAATAGCACAAAATAGACAGATCTATTTTGACAACAATGGCGTGAAATGTTCACACACTCACAATTTCATCAAAATACTAGACTACGAGAAGTCCCTTTTCCGGCCTTAGTCCGTCGAGCGAGAAACAAAATAAATTGGGAGGCAGCCTGTTCCAGGCGTTCGGATAATGGGGAGTGACGCGAAGAGCGGCGCGCGCAGGCTAATTGAGAGGGGGAAATGGCCGCGCGAGGCCAGTTTTTTCCTTTTCCAGTTTTCCAGTTTTTAGCTTCTCGCTCGACGAACTAAGGACTAAGGAAAGGAGGCACTGCTCGTAGTCTGTCAAAATATTTGATACTTTGATTGGCAATTTATGTCTTCAGACAGGTACACCTGTTTTTAAGAATACAACAATAGAACTCTACTTTTACATGTATCATTAACAAACACTATCGATCAAATTAATTCAATGTATTTACATTACTACTGCATGTAGTAATGGCAAATAAGCAGAAACAGTTCAACATTGTATCAATATAGAAATTATAGCAAGAGCTTGTAGTTAGAATGCCGAGAAAATTAAGGGGGCGCGGTGGCCTAATAGTTAGCGCGTTGGTCTCCGGATCGAGCGGTCCGGGTTCCAGCTCTGGCCAGGATCATTGTGTTGTGTTCTTGGGCAAGATGCTTCACTCTCATAGTGCCTCTCTCCACTGACCCACGAGAAAAAGGGTACCAGCAAATTGTCTGGGAAACCTGACAAAAATGCCGAGAAGTTATATGCGCTATTCTAGCATCCCATCCAGGGGAGTAGCGATACTCCCAGTCGCTTCATGCGATGGAAACGGAGTTAAGCTAGCGCCGGCCTCAGTGATAAGCCACTTATTAAGGCTTGTCGGGTTCACAAACCTGTTCGTCCGACGCAACGTGTTCAACCATCAATCCTTGCTTTCTGAGATTTTCTTCGTATTTTTCCCTCATTTCGGCTTTTTCCATTTCTTCTTCATCGTTTTCCTTCTCTTTCTCGGGCTCAGAATAAACCAACACATAATCAATCTTCTGCAGCGAAGAAACACAAAATAAAATTAGCAGTGATTGTGTCTTGATATTCTCCTATCGCACCACAAGAAAATGCGCAGAAATAGTGTCAAGAAAATATGCTTTGATCGCATGTATTCTTTTGACGCCTACGTCGGCCGAAATGTGCCTCAATATATCCTAGTCGAAGTTTATTTTGTATATATCACAAAAAATTGACCGTGCCGTTCCGGCGCAAAAAAAAATATATCGCGAACTACGTATACCGCGAACTAGTCCGCGTTCATCACACGTTTTATTTGTCTGGATCGCGTGTATACTCATCCCATTCGCACAATTCGTTTGCATAATAAAAAGAGGTACAGCTTTGCTTTTCGTAAATACTTTTTTGTAATATCAGCAGATGCAAGTATGTTTTACCCAAAGCTGCTCTATTCATCGGTTGAGAAAATGTATTCAATGGCACTTCAAGTTATATACTAACTGATTTACTATACAAACTTCCTCACCTTATTGAGCAGTTTGTTACCATGTGGAGGTATCGGACTCTCTTTGCCCTGTCCTGTAAAAGTATTTCTTCTTCCATCGTCAAAGGATTTACTCTTTTAGAAATATCATCATTAAGGAGGTTGATTTCCGAGGAGCTTATCGCCGCGACGTAAACTGTCGCGCTTCTGGGAGATTTGACTCCAGCGAAGAGCACTGCGTTGAGTTGTGTCGCCGGACGCTTTCAGCTTTCCATGCGCGGCGGTACTTCTTACAGCGGGTAGCTCACTGGTTTCGTTAAGTTTATCGCCTGAGGTTGCTCGTGAAATCGGATCACTGGAAATGAAACGTTTTTGTTCAGTCGAGCGGTAAGTAATGTCTGGCTACACGAAAAACATCAAACGATAAAGAAATATCAACAAGAATAGTCCATAAACAATTGGATAGCGCCCAGTTGGATGACTACATCTGGTGGGATGCAGGTGGCAAACCGCTAACTCTTCTTTACTGCGGCATTTTTGCAAATATAAATTACTGATTTGCTCATTAGCTAACTCAATCTAAACTAACAAAAACGAAGACATCTGATGAGTTTTTTCCCTATATTTTTAAACGGAAGGTCTATTAAACTGGCATAAACTGCCATGTTTTGAAACTGGTACCATGCAAACAAAGTTCGTATTTTTCAATACGCTTTTGGTATAGTCCCCGTGTCTCTGAGAATTCCGAGATTTTCTGAACCGCAAGTTAAAATCGATGAGAAATACTTTTTTAACCGGGTAATAAAATCTCTTATCCTCGAAATTATAAATATTGATTCTTAGAACCGTTATGTTAAAACCATTCTTCCCGCCTTAAAGTGACTCAAATTGTACAGTACCATTTCACACATTGGGATTAACGGCTTATTGAAAGATGCATATATATGTAAACTACCTTGTACTGTAAATCGGATAATTTCAGGTACGTTTAACAGAAGCTTAGTGAAATTAATTAACCTACCGTCCTACAAGACAAAAGACTCGTGAATTGTCCATTTCTTGTTGTCCCAAAGAAGAGAGGCAAGAAATAGTGTACCTTTCTACAATTTCGTTTTCGCAATCAGATTAGGTGGAACTGCCTTTGCATTGTTAATGGCCAAAATTTCCCGCTAATATATGCACCAAGGCGCTATTACACGCTAAGTTCAACTTTATGCCAGAGGAATGTCTGAGAAAAAAACAACAACAGTAATCCTGTTTGCTGCCCGATTGAATACCACCTGCATGCCGAAAATTTACCCTCCAGGTTAAAATCATCATCGTTATCATTATTTTTCATTGCCGCACAGTTCTAGTATAATAGGGAAAATGCTCAGCTAGAACACTTAAATTCTACGGCATTTTAATTTAAACACTGAACTTACCATTGTGAGAGCAGAAAAGGTGAATTCATGGATGGACTGCCTGTGGTTTTTTTTGTCAAAAAGGAACTTCTAGACTACGAGCAGTCGCTCATTTTTCTCACCGATTAGATAGTCGAGTGGGAGAGCACTCGAGCGCGCGCGAAAATCCCTGAGAAAAATGAGGGACTGCTCGTAGTCTAAGGAACTTCGTATCATCCGCTATAAAACCCCACATGGTCTCTAGTCCCTTTTAATGAAAAGAGTACTTTTTCCGTTGTCAAATATATACCTGGTCAAATACTGCGTAAAAGAACGGGACGTCTGCCAAGGTAGGGGGACTCCCGTATAAAAGTGACGGGGGTGCGATGATCACCCCCGTCACTTTTATGGGAGTATCTAGTCCCCACTCGGGATAAAAACATATGGTTAGGTCAAAAGGTCGTTGGATATTGTGTTTGGACAGTAATATATATTCCACTGACTCACTTGCTACAACACGAATGATTTGCCGAGTTTCTGCCGAATAAGTTGCAGATATGCTTGCCAGCGAGTTCCCGCGCCCGATCCCAGTAATTTGATCAAAGTTCGAGTCAAATATATTAGCCCTGACAAACCGGAAATCGGCGACAGAAGCTTAAGTACCCTCCCATGGGGATGAAAGCGAAATGATATAAATACAATTTATTTATTTTTAGATCGCTCAGAAGAAAATATAGAAAAGGCAATTTAAAATAATCGCCAGGGTTGACTCGTCTTCTCAGAAATGAAGTGAAGAACGCCATGGCTGCAAAATTTATTCACGATATAAGGTCATGAAATTAGAGACCCACTCTCGTAGCGCTGGCGATAACTGTGACAACGCATTGTAAGCTTGCTTATATAAAATACTGAATGGTCGCCACACAGTACACGGTGATGTCTGTTTTATATCGCTGGTTTCTAAAATCAAACATACAGAAACAGTCTCCCTTACCTTAAACCTCCTTACAGCTGAAAAGAGGCTAGAAAATAATCCCGGCAAGAGTTTTGAAATGTTTATTCCTCCTTCTTGATTTAGCCGTGTCGCAACGAGACTGTCGCAACATGCTTTCTTGTGTGAGGGAAGACTGGTGAGAGGTCATTTAATATCCCACAGTGCATTTCAGGAAATAAGCGAATCCGCAAGCTTTCAGCGGAAACCGTCATCCAGAGTAATTAGATCCAACATGGCGGCCTCGGTGAGAAAGTTGCGCTACGGGCAATTAAACTGGTTTCTTCGCCTTTTTAAGGAATATGGAGGGTCTTTATCACAGGGATTTGTCACAAGAAACACAGTTAGTACCAGCGCATGTCAGTTATATTCCAAATCTTCAACACTCATGGCGAAGAGATGGAATGACATGGAAACCACGCATGGTTTTGCTAAACCTCGGCCACGAACACCTTCAAAATCACGCTGGAAGGACAGTAAGCATAAGAAAGAAGAGGAAGAGGTCGAGTCCGACCCAGAGACTGACGACGAAGAAGAAGTGGGGGAATCAAAAAAGAAATCGGGCAAACCAGAAAGGTTTATGAAATTGAAAACCCAGAAATCAGCTGGAAACATCAATTTGCGTCCTTCCAGATATTTATTTAAAGAGTCTGGAGTCGGAGAGGAGGAGGAGGAGAACCGATGGGAAAGAAGACATGCTTCAGAGGACAAGAAAAGGAAAGCAAATTGGTATGCAAGACAAATGTTAAGGCTTACTCGAGAAGACAAGGTGAGGGATGATCTTACATTTTGTAATTTTGCGTATTAAAAGCACCCCCTTGTTAACCCCCTAAAATGGACGACCAAACCACCACACCCACACCCCCCCCCCCCCCCCCCCCCCCCCTGCCCCATCTATTTATCGACATCAACCGCTCGATTCGGGCACGATTTTGGACAATATATGCCATGCATCTTACTCCAGCATTAGTGATCTCAGTTCTGCGGTTGACGCAGTGCCACTGTCCTCCAGGAGAGTCTTGATCGCTGTCTTAGGAGGACGTCCAGGATTCATCCTCCCATGGGTCGGCTCCCAGAAGGCTTGACGACATGTCTGGAAGATCGGAGTTGGAAGGTCAGACACTGTCACATCATTACTTGACAGTGTCACTGTGGCTGACTATACACATGTACATGTTGTGGTTCAAATTTGTTTTGGTTTTAAAAAATTTCAAACCAGTTTGATTTTGATTTTCCTTTGTGTAATATTCATTACCATAATCTGAAACAAAGGAAAATAAAAATCAAACTGGTTTGAAAATTTTTAAACCAAAAATAAATTTAAACCACAACATACACATGTACATGTACATACACTGTACACTGTACATGTACATCACTGCACCTTTAAATAGTATACAAACTCTGAAGTTCAAAACCCAACTAACGACTGCCGTCAATCAAAATAATATTACATCAACAACCAACATACCTTGAAAAAGGAAACAAAATGGATCAAAATCTACCAATCACAACCCATGCACGTGACCCTTTGAACCTGTTGAAGTGAATTTCTGTTTCCTGTGATGTCCGCTAAGATGATTGATGGCAGTGAAAAATGTAACTGTTGATTGAGCAGAGTTTACATGTTATTGAAACATTCCATCTGTACAGTGTAGTCTGCTGTCCACTGTCCACCAGTCCAGTTCATTGAGTCTGGTCCTCTATTTTCAACTGGCAAAATCTGAAATTAACCTAATCAATGATGAAAGCTGAAATTGAAATACCAAAAACTGAAAGCTACTAAATTCTAAAATTATAACAAAAACTGAAAGCTACATGTACACCTACAGTACATGCTGAAAACTGAAAGCTAAACAATCTAAAATTAATACCAAAAATTAAAACTGAAACCGTACATGTTACATGTACATGTACATGTGCATGTAATTTCTAAATGCTAAAAGCTAATGAAATTCTAAATTTGATTTTGGACATTAAACTAAAAGGTGCAATAATCATAACATTGTCAAGCATGACAGCCATTGATAATAATTATTGTCCTTAAACACGGAGCGATCCTATAATAAAGCGAGGCTGAGGTGTTCAGCCTGTCAATCATAGTCCACAATGAAAGTACCTCATTGGTTAGCATCGCTGAAAAAAAGCCAGTAGAATGAGCTTCTAAATAAAATCACTTCGAAAATAGTTTACGCACAACTCGACAAGCAGGGACAAGTAAGAAATTTATAGATGTGCTAAAAAAGGTAGGATGAAAGAAAACGAATAAACAAAGATTTTGCAGCTTTTAATTTCAACAAGTTGATTTCTGTACTATTTTGCCAGTCAGTGTATTTTGCTCGTTGCGAGTTTGTTCTCGGCAAGTCAACGGATACAAGCATATTTACGGCAGTTCTGAGACATGTACACTGTTCATAGTGTTCAATGAATTTAATAATATGAAGGGGAATCTCTACAGTTTTTGGCCGATTTTTTGAATGGAGAAATTTGTAAAGATGGGAGAGGCGAAATGCTTGGTGCTAATGCCGCTAAAGCGAGAATAAAATAGAGGTGAAGACGGCACTCGGCGAACTTGCTAGCGTGTTCTGAGAACAACAGTAAACATATGTTCGCGTATTATTTGAAACTCTTGCCAAACCCAGCTCAAAAACTTCATAACTCGGTTCAGTTCTTGCTTTTCTCAATTAATAAAGATATCGTAAAATGAAACCTTAATGTAGGATTCAGTCAGGTTGCTTTTTAAAGTAAACATGGTTGACATGCGGAATTTGAATTTTTTAGGTCTGGGTCGACGTTCAATACTCCCGTTCAGATTTATCTTCTTCCACCTTTAAAACTTATTAAAATCAAAATAAAGCTTTTGTAGTGTTTTTCCCAAAAAGAATTAACCAGTTCTTATGAATTGAGCAAAGAAACATCTCATTTAAACGTTCAATCGTCTCACGACCGTTATTTCTTCTGCCATTTGCGATAAATTGAAGCCAACAAAGTGCTGTTTCCAGTCTAGGCTCGCTCCGTGTTTAAGTGTCCCAATTTATTGATCTACATGTACATGTAGATCCATATTGCAGCCTTGACATTACTGCGCCTTTCGATAAAACAAGAACACCGGAGTTCAGAAGCCAACTGTCAATCATAATATTACAACAACAACAACAACAACAACTGATAAAAATAAATTTAAAATGGTTCAAAATCCCGAGACATGAATGACCTTTTGAATCTGTTGAATTGAACTTATAGGTATAATAAAGGTTATTAATATATAATTTGTATAATAAAAAAATATTTTGATATTACAGTCAACTATCTCAAAGCAGACACCACTGTACGGGAGACACTTCTCAAAGGCGGACATGGTTGGCTAGTCCCGTCCGAATCAAGTTTCTCTTATTTTAACGTAATGAAACTCTCTATAAGGCGGAAACCTCTTTTAGGTGGACAGCTAGAGCTGGTCCTGAGGGTGTCTGCCTCAGAGACAGTTCACTGTAATTATTATTTTCATACATGTATATAAATTATATGTAATTTGTGATTTTGATAATCAGATTGATGAAGCCCTTGAGCTCTTGACAGCTATGAAAGAGAACAGGCTTAATCCTACAGTAGAGGTTTACAACATCTTCATTTCTGCATATGCCAGGAGTGGACAAGTCAAGAAAGCTTTTAAGCTCTTTAATGATGTAAGTCATCGTTAGTAAAAGTGTTGAAAATGTGTAATGAATCAATTTTAATTGGAACAATTTTAATGGAACAGACTTAAAAGTCTGTTCCATTCTGAGGCATTGCAGGAAGAGGTGGCTCATCTGGGTTCTGTAGCATAAAGCGTGTTGTTACATGTATTCCCCCCTTCCCCCATCATTTTTGTCAGCTTGCCTGACAATTTGCTGGAACAAAGGCACTGTGAGAAAAGACCCCAGCCTGAACTCAAACCTGGGCTTCCCAATCTGGAGTCCACTAACCATTGGGCAACCATGCCTCCCACATTTTTTCATGAATACACAGGGCTCGAAATTAATTTTAAAATCGTTACATTGTACAGTGTAATTAGTCGCCAAATTGTAAACTCAAATACATGTATGGACATTTCCAGACACAAAATCTATCAGCATACATGTACATGATGCATGCAACTACAATGTACATGTAATGCAAGGGTTTGCAATGCATTATACAATGCAGGGTGATTTCAAACCCAAGAAAGTAAAAGATGGAGCAATATGACAAGACAAGATAAATTGTTTTTAATCTTTTAATTTATAATCTAAATTGTAGAGAAATGTACTCACCAAAGTGGTGATTAAACCAAAATTTTTAGTCGCCAAGGATGAAATGTTAGTTGCAATTTGGCAGTCGTAATTTCGAGCCCTGAATTACATGTACATGGGAAATAAGAACCACTTTCTATAAAATTTTATAATTAATTTTTTGAAAGAATCATTATTTCCGAGCAATTTTTTTGATAATTAAACAAGTACATGTACACTATATTATTATTATGACTGACATTGCTTTTTTACCTTATTGCTCAGGTAAAGAAGAGAGCCATGAAACCTACAGCTCGCACGTTCACAAGCTTGTTCAATGCTTGTGCTAAAGCTCCAATTCCACAACACGCTTTAAAGATCGTAGAAAAGCTTCTTGCTGAAATCAGCGTGAGAGCTGCCAAACAGGAGGTGGAGATGAACGTCATCACTTATAATGCCACCATCCAGGCCTTAGCTATTTGTGGTGATCCCCTCCAAGCATTTGAAATCTACAAGGAAATGCAGGATAATGGGATCCTGCCAGACGTCTACACCTTTTCATCGTTATTGACTGCCTGCTCTTTAGACAAATTTGAAGGGCCCAGCATGGCTTTTCAATTACTTGAAGAAATGAAAGCTCTTAAAATAAAGCCAGATATTTATATTTTCAATGCAGTGTTAAAGATTATGAGAAATTGTAAGGTCTTTGCCCAGGAACAAAAGTCACACTTGCCCAAGGCTGTGCAGAGTTCTGATTTCACAGGAACTCCAACAGAAACAAGTTCAGGTGAACATGACCCAAGATTTGGTCTTGATGCTGAAGAAGCATCATCAGAAGATAATTTGAACACCTTGGACAGTTTGCTGCAAGAAGAGAACAAGACTGCAAAACAAAATGACGAGAATCTAAAGCTGCACCATTTCTTTCCTGGAGTGGAGAAGTTTATTCAGTTGATGGCTCTTGAAGATGTGTATCCTGATGTTCGTACCTTTAATCTGCTGCTCTACTTGACATCGTCAAAGGAAGAAGAATCATATCTGATGGAGCTGATGAAGAGTTGTAACATATCTCCTGATGTTACTTTCTATAACACTCTGATCACGAAGAAGGCAAAACAGGGGATTTAAAGAAGGCAAAGGTATCAGTGAAATACTACATGTACATGTACATGTTTCCTCTCTCCTTCACAGAGGCTTCTTTAGTATTCACTTCACAAGTGCACTTGGGGGATTGGAGAGAGAGTAATATAAAGTGTGTAGCCCCAGGGAGCCTCTGTGGAGGAGAGAGAGACATGTTTCAACAACATGAGTGGTTGTGCAACACATACAGTGGAGAGGTGCTCAAAGGGGGGGGGGGGGGGGGGGGGGGGATCCTGGAGTGAAGATGGGCCTTTTCTTGCTCAAATAAGGAGGGAGGGAGAGGGTTGGAGTTGGTACCCAGTGGGAGGTAGGCCTTTTCTTGTTCAAGTAAGAGTAGGGGGGGGGGGGGGGGGGAGGATTTCCCCGGGGCTGGAGTTGAACATTTTCTTTCTTGAATAAGGTGGGTAATTTTGATTATTTTTGGGCCCTCGATAATAAGGGGGAGGCCTCAGGCCCCAATGCCCCTCCTCCAGAATATAAATCATGCTACAATAATACAGTATAATTAACATATATACATGTACATTTGTACAAGAGCTCCCAGGGATCTACTCTTCTTTAGTTTCTGTCCTATGAATCATTTTCAATATTTAAAAAAATGTTTTGCTGTGTAAACATGTCCAGAAGCAGATCTCGTGAGTGCACAATGTTAGCATAGAAATAACAAGAATGACAAAATAATGGAAATTTTTAAGACCACCTACAGTCAACTCTTGACTTTAGGACACCCCGTTATTACGGACACCTGCTATCACAAACAAAATCCAGCCCTCCCCCCGGCGAAAGCTATAGAGGTTTGACTAAAAAAACTCCCGCTATTGTGGACTCTCACTATTACGGACTCCAAACTACGTCCCAAGAGTGTCCGCTATAACTACTAAGAGTTGAATGTAAACACATCTCATCACCGTACAATATCATTATCTGTGGAATATATTCTATAACTCATTGATTTTACTGTCTGTATCAATATCATTAGCTTTTCTTCAAAACTCTTTAGATATCACTTCTAAATTATTATCACGTATAAAAATTTAAATGACATAAAAATACCCGTTTTTGTGAAAGTTCAAAAACTCGTTAATCCGGGACATCGCAAATTTCAAAATGCTTTATTTCCGAAACGAAGCATGAATCAATACCAAATTTTGCATAGAGACTAATGTTTTGTATGTCTAGAATATGTGAAAAGATAGCTTTGTAGAATTAACAGTTTAGATTTTAGAATTTGATGACGTCAGATGCAAACCAAGAATAAGTGTACATCACTGTGTACATGTATGTGTTGTCATAATGATAATATATATTTCCAGGTGCACATGAAGGATAAGCAGGAAGCACTGAACATTTCTCCATCAGAAAAATCCTATCAGGTTTTAGCACGAGGATGCAAAGGCCAAAAGCAAGGACTTACTTTGCTGGATGAAATCAAGGTTTGAATTGTAATAATCATTCCTACTTGATGAAATCTCAGATCATTACATGTACTGTATAATGCCAGTATGTAGGGAGTAGTACATGTAGTGGGAGATGCGGTGGCCTAATGGTGAGTGCCTTGGCTCTGGATCGAGTGGTCGGGTTTGAGCCCTGGCCTGGTTCATTATGTTTGTGTTCTTGGGCAAGAAACTTTTACTCTCAGGGTGCCTCTCTCCACCCAGGGGTATAAATGGGTACTGATGACAAAATGCTGGGGGGTAACCTGCGATGGACTAGCATCCCATCTAGGGGGGGTAGAAATACTCCTAGTCAGCTTCATACTAAGGAAACCAGGATAAGCTCCAGCAGTGTGGGCCAGTTTGGCCCAAGTGTAGTTTTACCTTACCAGTACATGTAGTGCACCTCGTGCTGGCCTCCTCCTATGCAGACGCTCTTTAGGCTCATCACACAATATTTGTGTGTGACGAGCCCAAGTGTCTGTGTAGGAGGCAAACCTCCGGGTGTGGAAAGAAATGATGGTATTAATTATATAAATTCTGCTTGGTGTAGTCTGAGGGAATTACTGCAGACCAGACTGTGTATGGATTACTGATTGCGGGAGCTGCTAAACAGAGGCTGTTTGGTTACCTCATCCAGTTAGTCAAGGTTTGTCTTATATGAATTTTATTTTTTTTCTATAAAACAGTGTTTAGCTGTTTGAATTTGCTTTGTGCAAAGTTGGGTGGGTATGTGTGTATCTGTCTGTCTGTCTGTCTGTCTGTCTGTCTGTCTGTCTGTCTGTCTGTCTGTCTGTCTGTCTGTCTGTCATACTAAAAACAGTTATGTAATAACTATACTGTCTGTCTGTCATTGGTTAATTATTTAGTATTGATATATTTTATTTTTTCATTACATTCATCAGAGGATGACAAAAGATGATGTCAAGCCTAATGATAGACTGATGGAAGCGCTTGAAAGGGCTTACAATTTACCCTGCAATAAACCTGTTATACCGGTAATTGAGCAGTCATCGGTTTATAAACTTGTCATTAGCTTCTATGTGGGAGATGCGGTGTCCTAAAAGCTGTCCGGGTTCATGTCTGGGGATACTACATTAATAATTTAGTAAGACGCGTAGGTTGCGAGAAGCGTAGAGTTGCTGAAGGTGAAAATTGCTCCTGATGGTGATTTGCCATGGGAGCCGTCAAAATCATTGATGACAAAACGGAGGGAGACACCTCTCTCGTTAATTGCCGCTTACTTTCCTTTCTGTATCCTTGAAACCAATATTTGCTTTATTCTTTGTTTTAGGAAAAAATGGACCAGTTGGTGGTAAAATTGAAAAGATTCAGATATGTCGAACAGAAAGGCTTCCAAACGTTCTTCGAAAACTGGAAAGCGAAAGTACATGTACTGGAAAAAGAGACTGCAATGAGAGAGACTGGAACTAGTTCCCATACTGAACACTATGATGACGACAGTGATGACGAAACGAGCGATGGTGACGTCAGTGATGATGAAACGAGAAATGATGACGGCAGTGATGACGAAGATTCTAAATTTAGCCATCTCTAAAGTGAATCGAAGAGCAACTTTTCGAACTTTAACAAGGGAACCTCCGAGAGGAGGGCTGATACAATAGACCATTTCCGAGTTGCCTTTTGCCTCTGTTTCAAAACGAGTCCTGGTGCACAACTTTTCATTATTGTCTTGCAAATCAAACTCGTTTCCATATGACTCGTTCAGGGCCTTTCAAAATATCTCGAGCAGACGCACCTATTAAACGGCTGATTCATCCATTGATACTTTAAGGGGCTACTCAAGCGAAAAGTTTAGTAAAAGTTGTAAAAAGGATGCAGTGTTTCAACTGCAGGTATGTGAAAGGGGTACCATTTTCTATGGAAGTTATATGAAAGGGTTACCTTTTCTGTCAAAAATGGTATACAAAAGGGTAAGAGTTTTTACCTCGGGGCGGAGCCCTCCCGTATAAAACTTTGTCGAGTACCCCCCCCCCCCCCCCCATCCCCCTCCCGGGAGATGTCCTTCACTTCTGAATGGAGAAGTTTCCAAACATGTGAAAGTTCATAATTTCATTTTCGTGAAGTTTAAATTTTACGAAAAGAGTCACGCGTTGATCACCCTATGCCTACATGACGTGTCCCACATTTCTGAGCGTTTATGAGATTTTTTCCGCCCACACAACTTTTCGCTGCTCTATAATGTGCCTGTCTTCAGACGGCCTGAATCGTAAACGAATAATATTTTGAAAAGATATATGTAAAAAAATCAAAATAAAATAACATTTAGTCTGTAGCATATTGTTTTCTTGACCTCGCCAAATCGGGTGAAACTCCTGTGATTGTATTTCCTTATCATTTGAGACCAGATATCGTATATCTTTTATCACTGCCATAAATAATTAAACCGTGTCACGAGTGTCGTGATCACTTGGAATATTATATCAGACCATGATGTTCCCAGCGAGGGAAGCCGTGTTACTGCTGGTTTGTTGCTTCATGTTCAACGGTAAGAACGATTTTTGTACTTCAAAAGAAACTAGAACATCCTTTCAGTTGCAAACGCATTGTAGTCGCGTCTCCTCTCGCAACTTTTGGGAGGCCGCTACTAAGAGGGAACCTACTAGGAAAAGTTAGTCTGTGATTGCCAGCGTTGCATGATATTTTCACTTCGATTCTTCCTTTCATCGAAAATTAAATAATTGACGTGATCGAGGAAGCCTGTGTCGTGTACGCAATTAATTCATCTCATTTACATAGAACGGAGAAAACATTCGGCGAATCATTATTCAAAGGATGCATCAATTATCTCATTTTAGGTAGGTGTCCCCTAGCTTAAGTCCCTCAGCTAAGACATTTGGACACATGAATAAAGGTGATTATTATTACTAGCGGTTCCATATTGGAAGTGAAGTGCTGCCACAATTGTAAGCGCAGCCAATTTTTATTATCATCGTTGGTTTGGACTTCTCGGTAGTTATCGTGGTGCATATCTTTGAAGGGACACTGTACCTCGCGCCACATCGGGATAATGTGTGGTCTCAAACGCTCTTTCTAGACCTTTATATCACTATTAACGCGTAGTAAACTGCTACGAAATCGTAGAACAAAGGAGCATGCAATTCGGATATAACCGATAGAGGCATATTTGGTATCAGTTACGGAGAACTGTTGTACGCTGGAAACAAGATTGCGTGACGAGCCCAAAGAGCGTCTGCGTAGGAGGCTAGAAACAAGGCGGCTTTGTAATAAAACAACAGTGTCACGCAAGATCCTTCCGTGCAAGAGGAAAACAACAATCAAGCGCCAGAGCTTCTCAAAACAGCGTCTCTTCTAGTGCGCGCAAAAGAAATCCCGAAAAAAACAATCGTGCGTCTCTTCTCGCGCAAAACAACGCCCGAAAACAACCATCGAGCGTCTCTCCTAGAATAGAAATAGTCGTCACCAATCAGACTTGGTTTAAAAGTTGGTTTTGGTAAAAAAAAAACATCATCCCGGGGTCGGAAATTATGTCATACAACAGGGACTTTCCCCGGGAAATGCATCATTGATTCCTTTTGTTTTCAGGTCATGCGTTTGTCATATGACTGTCATGTGGTTTTTGTAACCAATGAAAAGGTTATTTTTGCGGACAATTTTGACTCCAAGGTTGTCATACTGAAAAATAATCTTTTTGACGACTTTGTCACAACTAATAGCCCTTTTCGCGGTTAACTTGTGTGATATTTGCATAACAATACACTTGAACATAGAAGCGAGGCAATTTCGGGCACAAGCTGCAAACATCGTGTTTTTCTTGGTTCTCAGGATTTTTGAGGTTATCAATTGAGTTACCATACATATTCAGATTTGTAGAAATGTGATTAGTTACATCATATAGTTGACAGCATCTTGAGGATCTGTTGGATCAGCGAGTTTTGTGATTTTTTTATTATTTGCCATCATCAGTTAAAACCAACCGTGACCTGGTGCCCATGATTTACCTTTACCACATGTTTGATTATCATTAAAATTTAATAATCCGTTAGAATAACTCATAATATATTACTTATACTAGATTATTTGTTCATTGAAATTTTTTGTTATGAATTTCTTTGGCTTATCAATATATATGAATGAATATGTATCACCAGTTGCTCTCTTATATTGTTCTTTGGATACAATTTTCACGACAAATCATGGATTTTTCATCGTTGCTTGGAAAATCATATATTCCAAAATGGCTGCAATTAATTGAGACGTATATCCTTTGGTGTTTTATAGTAACTCTGAGATAAATAACAGAGCAATTACTGTGCCTACCTCTAATAAAATAATCAATCATTGGTTTTTGATTTTTTTTCACAAATTTAATCATCAAATATAACTATTTTTGATTATCATCTGATAATTCAGAAAACTGGTCTAATTTTATCATTACTTCTATAACATCATAACCAACATCTTCACTGATTGGTTGGAACGTTTCAAACAAATGTTGATATTTTGATTGTTCTAAATTTTTAGCATATAAATATATCTTATCATAATGAAGTAGACTATAAAGCATACGCATTAAAGTCAGTTTTCCCACTACCTGATGGTCCACATATTAACATTCGAAAACATTTGGTTAGGCATAAAGTCGTACTTTTGCTTATAATTTATTTCACTATCACTAGAATCATAGTTTGGTATTTTCATTATATATTATATTGTTACATAAATTTGTAATACACCGTGTAGATGTACTACTACTCGTTTTATATTTAATTTTCGAAATTTTATCATGAAATTTCTAATATAATAATATAAAATGAGTTTAATAAAGTGGAAAGAACTCGCAAAAAGTAAAAGTGATCTTGGAAATAAAATTAACTATGTTCGCGATACAATCACAGAAAAAACTTGGGTGAAAAAACATACAAACATCATTCAAAAAAGTATTCAACAACAACAAACTTTATTTTACCCCACAAGTTACTAAAAGTATTTACAATAATTGGACAGAAAAAAAATAATAGGGGTACTGGCTACCCGAAATAACCTAGAAGTTAAAAATGCCAGGCCAATTCAAACCTATAACATCGAAATTAGATGATGTTATGATAAGTACCAAGAAAAAGAAAACCAAGTAAAAAAGGTGATGTACCGGATTATGGTATTTCTATTGATGACGAGGGTCAGACTACAATAATCAATTAATAAAATATAACTCAGATGGTTCAATGATGATGCGAATACAGCCGACTTCCATCGCGCGCCGCATGCAGCGGCGATGGAAGTCGGCTGTATTCGCAGGCTACAACATTTCGATATTAATCAATTTATAAGAGAGAAGACTGTAATAAAGGGTGATAATGACGGAGACAATGAATATACAATCAGAAATTTGCTGATGGAATAGCTTATGGTGCAGATAGAATGTCAGTTATTAACGGTTCTCATTCATTGATAGATCATATGATGATAATGTAGAACCATGTTTTCGCTATTTTGCAAGATATCACTCTCAAACCTGGCCATTTTACTTATTTCGAGGTACTCTTTACAGCAGTGTCGATAGATTTTTGCTAACTGGACAACTGATCAACAAAGTTGAAAAAACCATGGAAGGGTCTATTTATAAAGCGATTTGCTCCACGTGCGTTGCTGTTTTCGAAAATTCACCAATATTTCCTTTTGCTTTTACAGGATTCGCAACTGGAAAGGACTGCGAGACTTTAGATGGCAAATGGTATAACCAACTGGGTTCTGAAATTATCCTGAAGCACGAAAATGACGGGAGGTTACTGGGCGAGTACAGAACCGCGGTGGAGAGGCATCCTGGCGCAGCGGGCAAAACACATTCTACTGTGTTAGGTGAATATGACAATTTGATTTGAAACACTGCAAATATGTTTTTTTTTAATTTACAGGCAATGCAAATATTAGCTTACATGTATAAATATCATAAGCTTTAATTTAGACTTGAGCTTTATGTAAAACATCGTTTATGATAAAATTATTGTGTTTGGTCTTCTCATAAAACAATCAAACTAAAAATAGGGTCCTGAAGGGGTAAAATGATAACGGGGATTTGCCAATTTTTTTCACTGGGAAAATGGAATTTGGTCACTGGGACTGGGACTTGGGGCACCAATTCTGCTGCTGGGAATGGGATTTGGACAGGCATTAGGCTGGGAGACTGGGATTTGGGCTAAAACTGGGCTCGGAAAATGTGATTTATACCACCCTACCCCCTTCAGGGAGGGTTAAGGGGTAGGGGTTTAAGGGTACGTCCCAGAGAGAGAGCAGTATACTCTGTTATAAAAATGACCCCGTTAGTTTGTAAAAACTGAACCATTATGTTACTCAAAGTTTATCATAAACATGGTACATGTATGTCCACCACTCCATACCTGTATGTTGTAATTATAATGGTACTGTGTAACATGAAGTGACTAGGAGTATTGCTTCTCTCCATGGATGGGATACTAGTTCATTGCCGGTTACCCCACAATTTTTGTCATGTTGTCCCAACAACCAACAATCTTGGCCCTAACAAAAATGTCTGGCGGTTTCAACCAACAATCTTGGCCCTAACAAAAATGTCTGGCGGTTTTTGTAAACATTCAGCTTATCAGTTGCAATTTTGAGTCTGGTCTCTGTAATATCTTAGCTAGATGGGTGCTTATTTTAAACCTTTTCGCTTAGACGATATATATAGTCTGATATCGAATGTTTGTAACTACATATGTCAGATTTTCCTGATACCCTTTGTAGGGTAATCACGGGCCAAAATCTAGCCGACGATCGCCTCTTTCTCAGCCAGTAAATTTCGACAGCAGCCGGTCACAGGAACAACCCTGTGCTTGTAATCCCGCGTGAGAGAGGCATTGTGAGTGTTGTTCATAACAGCACACATAGACCCTGACCAGGCACAAACCTGGACCGTGCTCTCGGCCATGAGTCCAAGAGGTTCACATCCCACTTCTGACACCATGTAGTAAATTGCGACGACACGTTTTGCATTCGCACATGTAATCGAAATGTAGAGCTTAATAAAACTTAAATATAACCTTGGGTCATATAGTGCCTGCCACAACTGAACAGACTGATATGATATCACATGCAATTCAAAGTGAATCCAAAGTTTTACAAAACTACACACCATGTTCACTGCGTAAAATAACGCGTGTCGTGGTCCTGAAATTACACGATACGGACCCGTATTCTTCGAGAATACGGACAAATCCGGTGATATCGTGCTCCAGACACGCGACGTGTCCACCGCGTGTCAGGACCCGTATTTTCCCCGAATCGGACTTTTTCCGTGGCATGGAAAATCCGATGTCCGAGTACGTCATTGAAACTCGGCGTGTCAAGGCCCGGAAATGTTCTTATTCTTCCGGATTTGCCGAGAATGAGGGCATACCGTATACGAGTACAGTCGATCAAGTTGCGCATTTCGCATCTCATCCTTACAACATTATGATTTGCTTTTCTTTAAATGATCGTCATCGACGGAATTCTATCCATCCCCTGTTGTTTTTTACTATTAATGAAAGTTGTTTGGAGCATGTATAACGCATCAGGGTTGGAATTCACTTTGAAGAACCTTGAATTTGAAAAGCAAAATTCCAGGCCTTGAAAGCCCTTAAAAAGTGAATTTATTGCTTGAAAGTTCTTGAAATATATATATTGCTAAATCTAAATAGTTGTAACTCTAGCAGTCCCATATGAAATGATACTGGTTAGGTGAAGCAGTGGAGGATCTAGGGGAGGGGCCCAGGGGAACCACTCTTCACCCCTTATCGTTGCAAAAATGGTCCGCCCCTATCTCCCCCCCCCCCCCCCCACCCCCTTTGTTGAAGCAAGAAAACGGATCAATATCCCTTTCCAACCACCTTTTGAGCACCTCTGTACCCGTCACTGTGTAGGTCCTTGAAAGTCCATTAAAGGGTACGAACTTTGATATATATGTGTACTGTTTATATCTATACAGTGTAAGCGGTGGATGTGAATATACTGTAACATTTCAATGTTCTTTTCAACAGGTTCTGCACCCTATGAATATCCTGGAGCAGCCTTTGCTTTTTCAGTTGTCTATCGTAATGGCTCCTCAACAGCTGTGTGGACTGGTCAGTGTCTTGTCTGTGAGGATGGTCACGAGACACTTCTTACATCATGGCTGCTACGCGCCAAGGTTGATACATATATTGACAAGTGGAAATCGACTACGATTGGACGTGACACATTCACTAGACACGAACAACGCGATGGCCCTCGTCAACAAACTGAAACTAATGCAGCAGAAGCACCTCCAACTGAAACGTGGAACCCTGACGGTCAAAACGAACCTTGTAATTTAAATGGAAATTGGTACAATGACTTAGGCTCCGAGATGATTTTAAAACAGGAGGAGGGTAGTGTCATTAAAGGGGAGTATCGCACAGCTGTCGAGCGAGAAACGGGCGCAGCAGGAACAAGTTATTCCAACGTGTTGTGCACTGGACAGCTCGGTGGTCCAAGCAGCACTTTTGCTTTTTTTGTCGTGTGGAGGAATGGCGCATCTGTCACGGATGGGTGGGGCAGTGTCACGTCTGTGGTGAGAATAAAACAGAGATCATCGAAAGCACGTGGCTACTGCGGAGCAAGATAGAGAAGTGTAGCGACAACTGGAAGGCAACTTTATACAGTGAGGATAGCTTCACCCACACTGAAACCAAGCCAGGGCCAAGAAAAAAGGATGGCACACACACACCGGACAGGAATGGTGGAGATGAAGACAAATTTGACGAGCTTTGAGCGACCGTCGAGATCAACCCGCTAAGCCACCTGTTCCGCAGACTAGCTTGAAGCCAAGTAATAGGAACTGATCGTAATACACTTTATTAAGCTAAGTAGTAGGAACTGGGCCAACTCAAATGATCGTAATACATTTTATCAAGCCAAGTAGTAGGAACTGGGCCAAATGATCGTAATACACTTTATAAAGTATTTGAGTAAACTGCACTTTATACATGTGCAAAATATTTGAAAAATACGCACATATGTTAAATAGAAAATCATTGAAAGGTAATTCACTCAGTTGTCTAGTAATAATTTCTACCAGGAGATTGAGAAATTCGAGAACTCCCATCCTTCGTTGTTAACAGAACTTGGCATGGAAACGATTTGGTTCATTTCTTTTAAAAAATAATCTATATTTTAAAATAATTGTTTTCCATATAAAACCATGCTTTAAAACATCGAAACGCTCGTATATCAACTTTATAAAACTATAATTATACTAGAGTATAAGTGTCATTTTTGCTTCTATTGTTCAATAAAAAGCCATTGATTATCCATAGGCCTAGTCCCAGGGTTCATCCCATACATAGGGCCGGGTAGGGATAGTTTAGGGACTGGACTAGAATTGGCCATATGCGTATTGAACTGGCACGTAGCTTGCAAAGGAGGAATTTACATTAAAACAACGTTGATTCATTTACCGATTTGAAAAGATACCTCGCATTAGCTGACTCTGTCAACAAGGGAATAATTAATCCAGTCGAATCCCTATTAACCCTTTCACTCCCAGAGTAAACCTTGAGTCAATAAATGTGGTTCTAACTTTTGAGTCTGTGGATGAACCTAGTGTGTGACCATTCAAATGAAAGCTATTGAGCAGTACTTTCAAGTGGTGCTGTTTGTTTTGACAATTTCAAGATTTTTTCCTCAGTTTTGAGCTTAGCACTCTGGGAATGAAAGGGTTAAGCGGCCACTTGCCCATTTAGCCTACTTCACTACAAGCCAGTTCCGGTTCACTCCTGATACCACATCCCTGCGTACGTGCGTAAATAGATTAGCGCGCGATTTCGTGACCGAACGAAACAAATATCGCCTGTTCTCTATTGGGTGTGGTCGAGCATAAATATACATTGAAAACGTACCAAAAATAAAACTATATTTCTTACAATCTAATTTAAGTAGCAATTACGTAGTATCCTGCGCAACCGTTACTCGAGGCGTCACGCAACGTCTCTTCTGAGTGGAAGTGAATGGTTGCTGACGCCAACCTAATAACGGCTATTCAAATACGTGAACAATTCAATTTTACATAAAATCTCATAATTACAAAAATATTTGCTTATAAAAACCTACAAATTCTATAATATACTAGCTATGCTTGCAAATTAAATCATTCAATCTGTGTTAAATTGAAACAGTTTCTAAACCGTTGATTTGTTTATGAATACAACCTCTTACCCAGGGTCTCTGGGCGTTCAAATCCAAGATGGCGGCCAGTGTTCTTCTATCGGACTAGCCGCCATCTTGTAAGCACGCCGAAGACTGGCATGGACACAAGAAACAAAAGCAAACTCGATCATGACTTGGGCCACTTGGCGCGTTTTTCCGCGCTTGGCACCGGTTACACATTTTCCCGCGTTTGACACCGGTCGCATGGTTTCCCGCGCTTGGCACGGGTTGCATGTTTCTCTTCGTTGTGATTGGTCAGATATCATTACTTTGCTTTTGTTTTCGCGGGTAAATAAGCCGACGCAAGTGTATAGAATAAACTGGAAAATACTAAACAGTTTCCTTCGGAACGATATCTCCAAAGAGGAAACCTCTTTACCTAATTGACTTCTATACAATTATTCAATTTATCTTCATCACCGCGACATACGTGTGTCCATTCCAGTCTTCATAACGGAACATCGTAATTTAGTGCTTACCACAAAACGTTGCTAAACGCCCGGACACACAGTGCAACATTGAGCGAAATATTGCGTGCAATGGCTGAATTGCATCTTGTGTCGACCCCTGAAATTGCGCGCAATATTGCACTGAGAAGAAGAATATTTTGCAATATCTTGTTCAATAGGAAAAACCAGCAAATGTTGCGCGAATGTTGCAGCGTGTAGCCACACTGAGTGAAAAATGTTGTGCGCAATATTGCACGCAATGTTGCACCGTGTGTCCGGGCCTTAAGTTTAACACCCCTTGGCAACGCATGAATCGCTGCAGCGTTACCGCAATCGCTGCAAAACTACTTCGTGCAACGCTTGCTGCAACGAAAACGTTGTGAGACATGTTTATTTCAGGGTGTGCCACACTGAGCAATTTTCCGTGCAACTCACAATGCCGCAACAAAATTACGAGACAAGTTGCAGGGAAAACTGCCTCGTGTAACAGCGCCTTAATTAAACACAGCTGTAAACAGGGAGCCAACCGTATCTAGAAATTACATTCGATTTACAGAGCAATTTGTACATCAAATAGTCGCCTAAAACAGCGTGAACTTGCCTCTTAAACATAAAGCGTTCCAAGTAGCTTTCTGTCGGACCGCAAAAGGTTTATTAAATTGTGCATTTATGATTTCAAAAATGTACACTTGTCTCTTCGTCGGTTTTTTAAACCTTGCACAATTAATTTGAAGTGAAATCAGCTGTGTAGTTCTTATCGCACAAGTACAAAAGAACACGATCTGATGGGTATCCATATCGATTGTCACTATAAGACCAGAACAAGCTTCCCGAGAATACGCTTATCCCAGGCCAGTATTGCCAAGCAAGACCAGTATGCACCCTTGTTTTCAACAGCGCATCTCTCGCAATAGTCATCATTTAACGAAAGCGTTGAAATGAATGCCACCAACTGCTCTTCAAAGACCTCTGTTCCAATTCAAGTGGGCGTGATGCGGATACGTATGTAGTCTTTGCAGTGTTGCCCATCATCATAAACTCGTTAACATGTCATTTTAACATCCTTCTGAACGCGCTCGTCATCTGGCGGACAAGACCAAACGAAGGCTCCAAACCATGCATAACATACTGCTGGCCAGTTTGGCGGGAACAAATCTGGCGGTAGGAATAGCTTCTCAGCCAGCGTTTATCACAGGAGAGATTTTCCACCTGGCAGGTGGATCACCTACCTAATAGAAGATGGGTTTCTATGTTCTATAAGAAAATGATGCAGGCTTGAGGTCTAGAAAAGCAGCTAGTGGATGCACGAGCCGCAGGCGAGTGCATTCAGCTGCTTTTCTAGTAAGCTTTGAAAGAAGCAGCTAGTTTGAATGTTCTATTGGAATTGTTTCGTACTTATTTCGCGCAAAACCGCGCTAAACATACTTGAAACACAACACTTACAGCGCTGATGTAAAATGCTATCTAAACACACACGTGACACTTAGGGCGCTTTCCGTTAAGCCAATCTTTCGGAGTTTTCGCTGGTCGAATGCAACGGGTCCCTTCGAACATGGAAATCATGTGCTCTGTTCCACAGGAATACCGGGACATTTCAAAATGGCGGACGTTTTGAATGTTTCCACGGCTTTTGAACAGGATGATTCTGAAAGAGTAAGTTCTCGACAACAACGACGATTAATAATCCTTCTGCATGGCTATCGTGTAAACGGGTACTTTGAAGTAACATTTTCTACTTATTGGTCAGGGGAATTTGCGCACCAATTCCGCATGACTAGAGAAACTATTAAAAGACACTGAGGATTATTATCCTGAGTGTTCACTGCTTGATTAATTCGCGCGGACAGGATCGGTGTTATATGTTATCTAAGGCTATCAGCAATTGGATTTGGTAGCGAATACAGTTTTTAATTCAACCTTTGCAGATATTATTTCAGACGTGAATATATAACAAATAACATTTGAGATCGCTATTCGAAGGGTTGCTACTTTCGGGGGTCGCTACTTTCGGGGATCGCTATTTTCAGCAGGTAGCTATACTTTCGGGATTAACTAACAACTATAAATGATATCGCTACATTCGTGAAGTCGTTACAGTACTTTCGAAACTTTACGGCATACAATTTATTTATTAAAAGGCCAAGATTCGACTAAGAACTACTACCATAACATTTAATTTTAATAATCAGTACTTATCTACAAATAACAATGAGTACCTAAAATAACGTACAAGTGTCACATAGTCACAAATTCGTTAATTTATCATCAGATGTAATGTCACTAACATGAAATCAGTTGCCTTGCTTTTTTAAAACTTGCATCATTGCTTCACGAATCGTTGTGCTTCTCCAGCAATAAATAATTGGATTAAGTAGCGAGTTTAACAAGAAACAGGAAAAACGCACATGTTTTATTTCGATATATGGAAAAATAATAGATACTAATGGTATCAGAAATGCAGGTAAATAGCACACAAATATTCCACCTATTATAATACCGGTTGTCTTCCAAGCTTTCTTTCTTCAAGAAACTTTGCAGTAGCCTGTTGGAAACTTGTTCAGATCTGATCTGAATCGTGTGACGACGGCAAACAAAATATACCGAGATATGACAGTAGATGATCACTAGCAAACTAATAACTGATAATATATAAGTAGGCCATTTTAACGTTAACGCAGAAAACATCTGTAGGACGTAACAAGCTATTGCAATAAGCCAGCAACATGCAACTGCTACAGTTATGCGGAATTTGTTCACGATAGTTTGGTATCGTAAGGAATATTTCATCGCTACAAAACGTTCTACACTAATGATCACTAAATGAAAAAGCGATGTAAGACAAAGGACGATTGTCACTTGTTGTATATGGAATAAAACGTACGATACACAGATGGTGATCCACCTGCCAGGAGGAAAATCTCTCCTGTGATAAACGCTGGCTGGGAAGCTGTTCCCACCGCCAGATCTGTTCCCGCCAAACTGGCCAGCAGTATGTTATGCATGGTTTGGAGCCTTCGTTTGGTCTTGACCGCCATAATGACGAGCGCGTTCAGAAGGATGACAAGAGGACATGTTAACAAGTTTATGATGATGGGCAGCACTGTTAAGATGAAGTTTACAACAGCATACTCATCACCAAGCATACTTGAATTAGAAAATAGGTCTTTGAAGAGCAGTTGGTGGCATTCATTTCAACACTTTCTTCTGAGTGGAACGAGGAAGCTTGCGTTGAGCAAAAATATTAATGGGGCAGATGCGCTGGTTGAAAACTGGGTGGATACCTTGCGAGGCAATACAGGGCGGGGATGAGCTTATTCTCGGGAACGTTGTTCAGTCTCTCGTCTTATGGTGACAAATAACTTTCTTCTGAGTGAAACGAGGAGACTTGCGTTGAGCAATAAGATTATTGCGAGAGATGCGCTGGCTGAAAACAGGGTGGATACCTTCCTTGGCAAGTACTGTGCGATGGAGCTTATTCTCAGCAACTTTTATCGTTACTGAGACGTTTTGCACGAATTAATTAGAAAATGAGAAATCGTGCTCATTAGTTATCTTGTCAATAATTAGTAAAAAAAAGTTAGTGATAATGAAACCGATCAATTTTACTTTGAGACTTTTCGTCTCCATGTTGACATCTTCCCTTCTAATTTGATAGAATGGTTCCTCCGAAACATCTTAAGAAATAAATCATTAGTACAAGTTTTCCCCGGAATATAAGTTTAATGTCTCCTTCGGATAATTACAGTGAAGAGCGTCTTACCGTTGAGTTTGTGAGTTTTGATTAATTTTTGACAACTTTTTGCCATCTTTTTGAAAACTTTCTGATGGGCTTTCATTTCAACTGGCCAATCAAAATGCAAGAACTATATGAGAGGTGGAGTCGTCAAGCTCCACGTTCGTGTTCTGACAATTGACATCTCCGCCTCGCACAGTTCTTGCAATTTGATTTGCTAGTTTAAATGGAAGCCATCAGAAAGTTGAGTTGACAAAAAAATGCACAAAGTTGTCAAAAATTAATCAAAAACCTTTGTCGAGTGGCAACGGTAGAGCGCTCTTCGCTGTAATTATTTTATGCTTTAGATTTTTTATGTCAAACTGAGCGCTGCTTACTGTTTATACTTCTTCAGCACAGCCAAATATTTAGGCGTGATTTAACAGTTGTTCAAAAATCAAGATAACTTCGATTTCTCACCGGTAAAAAGTTACTTGTGTTATTTAAAATTCGTATATATCTATATATATTTAATTTAATGATTTTAACCACAAGTAAAAGTAAAACGCAAAAATTGGTTAGCAACTGAAATGATATGTTAACGATATATAAACATATTAGTAGTTAACGAAATCTTCCTTAAAATATGTACATCTACTTAACTAAGCGAAAACGTAAGACATATATGAGAACTACACATCTGATTTCACTTCAACTCAATTATTCAAGAAGAGACAACTACTGTAAATTTTTGAATTCATAAAAGCAAAATTTAAAGGACTTTTTGCGGCCCGACCAAAATCTAATAAATCGGACTTGATCTTTGAACGTAATCTCTTTTAACCGTCTCATTTCCTAAATTGTTTTTATGTTGCTTTCCTACCGCAAAATACCATTTTAATAGAGGTTGCACTAAAGAAATTTAGCAACTAAACATTTCGGTACTTGTAGCAATATTGCTTTTTGTGCAATCGTTGTGTAAACTGGAAAGTTGGGAAAAATAAGTAACTCCATTACTTTTACATGAATTTTTTACATGAGATTATGATACCAGCAGCCGCCTTAATAACTTCAGTGTAGTTATTTTTGCACCATATTGTTATACCATGGCGGTATAACCCAATACTTTCATGTGGTACTGTTTGTTTTTCCATATCTTGCGAAATGAAATTTTCAATTTTAGCTTTGGCACTCTTGGGAGTGGTCAGTGTACTTTATTTAGCAAGGTAGGAAAGCAACATAAAAACTTATTTGGAAATGGTATCACGCGGATAATTCATACGCCTCCATCACATACTGTTTCGGCACCAGGCCCACGCTGTATCCCTGAGGTTTAAACAACGATCCAATCCACCAATCACAATGCGGCTTTTCGTAAATGTAAATGAGGTCACCTCGCCTGAATCCTAACTCGTCTTTATCGCTGGCGTCACAATTCCACAAAGCTTGATACACATTTGCATAATTGATTTCGTTCTGTTGATCTCCTGTAGGACTCTGTGGAGGAAGCTCGTCCTTTCGTTTCGGTGCAACGGGTGGCTGTTTAGTAGCAGGTCGTTCGGGAAGCTTTTCTGCTGTAAAATTTAATTTAAAAAATCCACATGTACATGTGTATTTACAGCAGTATAGGTTTTTGCTGCTGTTCACGTTTCGAGCGTCAGCAGGTTCTGGTAGTTCTTGCGAAGAACTACAACATGGAGTATTGCGATTCACTGAGAGTTTCGCTGGATCACCACGAGCGAGCCCAGGTCATGTTCTGGTACCGATAAATGACTGGGTCGAGTCGTACGTCCACTCGGCCAAACCGGTAGGATGAGAGCTAGGGCAGAGTAATAGTTCGCTATTATAAAGGCCGCTCGCTAAGCTAACGCAGCATTTCCAACGCTGTTGGAACAATCTCAGCTTGGAACAAAAGCCCACTCATTTTCTTATCTGAAAACCCCGTTAATCCGACCACCCCGTTATTACGACCAACGACCACCTTTTGGAGTCCCCAGTCGTTATTTTCTTTATAAAATTACCCCGTTAATACGACCAGTCAAAATACCTGGTGAGACTGCTGAATGAAAACAGACACAATCTCACAAACAATAACGAATTTTAGTGAATGTTGTCCGGCAAAGTTGTTAGTGATTAGCGTGTTCAATTTGTAGCGGAATTAAAGGCATAGTTGTCATGGCATTATTTAGAAGGGTGTAGCAACATAATTTGACCGTTCCCCGTTTTAATACGACCAAATTTTCATGGCCCGACGGTGGTCGTATTAACGGGGTTCCACTGTATGTTAAACTTGCTGTAGTTATTTTGATTATACAAGTTTGATGAACTTGGGTTTTCTGAGTGTGTCCATTTTAGCTGAGTTCAGTTGAATGAATTGTAAAAACACTTAGCGGTAGGGGCCTCTCTCTCCGGAAAAGTTTGAGATGTCAGGCTCTGAAAAGTGCATTTTGGTGGATCCTGGTGAGATGGTTTTGAAATGGATAATGGTGAAAGCACTTTTATTATTTCTCGTTCGTTTTTACATTTGCCGAATTGCTTTGTTATAGTTATCCGTATCGTCAGTGAGCACTTGACTTAACTCAATAAATAATAGGGGGTCCGGAACCCCCCTCCCCAACACTCCCCCTGTATTTAACTTGACAAACAATGGAAATAGTACTTACGTGGCGCTGTTTGAGGGCCATTTGACGACTGTGTTGTGTGGGGTCGAGAAGATTTGGGAGGCCGCACGGGGGGTGGGGCAGGAGTTTCTCCCGGTACTTCGTAATTTTCGTCTTGTATCATAGGCGCTGGGGGTGGTGGTAAGTCTGGGGTATCGTCAGGACTGTCTGCAATTTCATACACGTCATCTTGCACCGGTGTGGGAGGAGTGGGTGACGGTGGTATTGAAGAACGAGGGGGTGGGGGTGCTGGAGGCGTGTCTACTTCCGGTGGCTTGGGTTGTGATTTGGTGGGTCGTGCAGGGGGAGGTGGTGAATGCTCCGGAAGCTCATAATTCTCTTCATCTATTGGTTGAACTGCAGAAGTTTCAGCTGCCGAAGAAAGTTCATAATATTTTACATAAAGAAATTAAAACAAACCTGTCAGGAAATTAAGTATCCAAGACTTTCGAAGATGGTCCGAAGATTTCCGATGTTCAAATCGAATTCGTCCCCAGGGCCAGGTTGTTCAAAGGACGATTAAGCTAATCCAACATTAGCGTGATTTGTTTTGTAACTTGTCTTCAGTTTTGACTTTGAGTAATCTGAAATTCTACAAAGCATTACTAATGAAAAACACTTTTATACAAGAGAAATTCAAACCTCGATTGACTTTTAATCCTGGATTAGCTTTAATCGGCTTTCGAACAACCGGGCCCAGGTCTTTCCGGTTATATTATAAAAACGCCTAAAATCCCATAGAAGCGTGCGCACGATTTTTTGTTAATTTTTCAACCTGTCCAAATTAATCGTTAATTTGGACACGTGTCCAAATTAACGATTAATTTGGACAGTTTCACCCGCGATATAATTAAAACCTAATAGCACTACATGCTGTCCAATTTGAAAATAATTGAATTCACAAAATTCCTCGGACTGCCAAATTGGACTTGGCCTACGGTCTCGTCCAATTTTGGCAGACCTGGGAATTTTCTTCATCCAATTATTTCCAAATTGGACAGCATGTAGTCCCATTACATATACAAATCGGGAGAATTTGCGAGGTTTACAAGCTAAAATCGTAAAAGGCGTGAGAAATTGGTCCGAATTGGAGAAGATGGTGTGAGATCTGATCGAAGTTTTAGACCTGCAAGCGTGAGACTCACGCGTAATGCCTGAGAGGTGGTAGGCATAACTGTTGTTTTAAAAGCATAACTGTTAGTGGTCCATCTAGCTACTAACCAGGACTTGAAGCTGACTTTGGAGTGACCAGTGTGGCAGAAATCTCATAGTCGACCTCCTGTATCGGCTGCGACTGCTGGTTCGAGACAGACGATTGAACACTACCGACTTCTTCGTACAGATCTTCATTTATATTATCATCATAAACATCGCCATTCATCTCATCCGCTGGATCGTCAGTCTTATTAGACTGCTCTGCGTCAACATAGTGCAAGCTGTCCTCATCACCCGAGGGCTGTTTGTTGCGCAGTTCAACTAGATCTGCATTGTGACGATCCGACATAGGAGCATCGCAAGCGGCTTGTATTGCTCGCATCCACTTCTCTGTTTCCTCTTTATTGTTGGTCTCAAACTAAAAAAAAAGTGTAATCAAAATAGAGTTGTTTTCGATTGAGTGTCGAAAGTAAACGTGCGTTTGCATCGGTTTTGCTAGTCAATACTGCGCTCACTTAAGGTTATTCCCTCGAAATAGAAGTTACACTGGGAAGTTTGTGAAACTTTCCCTAGTTGAACATTGTGATGTAATGTTTCAAAATATAGAATAAAAAGAATAGGTCACCAGCCCCGCGAAAAAGATATAATCGACTAAAAATACCTCATAATTCCTTACAAATCAACCAAAAACACGTATTTTTTCACGTTTTCAGTGATTATTAATTTCTCTGCACTGAGAATTGGTCTATACTCCTTGTATAGAAAGAAGATGATTACTAGAATTAAATATGCGAAAAAAAATGATAGGTCACCATGCTCGTTTACGAGAAAACGATCATTTACTTCTCTGGCGAGCATAGCCATAATGAAAAAGCCACCATGTTTTTAATGTGCGCGCGCTAATTACGCGCGAAATTATGCGCAGAAAGGATGCGCAGTGCAATATTAAGCTTGTTTGAAATACTCGCGCCACTTGAACCAATCAGATGCCAAACAGTCGGGGTAACAAGTGCCGGTTTTGACAAATCACCGTTGAAGCACTCGAAGAGTTTCCGAAACATGGTATCCAATCAAAACTAGCGCGAGCACTCACGAGTACTCGGAAGGCAATCGCCGAGCAATTGCGTCATGTTGCTTAGCAACTTCATAGACGAAAATCGCGTCGCGGAGGCGGGATTTCGTCATCAACTGGTAATTTTTCCCCCGACTGCAAAACCAATCGCGACTTGGTCGAACGCATTTTCCCGCGCTTGGCGCCGGTTTCGTTTATTTGCTTCGAGTTCTGATTGGTTCCTTGTTTTGTTTTCGTCTGTTGTGGTCGGCCAGAGTGATTACTTTGGTTTTGGCTTTACTACACTCAATTGAAAACCGCTCTACAGTGAACTCTCTCTAAGACGGACATTCTCGGGACCAGTTCTAGCCTTAGAGAGATTTCCGCCTTAAAGAGGGAGTTTAGTTTCAGACAAAGAAGTGAAATTCGGCCGGGACCAGCCAACCAACCATGTCCGCCTTAGAGAGGTGTCCGCCTTACAGTGGTGTCCACTTGGAGAGAGTTGACTGTATACGATAAATATTTAATATACACTTTCCACGCGACTTCCTCGATAAAACTGCTGTCGAATCTATACAGTCCATATGTGTGAAAAGGTTTTATTCGTGAACCATGAATTGACATTTTTGGGGGGAGCGTGAAATGTGAAATGGCTGTAGAGCAACGTCAGATCACGTTTCACGAGGGGAAAAACACAGATCTGTGCAGCGTCTCTGATTGGTTGTTACTTGCGCGCGAAAAATTCACAAGCGGCCAACCTCTATTTCCTGAGGGTGACCGCTTAATAGAGGTTTGCCTGTACCTGGTAAGTCCTGTGTCCTTCTGAATGCGCGAGAGTAAACTCACGTCCCTTCTTGTTAGCGAATTCTGCTTTATAACCTGGCAACAAGATGTGTCCTTGTTGCTTGCTCGCTTTCTTGTTAGTGAAGTAGTAGAGCACATGGTTACGCACGACACAGTAGCGTTTCTGATACTTACTCCCTAGATACATCTTGCCATCCTTGCGACGTTTGTTCATAGAACCTCAAGAGAAATAATAACATTGTAAGTTAGTAATAGACTAGACTCTCGCTCGTTTCTCTTGAGTTGCGTCTCATTTCTCTCGAGACGCGTCTCGTTTCTCTCGCTCGTTTCTCTCGCTCGTTTCTCTCGAGTCGCGTCTCGTTTCTCTCACTCGTTTCTCTCGAGTCGCGTCTTGTTTCTCTCGCTCTTTTCTCTCGAGTCGAGTCGCGTCTCGTTTCTCTCGCTCTTTTCTCTCGAGTCGCGTCTTGAATTATTTCTCTCGCTCCTTTCTCTCGAGTCGCGTCTCGTTTCTCTCGCTTGTTTCTCTCGCTCGTTTCTCTCGAGACACGTCTCGTTTCTCTCGAGACGCGT
Source organism: Desmophyllum pertusum (assembly GCA_029204205.1). Classification (NCBI taxonomy): domain Eukaryota; kingdom Metazoa; phylum Cnidaria; class Anthozoa; order Scleractinia; family Caryophylliidae; genus Desmophyllum; species Desmophyllum pertusum. The sequence continues at coordinate 5,423,540 of MU827778.1, read as the reverse complement.
CTCGTTTCTCGTGAGAGTCACTGCACCGCCCATTTTGGAATAAATTACTGACATTACTGGCCAGAATACGACATATCAATGGTGTACATGTATGTATCAAAAGTAGTTTCTACTCTGTGATTTGTTGCCAAATCGATGAAACCAAAGTTCCAATGTATCAACAAGCTAGGAATTCTACATGTAGTTCAATATGTTGACTCGGACAGAGCCTGATGAATATTAGTTTTACGGTCCAATTACCTTGTAAAATAACACCTTCAATGTTCTCAACTTTAGTACTCTTTGTCAAATGTTCCCAGTTGACAGTCTCTGACCTGTCTTTTCTTACACCATCAACTGACCCTTCACCTTCGTTGACTGTCTGCGCTGATTCTACACCTTCATACATGCCGCCGTCAGCCTCAACTGGAGCAGTGTTTGATGATGTAGATTGGTCTGCCTCTAAAATAAAGAACACATGACTGATGAAAATCAACTGCACTGCTTGAATGAATCATTTGACCAGTGTACTCAAACTCCCTCCAAATCATTTTTGAATCATTTATTACTGATTAGATCATGCAAGTAAACTCTCCACACAAGCCTTTAGCGGTGCTTAATTCTTGTTATAGTGCGAGGTGTGGTAGCATAATGGTTAGCAAGTTGCATCGGGTTCGAGCCCCGGGCCGTCATTGTGTTGTGCCTTGTACAAAAACACAACTAGAACCAACACCTCTTAATCCAGAGTCCAGCATACCTCCCGACTAATAAAATAAAGAGATCTATAATTAAGACGGATTCCGCTCAACGTTCGAGCAATAAGTGCAAAACTTAATTACTATAAATCTACTCATAGCACGGTAACATTTTGAATACTATTTGAAACATATTACTTTAATTCACTTCTCCAAGTGACCCCGCAATTCTCAAGCATTTTCGAGAAAATTAATGTCAAACCTCGTAAAAAATGATAAAAACGCACGCCATTTTGTTTTGAACTGACATGAAGCGTCTTTTTAATTAAAATAAGTAATGACTTCTCTCGCGGGGTTAGGCTCGATTACCGCTGTTCGGGAAAATGAGCCCACGCTCATCCCCGGGGAACGAAGACCGGACTCGAGAGAGCGGCGGAAATCGAGCCTATCGCGGGGTACGCTTGAAAGCTAATTTATCGATAATTTCTTCTTAACTGTATTCAAAATGTTACCGTGCTATGAGTATTTTTTTGGTAACTTAATTTGTTGCACTTTTTGCTCGAACGTCCAGCGGAAATCGTCTTATATATTAATAAGTTGATACCTTCATAATCTGAGTCAACACCTGGCACTTCATAATCCTCACTCTGTGGTGCAGGAGGCTGTTCAGTAATTTCATAATCTTCATTACCAGTGTTTTCTTGTTGAGGCTCTTCATAATCTTCTTGATCTTGACTTTCCTCCTCCATCGCCATGTAATCCTCCCCAGCTGCTTCACCGCCCTGTGATGCTCCATCGCCCGGCTCTGCTGACATGACCTCGTAATTCTCACCTGCTGTATCTACATTTGCTGACTGGGACTGACCCTGATTTTCTTCAGCATTCTGGTCCATCTCACAGTAGTCATCTTGTGGAATTTCAGCTATTGAATATAACACAAGTACATCAATTGAAGGGCAGAGGGCATAACTGACCTATGTTGACATTATAAGGACATTTCTTGTTTTGCTAAGATTTGCCTGATTTTTTTTATAATTTTATAATTCAAAAAAAAAAAATGCCCTATGTATTTTTTTTCTCAGATTTGACCCATAATTTTGGAGAAAATTCCATTAGATACTGTAACAGGTTATTCCATTAGATACTGTAACAGGTTATATTTTATTCCCTTAACAATGCCTCCGTGTCTTTCCTTTGTTTCTGGACAGGGGCAGACTGACTACTAATTAGATCAATTTATTATAATTATATCTTCATTGTTAGAAAAAAGCCTGGGTTTTTTTCTGAATGAATTGAATTAGATCATTGGTAAAAGCCTGTCCATTAATCCATGAAATTTTCTCCAAAATTATGGGCAAATCGAGAAAAAATATGGTGCATTGTTTTTTGATTGAATTGAAGGCCACATGGAAAAACGTCAATCTGGGCATAATCAGGAACCAGGGGAGGGGAAGGACTCCCATGTGAAAGGGCCGCAGGTAAGCTTGTCAGAAATCTATCTGGGCATGGCTCAAGCTTTATTTGACCACTAAATGATACCAGATTTCATGCCTGATCGGTGTAGACCACCAACACAGTATGATGGTGTTCTCTTTTGTAATTTACACCCCTAAAAGAGACAGAGCATCTTCACCCCTTTCACATGGGAGTCACTCCGGGATCAGAAAGCCCTGCAATTACCTGCCACATCATCATACAGTTCCTCTCCACCCTGGTCTTCATTAGCTTCAGGTGCAGGAATAGGTACCCCACCCTTTGGTGGGCGTGGTGGTGCTTTGCCGCCACCAGGGAGATCATTCTGGAAGCCAAGTTTTATTTTCAACTTCCTAAACCTATCTGCTAGCAAGCTGCGTTCCTTTTCTGCTGCTGGAGATAGATTCTCCTGGGCCAATGTAACAGAAAAAAACTTTTCAGCCTCTGCAAAGGAAAGAGTGTGTGATTATGGCTACCTTGTACAGATCTGTTAGGAGATTTGGGCAGGGAAGGGTAATGTCTATGCTACTTCCAAAGTATTATTATTTTCGTCATCGTCGCCATCATTATCATCATCATCACAGGGTTCTCAGTTGAACCCGTAACCCGTAACACCTGTCAAGGGTGTCGCTAATAAGTGTTACGGCTGTGACAGCTTCGATCACGACCAAAATAAACTCACCAGTCACTCGTCCGGGCAACCTGCTTTTTCAGTTCTAAATTTGCCATAAAATCAGTCACACAATAAATTAAAGTTACAAAACAATGTATCTGGTCTTGTTTTGCTTTCATCGCAAGAAATATGGGCCAAAACACGTCACAAAGATTTTCTCCGCTCATAAAACGACCATATTTGAAAATCGCCCTATAATGCATTGCGATCCCTTCACGGCTTGAATAAATGTACGTCATGTATGCCGATGGATTGTGTCTCTGGTGATGTCTAACTGAAGAAAAGGCAATATTCTAGTTGCAAAATAATTATTTTGTCAACAAATATTGCTGTAAATGGACGTGATGTTGACATTAAATTTACAACTTTCCAGTATATAAAAGCTGTGAAAAGATTATTAGATAACTTTGTTGCAACTTGAAAAAGCCATGTAATGATGTGGTGGGTTATCAAAACTATCCAAACTTTTCAGTGTTTTTAGACATGAAATTTGCTATTTGGTGCTTCAAAATGCAGCGCCGAGAGTCTAGAATTTCAAAATTTTCCGGGGGGCATGCCCCCGTACCCCACCAACTGCTAGTGCCCTAATTGGGCACAAGCTTCTACACTTTGCCCATGTTACGCCTGTCTTTTTAAAAGAAACGGATGTTAAATTTTCTACTGAGAACCCGGTCATCATCATCATCATTATCATTGTCATCATAGTCATCCATCCTAACATTGTCTTAAGGTGGTACACAGGGTTCCAATTCTTCTCCACTCAATTGACAGCCATTTTGCAGGCCTTCTGCCAAATCTTCCACCCCAGCACCTCGATCACTTGTTTCATAGCTTTTAGTACAATGTATAAGATTCTTATATGCTTGTACTTCTGCTTATACTTTTATCAGGTGTAAATAAAGACTTTGTTATTTAGGGCCTGTTTACATGGAGGGAGGGTGACCCAGGTACCAGGGTCACCCTCCTAGCTAGCCGGGCTACCCTGGGAGGGCCAACTTGTCATACATTTCTTTACAAAGCACACTGAAGTGTTTACATGATAGACAGGGTCACCCGCCTACCCGGGTCACCCTGTCTGCTTGCCAGGGTCACCTTCCTAGGCGGGCTATCTTTTCTGCATGTAAACGGTCACCCAGGGTCACCGTCCTAGGCGGGCTATCTCTGTTGACTTGAAAACCCGTGAAAATGGCGGAACAAGCGATAAAAACAGCAAACTCGCCGCTATAGCCTTTCTTCTTGCTGCCATGTTTGTTATGTAGTGCTTATAAATCGCGCCATTGCAATAAAAAAAAGTCCGCCAAAACAAGAGCCCGCCAAAAAAAGATAGCTGCCTATATGATAGCCCGCCCATGTAAAGGCGGGCTATGTTTTAGCCCGGCTGGGAGGGTGACCCTGGTACCCGGGTCACCCTCCCTCCATGTAAACAGGCCCTTAGCCGGACTTTATTATTGAGATCAGATGTAAGGTCCTAAAGCATATGAGCCATTGATAGTACAGTCACCTCGCATACATTTACATGTATGAGATACGCATGCATAATCGAATGCTTGATGAGAGGCATGAAAAAAATAATTAGAATTCTTGCAATAAATTAAATTGTCTCCACTGTCATGTACAATTAGGTGCATATATATTATATATATATACTATCAAATGCATGAAACAGTAATGTATGCATGCTGTACAGTGTGTTATTTATATTTGAGCGCCTACGTACCAAAATTAAATTGCCTGCGATCAGCCGATCTATTATAAAAGCTACATGTAGTTTCGCCGGTTGCGGTCAACTTTAGCTTCTCTTCAATAGCTTTACTGCTGTATGCAAATAGTAAATTAAATTTTGTACATTCAAAATACGCCTGTATAGAAAATATGCCTGTAATGAGTGCATATGTAGGTCAAGTAATCACAGAAAACAATCAAACTCTGACAACGCTCACCGGAAGCGGGCCATTCGAACTATTTTGCTTTCGCAACACACATCAGCAGCTCGATTACAAGAAGTAAAATTAAGGAAAACATTGTAGAATAAAGTGACAACTCACCACACACAGCCTCTTTGACGTCCTTGTTAACTGGATCCATCAGAGTTTTGTTGAAAGCCAAAACAAAACAGTTAAAACATCACCTACAACAGGCAAACTCTCGCTTCGAAGCTTTCCATTTTCGCTGAAGGGTAAGCATCACAAGGCATCATGGGTAAAAATGTTATTTCCTCGTGCTCAATCCTACTCGGTCCAAACGTTTTCCCAGAACTCGGCCAAAGAAAACAAACAAGTTCCCAGAACTGGAAATCTGATGAGCTGCAACAATGTCGTCTTGTAATATTCCCGATCGCTTAAAGATCTTTAATGTTTCAAATTGGCAGCCTGAAGCTAACAAACCGGCCCGATACTCCCATGGTGAATTAGGGTATTTTTCTATCGACGAAGAAAGGCATTTCTTGCCAAACAAATCTAAACTTGGTACCTTGAATCTACCTCAGGACTGCAACCATACTTATATAGATTTGAATGCGGGATTTGAACAATGGAAAGATCTACCAAATGTTCAGCAACACCTAGATTCCATGTTGCAGTGGATTTTGCTGAACAAGGAATTGTTGACGATGACCGGTGATTTCCGGTCCAGCGATAGAGTCAGGTATACTACACTTGATAATTAGTCCGTTCGCCATATATGCATACCCGACGACATGCATACGTAAACAGGGTAAGCCCAGCCACTTGTCGCGCAACAATGTTGCAAGCGTTGTTGCGCGTACTACCACCCGTGTTGCAAGTGCAGCAACATAGCTGCACGCATGCTGCCGCAACTTGTAGCACGGGTGGTAACTACCCTAGCTAGCAGGCATAAATTCCACGGCAGGTATTTTTTACAGGCAACGGGTAACAGGTGACAGGTAATGGGTATCAGGTAACGGGTAACGGGTAACAGGTCTAAACGGGTAACAGGTAACGGGTAACAGTTTTACAAACAGTAGGGAAACAGCAAGATAGCCAGCGTAGCTGGTGGTCCTGTTGGTGCGCGATGTAAAAATTCGTAAGCGGCGAAGCCGCGAGAGTCTGGAACGGTATTTTCTCTCGCGGCTTGCAACGCTCGTTGTCGCGGCCTCGCAGCTCATTTTGTAAAACTTTACCTCGCGCTAACATTACCGCCAGCTACACAGGCTAACAGCTAGAAAGAATCCATTTATGACGCGCAAATGGCGTAGGTGCCGATCCAGTTTCACACCCACGTGATCGCGTTTAGCCTGCGTCGCAGACGGACTCAACCACCGTGCGACGCAGGCTAAATCGCGTTCCAATACGTAACGTAACCAATAGGCGCGCGGAAAACCAATCAGAAAACGATAATTATATCTTAATTATATGTTATTATATATTTACCACCAGGCTCGATATTGACTTCATTACCTCACGTGGTAATCTCGCGCGTATTCTGAACGTTCTGAGCGGTAACGTCGATGGTAAAGTATATAAATGGACCCTGTTGGCTACACGCTACAGAGGAACAGTCTATCTGAGCCACATTGAAGATGACCGAGATGAAGAACTTTCTACGTTCGCGCGGAGGGTGTGTTACTGGGGAAAAAGATTCGAAGTGGAAGTAACCAAGAATTGTGGTACAAGTTCTGAACTTGACGCGGCGGCCGCGCAAGCAACCGAAGCAACCTCATTCCCATGTTCTTCCTTCGCGCCGCCGCTGGAAACAAGGCTGAACGGCATGGTCCTCTAAAAAGCTTACCCAGGATTCTATTCAGTCGTGAGATTTGAGCTGGAAAACCACAGGATTGCCTTACGAGCAGAGGTTGACGCGCAAACGCCGCAAGTAAGTGGTTTTCCTATAACTATGGATATTAGACTTAAACTGATTAGGAGTTACAAATGGATTTTTTCCTCCTTATTAAAATAATGTAGATAGTATATACTATATGGTTCCGAATGTATGTAATTATTACTTTTAGATGCACGACCCCATAAGCTTGTAGCTTTTATACTTATCGTGTTGAAATAAAGGCTTTGTATTGTATAATAAAGGCTTTGTATGGACGAATTTATAGTCATTTACGTGCAGAGAACCACGGCTACTGTCCCGCGGGACAGCTCAGCTGAGCTGACTATTTTACGAGATTCTGCGGTAGAGCCCGAAGGTCGAGTTACTTGCGATGGAAGATTCAGTGATGCAAGGCGTTTTAATATTCAAAGGCCGGGTGGGAGGATGGAGAGATTTCCAAATATAAAGTGGTTAATAGGGTTAAAATTCGTGGTTTTGTACCGCTTGAGGTGTTAAAATCTAAATTGACCACTGTTAGAGTTATATCGGTACCGTTTTAACGTATGTGGAAAAAGAAGGATAGGAACTAGTTTTTCTTTGGAATTGGTACCTGACAGGAGTAGATAGGAGTGAAAACCACAAAGCGGGATTCTGGTACCCCGTGATGCAAAGTTTTTTACAATAACAAGCCAGCAGAAAAGCATTCAGTTCGAACAAAATAAACCTCAAAAATGAACCGTTATTAACAGGGTTTTTTCCGTAATTAATCCGTCTTCTCCGCAGGGTAGTGAAGTTCAGCCCATTAAATTTTCCTCGATCTCTCCGCATGAGATGCATGTCATGGAGATTTGAAACCACATACCTGACCTGGTCGATCCTCGCCATTTTTCTTTTACTTTTTCAGATTCTGGATGAACAGCAAATCCCACGTTCAAACTACGTGGAGCTGAAGGTGACCACTGAAACGATTGCTCGAGCTCCGTGGGCCTTCACTCGAAAGCGGCTGCTTCCCTGGTGGTGTCAATCAATCGTTTCAGGCACGCCCCTTATTATTTACGGCATCAGAGACTACGATGGTCACGTGAAAAGCATTGAACACGTGAGAACTGACGTCATACCCGATCATGTGGGGCGAGAAAATCTTGATGAAGAAAACTACATGTTGTTCCTGAGCGATATGCTGTCTTGGATCAAGAACATTGTCTGTGTAGAAGACGTCGCAGTAGTTTATGCGTTTCAGTGGGATTCCAACACGCCTGGCAGAGGCGTGACAGCTACCGCGTTGCGTGACGTGAACTCATTCTTGCCTGAATGGTACGTGAATGAGATGGAAGATTATTTCGCGCGCGTGTGGAGGCAACAGCGTAGAAAAGAAGAGAAAAGAGAAATGGCCGAAGTAAAGCAGAGGGAATTTGAAGAATTGAAAATGAAAGGAGTACGTAGACGCATTGAAGAATCTTGGCCAAGAACCACATCATCCTATGAGCCTAACATGCGCGATGAAAGATCATATGCAAGTGAACAGGACATAGAACATCCTCAATCTAAATCGTCGCATTTTACGACGTCAATGATCGCGGGCGTACAACCCTGGAAATTCATGATACAGTAGACGAAGGGTGTTACTCAAGGAGGGAATCATTCCAAAGTGCAGATTACAAGAGAGAGTACTCCAAGTCAGATGTAAGGCGACCATCTGCATCTTCGTTGCTTGCAGAGGAGTGGTTTGATCGTGATCAAACGAGCACTCGAGTCCATCGTCAACAATCGCCGCCGTACTCTCATGGAAGCAGGAGAGAAAAAACGGACAAAACAAGTAGATATGAAAGACGGTATCATGAAGATCAAGACCAACCTCAAGAAAGGCGTGGTCAAGGAAATCCCTAACCGATTCAAGTCCCAGCGGTTCAGTGGCAGAGACTATCCGTTGTTCTGTGATGACCGAATGTCTCAAGAGTCGAGAGTTAAACGAATGAAGCGTGATGATGTCCGGCGTTCTCGCCACCAGGACTCCTCGTCCTCCACGAGCCGGGATTACGAGTATCCGCACTGGAAGTGAAAAAGGAACAGCGAGTGAATTTCAGCCACTTGTGAACAGTCCACTTCATATCAGAAAGCACGAATAACTAGATATCTATTTTAGATTTTACTTTTTCTATATACTATACCGTACTTCTTCGAATAAACGCCTTCCTTCCATTAAGGTTACCGTTGGCCACGTTGCGGAAAAGGCCTCGCAAGCTCACAGTTTTTAAAGTAAAGTACCCAAACCTATATATCAATTTAAAGCTTATACAATGAAGAAACATGTAAAATAATAATTTCCCCAAGACAATAAAAATGGTAGCCGGTACGGCAATTTGAACACAATTTGACTGACCAGTGTTCATAAACGTGAATTACCCGCGCTTCCATTTAGCTGTACCAAGAGAATGTAAGGGACAGAGAGGGACACGCCCAGTCAAGGCCTTGGGATATGTGAATTTCACTAAAGTTATTTTTAACCACGCAAACCGGAAGTCCGCACGCGCGCGCTGCACACGAAATCTCAAAGCAATGGCGGTCCGCGCGGAGATAAGTTTTATCGACGAAAGCGACTTTCTAACCAAAGGAAAATGGTATTTCTTGAGGATTATTCGGAATGGGAGATAGATTCTACAATTTATTTCGAATCCAATGGCTCGCTAGAGAAAATACCGGATTCAATAGTGAGTTGAGAAACGGGCGATCTTCAGGTGATGCCAGTCGCTGTATGCTTCCAGATAAGCTTACTTCGTACGATGGCAGCGACAGTGATTATGTCGGGAAAACCTCACAATTGGCGGGCAACAGGAGAGGAAAAAAGTCTACAAGAGAAAAACCAAAAGGGAAACGAATCTCTAGTAACAAGCAAGGGATCAGCACTCTTTATGCAAAGGATAAAACTGCCGATTCGAACAATACGTCGACGTCGGAAACCTCTTGAAACACAAAGCAACTGAAGGGATGGCGGCGAATCCTCGAGTACGACCTGGTACAACGCAGTAAGAAAAACCCAAAGCCTATTACGAAGGAAGAACTCAATGATCTTTGCGTGAAGTTAGAAGGAAAACGTCACATGCGTTGGAATTTCGTGTACAGTGAACTTCGAGATCTTGTGAACCGCATGTTTTCCATTTATATACAGCTCGTGTCTGGAATTATAAAGGACGTTCTGACAGAAAAGCATACGATACCTAACAATGCGTTGCAAATGGTATTTGACCCTTTGTTTTCCTAATCTAAACAAGGTAAAGCTTCATAAAAACTTGTCTGCTTTCTTTGATATTCTTGTAAGTTCTTGAATAATATAGTTTTGTAGCTCAAAGTGATGTACTGTATTTTTTAAATTATAACTAATTATATTTGAATCAAATTGAAATATTTGTACTACATGTATGTCTAAACCTTGGGGTGGGTAGGTAGATGGAGAAGACAACAAGACTAAAAAAACAATCCTTACAAAAGCTTCAAGTCACTAGTGACCTTGACAGTATAAATCTGACTGTGCTCCAAAACATTTTTTATTATTCACTAGCAACAACATGTATCAATAATTCATAGAGAAATTTGCCAATTTCAATTTCTTAAAATTCTTCACTTGGCTCCAAGGCTCAGGGGAAAAATCAAAAGAAATCACATCAAGGTTGAGAGATGAAATATTAATTTATTTTGTTTCATTCCCCTATATTAGCCTTGGAGCCAAGTTAGAATTTATTATTTTTATTTTATGTTTATTTACTTAATTCGCCAATGGTGGGTAAACAGACAATAGGACATGGCATCCCTTACTTGGCCTATCTACCCAGCCAAGCCAACCTCAATAACAATGAACCCTTTCCAATAATATTATTTTTATTACAACCTTTCAATTTAAACTGGTAACAGCAGCAATTGAAAAATTATGACTACAGCTCTCAGTCCCTACATGAGTTATCAGGTATCATCATGTAATACTGTGATGCTTGTAAACATTTGCAAATGGGGTTATGACTGAGGCTTGCCCAACATGACACCTCTTACTCTGCTTAACGAACATACCAAAAGAGAAACAAAACAGATGATTGACCAATAATATTTACAGGCACCCATGAATTTTGTCACAACACTATAATGTAATAATTTATTAGACTTGGCTCCAATCTGAGAAATAAAGAATAGTTTACATGATATTAAAATCAGTCTTGGTCTTTAATCAACCAAAGATGCACCTTGGAAATTCAGTTTCCTGGAAAAAAAAATTGTATGCTAAAACTGAAAGAAAAATTAACTAATTCACTATGAATACTTTGATATGGGCTACTTAGGAATAGCCCAATTTTGGTAACTTAACATCACTACATAGCTCTACCAGGTTCTGGAGCTAAAGCAATAGAGAATGAAATAGTAGAATATAAGAATAGAAAAGAAAAGTAGTTAAAAGTACAATTTCTATTCAGGACTATTAATTAATTTTGGAGTTTAAATCTTGTGCTGATCTATGAAGGGTTTGTGTGGGAATTCTACAGAAAACTTGGTAACATTATCTCCCATAAATAATTTAGCCCAGTGACCACAGAAAGAAGCATGCACAATACTACATGAAAGCAATGTTAGAAAATTGCTGCAACCTCTTCGTGTTTGCTGGTCCTGAAGCATATTTGGAGGAATCTCATACCTGGAGAGTACTCCCATATATAGCCTATATGGGGATGTGCTGCCCAATAGGGTATGGGTTTTTCGACCTAGAACTCAACGCAGTCATAGACAGAGTATGTATATAAACATGGGTTCCCTTCAGTTACCAGGAAGTATTTCCCTGACATTTAATTTTCTGCAGCCCCAGCTGCCATCAAACCTTGCGTCCAATGATATCAATGTCAACAACATATCACTGCCGGAATCAAATGCTCGAATAAACACCTACCATGTAAATTCATGTCATAAACAGGGTAGGGGAAGTGCAAATATTTTGTCATAAACAGAGGGCAGGGTTTGACTGCCTGGGCAGCACAATACAATATACATGCAAACCCTGTGAGAATATATTAAATCGTATTTACCACAACACGTTCCCCAAATTAAATCAATTTGTCCTTCCTGGATAGTTTTATGAATAAAAACGTGAAACTTATAGTGACCGGAAGGATACCTTATCTAGCTCTTCTCCTTATTACGAGTTACTGTACAACACTGAGCCTGCTATTATGATATTCATGGCTTCAAGTTCGAAGTCAGCTGTCGAAGTGCAGGGAGAGATCAGGTTACGCGATCCCTTCAAGATCAGAACTTCGCTCGATGAAACTCTTCGGACTATTTTCCGTTTCTTGGAAAGCTTGCTTTAGCTTTGACCGCAATTCGAGGACTTCTTCTGACGGCCTTTCCAGCCGAAATTCCGCGTTTATAATATCTTTTGATGCCACTGATGTTTTCGCTCGCTCGACCACAGATCTTCGCAACCTTCCAGTATGAGTAGAAAATTTATCCGAAACACTTTTAGCATCTTAGGAAGTCGTTAAACAGTCGGAACACTTTCTACAGAGTTAATCAATATCATGCAATGCCGAAGTCTAAATTCCACTTGGGAAAGCCATACTGAAATATTCAACAGGCGCCATTACTCGCAGCTCTGTTGATTTCCAGCACCTGTAGTGCGTACGCTTAAAATTAGCATATTCTTAAAATAAACTTTAGTCAAATTCACATATCCCAGCTGTCCCTTATATTCTCTTGGCTGTACAAAAAATCCAGTTATTTAACAATTATTCGCCGAAGTGGAGGTGGATAGTGGTGGATATTTACCGAGCCGCTTCGGCGAGGTAAATATCCACCACTTTTCACCGACACTGAGGTGAATAATTGTTTTAGTATATACCAAACCAGTGAAATAGCTAGCTCCAAAATTATAGATTTATTTTACCGCGAAAAATCGGAAAAATCCTTTAAAAGTGGAACCCTACGCGCGACCAAGGACAGCGCGGGAAAAGTCACATGACAACTTCAGGCGATCAACATGTCTTGTATGTTGGACTTTGACGATTTCAAGGGAAAATTATTATTTTGTCCGTTTTTTACTGATGGACCAAAAGCGACGAGTTCTATTTTCTCGTATTTTACAAAGTTCTGTCAGTTTCTATTGCCTGAGAAACTGATGTTGAAGCTGCAAGTGCCGTTATAAACTGAACAAGATGGTCAAGATGCTGCCTAACCGAAGACGTTTTCGTAATTCCAGTTCAAAAATATTTCGCACACTGATGTGACTGCATCCACCGTCTGATGTTACTGCTTTTAATTTACCGGAAGGGAGAAGCAGTAAAGTTTGGAGAAGCCACAGCATTTGGGCAGTTTCTTGATCATGATACGGCAACAGGAATATTTTCTAGCGTAGTGAGACCGAGATTAGTCGATCCGAATACAAAACTAAATCGTTGACAGCAGGGACTTCTTGGTTTTTGAAAGACACTGCTGTATTCAGGATTTCAGGTAGGAATTACATTTTAAAGTTAGTTGGACTGGACAGCGTTTGGAACCACTTCAAAGACTTTTGAAACTGTTCGAAATTATTTACAACTGAGCGTTGTCACGTTCTTACTCTAGCTATTTACTCGATAGTAAACAAAACATTTTGTACGACATTTTTGACGATTTTATTTAGTGACACGACTAAACTTGCTACAAATGAATCACCTCTAAATATCTTCAGGTATTTTTGATAACACAGTGACGTGTAGCGACCTCGTTTATGGAAGTAATTTCTGCTTTGATCAAAGAAGCAAAACGCACGGCCATTTTGCTTTGCTCGGAGATGAATAGCAAAGACTATTCACCTCCGAGCTAGCCAATCAGAACGCGCGAAAAGCACTATTCACTGGTTTGGTATATACTAATGCATGATATTAAGCAGATGTTGACTGCCAAAGTGTGTCGGGGAATTTTGATATTTGTTTGCAAAAAGAAATGAAAGCATTTTAAAGTTCGATCAAGTAATGATTTTTTTCCGCTGTGAATTACGTTTGGGCTTGTAATTTCAAAACTAGAGGGAAATAAGAAATTCCCCGACAAAACTTTTGGTAGTCAACATCTGCTTAATATCATGCAATAACTGGATTTTTTGTACAGCTAAATGGAAGCGCGGTTAATTCACGTTTATGAACACTGGTCAAATTGTGTTCAAATTGCCGTAGCGGCTACAATGTTTATTGTATTGGGGAAATTATTATCTTACATGTTTCTTTCATTCTATAAGTTTTAAATTGATATATAGGTTTGGGTACTTTATTCTAAAACTGTGGCGCTTGCGAGTCCTTTTGCGTAACATGGTCACAAAGGTCACCACCATTTCGAGCAAAATTTAGGAAATAATTATCGAAATTAGCAACGACGACGATATTTAATAGATAGGGGCAGCATTCATAAATTATAGAAGTTCAGGGAACACTTTCAGTTTTGTTTATATAACTGTGAAAGTTACGATAAATGCGGGGATAAATGTCGTCACTTTTGTTCTGATGTTAGCTGCAGAAGAATAAAGCGATTTGAAATTAGGTTTTATAGTAAACTTCTGCTTTTGACGACGTATCGCTGTAATAGGTGAAATAGTTTGCGTCGATACTTTTAATTTAGTCTTTGAAGTGTTGTCAATATTATAGTGAATTAAAGTTCCCGGCACGTACTTTGAAAGCCAAAGTTTTGTTGAAAGCCAAAGTTTTGTTGAAAGCCAAAACAAAGTAGTTAAAACATCACCTAAAAAAAGCAACACTCGCCCTCGAAGAATCTCATCAGTTCACAGGCCACCCAACTGCTAAAGATAAGAGAACAGTGTCACGGTATAAGCGGTATTGTGTTACAACAACAACGGTTCAAATTTATAAGGGTTTGTATGGGAACGCAACGGTTATGCTTTTAGAAGATATAAAATCGAATGTTTTGTGAATAAAAACGACTTACCCTGTTGCTGTGTTGTATTCTTTGTAGTTTGCCAGCTTCTCGGGCCGGTTTAAGGCATTTCGGCGAGTTATATAGTTTTGCGAAGTTTTTCCGTTATTAACTTCGCAACTTTAGCTTGGGCGGCCTGTGATCAGTTTTGCTGAAAGGTAAGCATCGTAAGGCATCATGGGTATGAATGTTATTTCCTCGTGCTCAATCCTACTCGGTCCAAACATTTTCTCGGAACTCGGAAAAAGAAAACAAACAAGTCCTAGAAAATAAAGAATTTGAAATCTGATGAGCTGCAACAATGTCGTCTTGCAGTATTCCCGATCGCTTAAGATCTTTAATGTTTCAGATTGGCAGCCTGAAGCTAACACATCGGCGCAATACTCCCATTGGGAATTGGGGTATTTTTTCTATCGACGAAGAACGACATTTAAGCTTATTGCCAAACAAATCTAAACTTGGTACGTTGAATCTACCTCCGGACTGCAAAAATACTGATATAGATTTTGAATGCGGGATTTGAACAATGGAAAGAACGGACAAGTGTTTCAACAACACCTAGGACTCCATGTTGCAGTGGATTTTGCTGAATAAGAAGGCCGATGATTTGCAGACTAGTGAAGGCGACAGGTATAAAATATAAAACCTTGAACTAAATAAGACTACGCACTGCATAAAACTATAGAAACTATCCCATTTCTAATGGTACAATTAATCCAATTCGGTCTGTAATCCTACGAGAATTCGGACATGCTGGACATCACGTTGTCGAAATTCCTTACGCAACTACGTCAAAAGTTGTTACTAGTAACTAAATTCGGTGATTTACAAATCGACGACTCCCACTGCGCCCATAGAATAGTCTTCGGCGTGGGTTTTAAGCCACCGACAACACGTAGGCGATTCTTATTACGCTCGTCGCAGCGAATATGATCGCCAGCGAATTTCGTCGCTGCGTGCTGCCGGGCAACACTTGGCGATTTTTCCGGCGATTTCTCTGACGATTTCGTCCCAATGCATTCTCGGAAATCGCGAAATCCCCTTTTTTGGGACTTGTGAATACTTTCTTTCGATTTTTTTTTGCTTCGGTTTTGCAATAGTCGGCGCAGAGGCACGCGAATTTCAATTGCAATGCGCGGGCACCACTTTGGCGCATCGACGGCGATTAATTGCTGACGAAATTTATTCATCCGATATCTGACATGCCAGATATCTGGACGATTTTGATCGCTGGCGAAATTCGCCGATCGCCGCGACGATGGTATAACATCGCCTATGTGTGTCGGGGGCTTTAAAGGTGCGCGGTGTATCTTTATATGTCTTACGGCTATATACCGGCGGGTGTGAGCTAAACGTTCAGATGACATTACTTTGAAAGTAGTTACAGGAAATGGGAGTGTTGATGCACTTGACATGCCAAGTGACCCAAAATAATCCTGTTCCAATGGATTGAGAAAAGTGATAACCAATCAGAATCAGCTATTATAGTTATATAGTCATGAAGTCTTTAGGACATTTATCAATAACAGTATAACAAATATATAAGCAGCTAAAATTATAAAGCTGCGTTTGAATTATAAGTTGAAAGTAAGATTATAGTAAATGTATTTTAAAATTAATAAACATTGAACCAGGCAAGTATAACAATCTGAGCACACAATTACCGATGAGATACTCGTGTAATGGTGTTAATAAATCCTGAATTATAGTTTGATTTTAAGAACAGCGGGATACTAAATTTTGAATTAAATAGCTAAAGTGATGTTGTAAATAAATAAGAACAGGCATGCAGGTGTTTTGGTAATTGATAATATTAACCAATCACATTTATTAATGTCAGCGAAATTTTCATGACTAATTGTGAATTTGAAGCTGAGAGAGTCTGTTGAAGTCCATCATGCCGCCCACCATATGCCAACTCGAATCAAATCTCACAGTTTTACGAGCTTCGCTCTCGGAAAACACTGTTCACTTCTCGGAACAGATAATCGTCCGCGGACAAAAGTATCCGAGCATATTTCCGCGCCAATATGGAGGGCTATTGTTTATATAACTGCGATTTTTGTACAGCTAAATGGAAGCGCGGTTAATTCACGTTTATGAACCAATTGGTCAATAATTGTGTTCAAATTGCCGTAGCGGCTACAATTGGTTGATTGTATTGGTGTGGAAATTATTTATGCATCTTACATGTTTCCTCATTCCTATAAGCTTTAAATTGGATATATTCAGGTTTGGGTAACTTTATTTCTAAATAACTGTGCGTCTGCGAGTCCTTTGGCGATAACCTATTGTCGACAAAAAGTTACAGTAAACTTAAGCGCCCACCATTTCGAGCAAAATTTAGCGGAAATAATTATCGTAAATTAGCCAACGACGATCGGATATTCATTTAATAGATAAGGGCAGCAATCATAAATTATAAGAAAATGTTCATCGGGAAAAAACACTTTCGCAGTCTCTTGTTTATATAACTGGTGAAAGTTACGATGTAAATGCTGCCGACCGCGTGTGATTAAAATGTCGTCAACATTTTGTTGCTGATTCTTAGGTGACAGAAAAATGAAGCGATTTTGGAATTAGGTTATTTAATTTTAGGTAAAACTTCTGCCTTTTGACCGAAGTTATCGCTGTATACACTGTAGGTCGGAAATAGTTGTGCCGGTCGGATACTTAAAGTCTTTGAAGTAGTTCTTACCTAGTCAATTATAGTAGGTATAGTGATTAAAGTTCCGGCACGTAACTTTGAAAGCCAAAGTTTTGTTGATAAAGCCGAAAGTTTATATTGAAAGTCCAAAAACAAGAGTAGTTAAAAACATCACCTTAAAACAAGCAAACACTCACTTTCGAAGATATCTCATCAGTTCAACAGGCCACCCAAGCTAAATATAATGAGAACTAGTGATCACGGTATAAGCGTGGTGATTGTGTTACAACGGCTCGATTTATAAGGGTTTGTATGGAAACGCAAAACGGTTTATGTTTTAGACGAATATAAATCGAATGTTTTGTCTTTTCTTTTTTATTTTTTTTTTGCTAATAAAAACGACCTTACCCTGTTTGCTGTAGTTGTATTTCTTTGTAGTTTGCCAGATCTTCTCAGGCCGGTTTTGAAGGCGGATTTCGGCGAAGGTAAATTTTTTATTATACTATATAGTTTTGCGAAGTTTTCCGTTATTAACCTTCGCCAACATGTAGCTTGGGCGGCCTGTGATCAGTTTTTGCTGAAAGGTAAGGCATCGTAAGGCATAATAGGGTATGAATATTATTTCCTCGTGCTCAATC
>MU827778.1:5379579-5405226 GCA_029204205.1 Desmophyllum pertusum | reverse complement strand
GCTTTGTCCATGGTCAGACCCATGAGACAAACCCGATGGTTTTTAATTACCATGGTTGTCATCCATGAAACAACCATGTTGAAAACATGGTTGACCATCAGTCAACGCCGCCTGACGCCGCGGGTACAAGCAGCCCACTGAAAGCTGTACACTAACCAACCAAAGCTGTTACACTCCGCATAACAAATCGATACTAAACTAGCTGTAATTTACTGAAAACAATAGACGCAAAATAAAAACTGTCCACCGTGTGTCAGTACTGTTTGTTATGCTGTACAAATGGTTGTAACTTATAAGTCTGTGTATAAAACTGGTCCTATAGTGTGTGGACCATTATAGTGTGTGACCATTATAAGCTATTGAGATGTTGAGCAGTACAACTGTATTTTCATGTGGTACATTATGCTGTACAAGGTGGTTCTTACTTGACGTCTCAGTTGGGTGTAACCCTGTATGTTAGTGTGTGATCCATTCAAATGAAAGCTATTGAGTAGTATACTTTCACCTATAGTGTGTGACCATTCTAATGAAGCTATTGGGAAAAGTAGTCTATGTGGTGCTGTTTGTTTTAAAATATTTTACAGCATATAATTTGGGAGTGAGCTGCATAGATTATATTATACTTCAAAGAAAAGGCAAACGCCGAGTTTATAGAACGTCAAGCGATTCATCTCAGCTTCAGACATGACCCGCCTTCCCAATTCTTTCCTACAGGAAACATATGATTAGTCTTTTAACGTCATTTCCGTTACGTTGCAGTTGACAATACATGTATATCAAATAGGAAAGTTGATTTGACTTTTTTTTTTTCACCGAGCTTCAATATACAGTAGTCGAGTTAACCTTTCCTAACTGTAGCAGTCTCACCAACTGCTGAAATGCTAATATCATCATTCTTGGGTGGTACTATATACTGAGGTCTAAATGGCCTCCAAATCTCAGCAATTTCGAACTTGAGACAATATTAGAGTAAGAGGAAAAGGCACGGCAGAGAGAAAACTGAGTATAAAATGGCTGCTCGAAAGATTACTCGCATGACTCAGGAGTGAATGAAAGAGAAAATATCTGGCAGCTGTTCTAGCGCTCTATTAGACAAAATACCCCCTCCCCTCCCCTCCTCGCCTACATTTAGACACGCTTCTGTTGTTTGTTGCACATTATATTATTTGTATTCTCATGCTGACGCTGCTATAAGAACCAACCAATTACGAGTATTGCCTTTATTTCTACACAAGTTCTTATCTGCTAATTGAAGTCAAGTATTGGCTTTCACATAAAACGCTGTCATACCGCAATGTTTATTTATTGTTTACTGAACACGCGACTGGTGAGCCCTTAAATCTACTTCAGAAATAAACAAACACAGGACGCGAGTGCTCCGGGCCGATGTACTACATGAAACTGTGTGGAACGTATATTCTGTTTTCATACTGTCACTTTAAGTTAGGGATAAGTCTACAAATGCCCCATTGTTAGGCTGGAATAAAAGCAAATATCGGCATAATTGAAACCGATAAAAAAACTATACAAAGCATTGTTCGCATCAATAACTGCCTTGCATTTCTAATTCAGAACATCCACTACTGCCCTAAAATATCTAGAATAAATTTGCCACTCTACGTGCAGTAACCGGTTACAACTGAGCCACAGTACTTAGAAATTTCTCCTTTAAGGTGCAGTCGGAGTTTTAGATATAACACAAGATTATCATAGTTAGCTATAGTTCAGCATAACTTTTCTTTCTTTCTTTTTTACATCAAAAATGTCACTTTGGAGTTAAATAGATTCATAATTGAACGAGGTTCAACTCGACTGGGGGTAAAATGACAACAGCCACCTTAATGACAAAGGTTAGTCTTTACTTCTTTTGTTAAATAATTAAAGTTACTAATGCAAATACTTTCGTCACTACAAAATAAACCGCATTGAAGCATCACTGATTTTTCAATATAACAGGGCTGTTGTAAATTCCACCTTATAATTTAGTCAATTCCAGTGTCATAAGCTTGAAACTAGCATAGCACTGACAAGTTAATAAAACTACAGGTGAACAGTTATCTCAGTTATTTTGGCGAGTAGAAATTAAAGTGGTGAGTATAGTAACTTTCTTTCATTTGATACGTTTAAAGAGTGGCTTTTTTTTTAGTTGTATAATTTCCATATACTTATGATAGACATCATTGTCTTCATTCAGTTTCTTAAGATGTCAAGTAATTGTAAACTTTTCAAGTTCTACTAGATTTTAGATTTTCTTGAGTTTTGTTTTAATTCAGTAAGTTTGGAGCCACAATTTATTCTGGATTATCATTTTGGCTCCAAGGCTAATGTAAAACTGAGCACCATGCGAACATATATATAAATCAGTTTCCTCTGTTCATAAACTAGTACTGGTCTCCAACATGGTACAAAAAATTGTTTGTTGCTGCGTAGCACTCAATCAGATATAGGTATATATAAAAAAGTGGTATGTTTGGAGTGCTGATAACTGAACTGATATATACAGTCAGGAGGGGGACATGGGGGTTTGCGGTGTTGCGGTGTTGCTCAGTTTTCTATGCGGTATTTCGGTGAATAAAATCCCACATTGCGGTATTGCGGTGATCTCAAATCCTGCGGTGTGCGTTATTTGTGTTTGAAACCTCCGGTGTACGGTGAAACGAAAATTATCTGCGGTGTTACGGTTTCTTGTTGGACCCTTGTACAATAATCGTCGACACTTGTCGTCCTTGTCAGAACTAAATTTATAGCTTCTATAATCTTCGTTAACCCGTGTTTATTTATTAAAAGCACGTACCTTTGTTAAACCTGTTAATTTGTAACACAGTATAGTCAAATACTTACTGTCCAGTTAATATTTTATGCTTCAGCAGCCAGTCGCAAGCCGTCTTCATTTATAAGTAACTTAATATATTGCGGTGTCGGTGTTTCGTCAACTTTTCGTGCGGTGATGCGGTGTTTTTCGATTTTTTTTGCAGTGTTTGCGGTATTCAGAGCCCCCAATGTCCCCCTCAGTCAGACGTTTCGGGGATAACACCTTCATCAGTGTTAAGTGTGTTGGTCTCCAACATAACCGTTTAGTTCCAATTCAGGCACTTTGCATCAGTTTGTAATAATCTGCCCTGTGTATGTGCCATTTTATATCTACTTTATGTGTCAGAACAAAAAATCTTGGTCTTCAAGGTTGAATTTTCGATAAAAATTATTTCCGGAAGCAAGACAATCTCGGACACTTTACCTATACACCATTTACATCATGAATACCAAGGGAAAATTCGACAATTAGTCTAATATTTTCCTTTGAAAAAAACTAACCCGGCAGCCCACATGAAAGTACTGCTCAATAGCTTTTATTTGAATGGTCACACACTAAGGGTTCATCTACAGAATAAAACATAATAAGCAATACCACATGAAAGTGCTGCTCAATAGCTTTCATTTGAATGGTCACAGACACAAGAGTTTCATCAACAGAGTTAAAAGTTAGAACCATCTTCTTGTACATGCAAACCACACGGCTTGATAATTATCTGTCACCCACACTAACTTGAGTTTTGAAAGAGTAACATAAGTCAAAAGTTAATATAAAAATATCATGTCAACTAGGTGCTTTGCACGATAGGGGTGTTAGCTCGATAAAAACAACCATTGCAGGCGATGTGATTTATGCATGTCATATACCAAATAGAAAACGTTTTTCGTGTTTCCATTAAGGTAACACGAGTGAAGTTTGGGAGAAAGAGAAATGCTGTGGAAAACACGAGCCGCAGGCGAGTGTTTCCACAGCAATTTCGATTTCTTCTTGTTTTTATGAAATAAAAGCACGAAGCAATTTTCTATGTTTCCATTGAGTTATGGTAAATGGTTTGAGCCAATCAGAGCGCGCGTAGTTGTTTATTTAATTTAAAAAAAACGCATCTTCCATGAAAACCCGGCTTTTATACCCATGCACTTAGAATAGTTCAGCCTAGACTAATCATGTGTTTCTCTTATTGCTTTACAGATATCGTTTGATATTGATTCGGCAATAAATTGAATTCCTGCCACAACAAATAAAAGATCAAGAGAGAGAGAAGATATCGTCAATTTTGTGATTTGTGCTACATCTCCACGTAATGGCAAAATTTTCTCCAATACTGATTGTGGCTGAAGATGATCACAATAGCAGGATAGTAAACGAAAAAGACCTCATTTTTCTTGCACTCAGGCCGCAAATTCCTCGCGTCCACAAATTGTGCTGGAAGGATGATAAGGCTTCACGTGATTGGCTGAAAAGAATCAGTGACATGAATTCGTCACTTCCTGCTGTTAACACCAAATCAACAAATTACCTCAACGAACTTCAAGGTTGTTACCACGATCCACCCAAATCTTTTGAAGAAAAGCCTGTTAACCGAAGCAATAAAACAGATGAAAACTTCTCTTTGCGGGGACAGATTTCACTCGGCATGCAGATTCCAGACAAGTTTCAAAGCCGTAAGCCAGACTCCACGTATATTAGTACAATCAGCCGGATTAACGTAGCCATCCGTTTTCCCGGGATTCCCAAAAGTTACAGCAGTGATGACAACCTCACTTCTCCCTGGTTCCAACCAAAGGATGGCAAAGTTCCCGTCAAATTCCTTCAAGAAAACGATCTATCGCCAGAAAGTGTTTTCTTTACTTCAGAAGTGAACGTGCAAGCTAAACGAAAACTCAGTTTGAGTACATACAGGAAGTTAGTATGCTGCCAGTATGGACAAAATTCAGCGGTGAGCGGACATTTTCGTAGATGATCTTGCTGCACTACATTGCCTAGCTGTACGCAGTTTTGACTTTTTAGACTCACCATACAGCTGAGTACATTAGTTCAAACTATATACACGCGGTAAAGCGGATTCTTAGAGGATTTCGAGTTAAAATGATTTTCCCTTGATATGAATAGAGCTCAGAAGTGAAATATCATAAGCGCAATGAACGTATTCTATCATTGATAATTTATGTTAGGTTAGCAATGAGGAAACGTTATATCCACACTGTTATTACCGAATTTTACGTTTATGGGAACTTTCTGGCTTACATGTCGAAGTGGCCTGCTCAATTTACCATGTGTTTAGCTCACATTTGGCTGTAGTTTTTGATCAAAGCAAATTTGTAGCAAATCCAATTTTTCACCTAGTGAAAGAGACCCAGTGGTCGATTCGTTCTCTTTTGAAAAAGGAAGCCAGCAACACCATTCTTTTAACTTTTTGACACAGTAATTGTTCTAACTTGTTATTGCTTTATGCACGAGAGCGGTGTGCGTAAATCACGGAATTTATCTGATTACTAATTATGCCCCCCCCCCCCCCCCTCCCCCCCTCCCGCCCTCCCGCTAGTTTAGTAAACTAAACGATATTTAACTGTTTGATATATATATATTTAGCTTTGCGTTCCTTCTTTCTTGTCCCAATATATGAATAAAGTATTTTAAGTGGTTAGTAATGTTTTCTACCTTAGCGTTTTCTATAAGATAACTACTTCATGTCATCCGGCAAACTTGACATCATAGTTTATAATAGAGGGAAATGGTTTTATATGAATTCGATTGAACAAACAAATATGCTAAGTTAAGATTTATGTTGGAAGGTCCACGACCGTGCACAATCTTTTGTTTTGTGCTCACATGAACGTTTCTATTGCTTAGGTGCTTGAGCACACAAGAAAAACAAAAACAAAATGTGCTTTGTACACGGTCATAGGCCAAGGAAGCGAACAAAAACATGTAAACAAATAATTATGTGGGACTTCATATAATAGCCATACCCTTTAACAGCTATGATGACATCACCGAATAGTTAGATCACAAAAAATGTTGTTTGCAACTGGAAAAGAACAAAATAAATCGATGAAGCGGCAAAAGCAATCATTGTCGTTGTATTTACGTCATAAATTATACGTCATCAGAGCAGAATACGATATTTTATATTGATCTGATTTATGGTACAACATGTATATATGAGAAGACATAGAAAGTAGACTGAATAACAGAAACTCCGATCTTTTACATTGACATCATTTGCTTGCGTTTCTATAAGGTAAGTTGTAAAGTGACGCATTTCATATTATGTTACATATACAGTTTCAATCATTGCTTTTCGTGTTCCAAACAATAAAGCCAAATATTATTTAGGCTTGAGCCACCTTGCATGTTCTCGTCAAAGACAGAGCTAACGTTTAAATAAGTTTTACTTGTCTTCATTCATTCAAGTCAGTCAGTTACGTTAAAGATGGCTCAAATGCAAGGAGACTTTGGTGTGTTTGTACTATTTATGTGGGTGATATTAAATGAGCTGGTTGAATGGCTGTTGTCATCGTTAAAGCTGTAGTTCGTCGTACTAAACTACTGAAATAAATGAGAGAAGATTGAACGGAAAAAAACTTTAGCCAGGGCTAAAAGACGCCACATGTTTAGGAAATTAAAATTTAGTATTTAGAATCAGTTTAATAAGCGATTTATCATACGTCGTATTCAACGCTCGCCAAAATCAACATATGCAAAGCCAAACGAGCATGTAAAATCCAGCCAAACGCTGTTTGAATTGTAAATCTGCTGGCTTCTTTGAGCTGAGAAATCAAACATAGGTGTTGATGAAATGTATATAAACTTTGAAATATATGTAATCACCCCGTTAAATTTTAAATCGTATACGTTTTATAAACTAGGTTATGATTAATGCCTTCCTAATTATTCACAGTGAGTGATCATACACCTGTCGACTCTAATTTGAATTTCAGAATAAATTTTAAATTAAGTGGGTTTATAGTTGAATGCTATGTTTTTCATACCTGTTATTATCTCTTTCTCGCCATTAGGTTTGCAGTGAAAAGTAACTCGTCATTTTTTTTTAAAGATTGGTAAGATGTATATAAAGGAAAAGTGATGGATCATTAGTAAATAAATAGGGAAGATCCGGTGTCTTCCTGTAGTCTCTTCATTGGAACTGGGTGCAGAATAGTAACTCCCATTAAAATTAAACATGTGTAGCCTTCGCAGTAGCAAGCTCTCCGAGGGCGGACGGTTGGGTATGGTATGGAACTGGGGAAGGGAGTTAGGAAAGAGTTGCTGATAAATCGGCGTATTTTGATCAGCATGTCCATGCAATATTCTGATCCATTACTGACACAGGCAGCAATTTTAACAAACTATATAAAAATGTAGTAAAATGTGAAATGAAGCCGGGTATATCTATAAAACGTGCAGGAAGTGGCTAGCTAGAAAATGTTAAATGTACAATTGTCGTCATAAGTCTTGAGACACTTCACCTTTTCGCTGACAAATGCAATGTTGAGTTTTATCCGTCCAATCTAACGACCATATTTAAACATTGTTTCGGGGGCAGGGGGGGTTCGAAAAACTGACTTCTCACTTCAAACAACATTGTCGCAGGATGCTATTTTGTGAAGTGTTCGAAGGACACTTTTGGGCGACAATTGTAGCTTGAATTAAGGTCATTGTTATTACAGCTTCCTTTTATTAAAACGTTGAGGCCAGCATGGAAAACAAATTGAGATCATACGAAAAGGTACCCAAGGCTGGATCATGCAGCGTAATCATTTTTTTTCCATTTGTTGTCAAAATGACAAATACATGTACAATATCCAGGCTGGACTTACGGAGTGACTTACTGCAATACCACCTTGTTTTCAAAATTGAAAACATAGGGAACATTTTTAGGCTCAAATCGACATAAAAACGTTTAGCCAAAGTTAGCTCAAAGAAAGAAGACGTTCTTTTTTTTTTTAAGTGTTCATTATATCTATAAGAAAGACTGAAAAGCCTGAGTGTTAGGAAATCACTTGCAGCAGTGTCATAGAGTCTAAAGTTAGCAGTATCATAGAGGCTGAAGTAGTTTTATATCCAGTCGTCTTGCAGATTTACTTAAACCAGGAAAACTGTACTAAATCCCTGTCAATTTAGATTGATTGATCTTGGAAGCAAGCATTATGGCTAAAGTGAATGCTTGGAGTAAAGGTAGGCGAATATACTGTGGTAAATTTTACGATATGGTGCAAGTATGTTGTTGATCATTTGTAAAACTGGGGCCATTGGTCGGAAATTACACAATTAACCCCGTTTAATTGCTGTAAACGTAATGATCATTTTAAAACAACAAGTCTTCTCGTCGGATAGAGCAAATAAAAGACAACTGTCTTGTCCATGTCGGGGCTAGTGCTCAACTGGTAAACCTACAATAGGTCCGGCTGAAGCAATCACACAAATAACATTTCTTTATAAGACACTGTGACCCAAAAGAACCGAACTTTCCCGGGCGCTTTTACTCTGAAAAGTACTTTTCTTTTTCAGGCGATGTGACTTTGGAGGACTATTCCTTACCAGAGGAGGACCTTCAAAACAACATGACTCGAGGCAACCTTGAGCTCAATCCAGTAAAACCGACCAAGCCGAAGCGAGATAACGATGCTGCGGACAAAGCAACCAGAAATGCGGCTTTACCCACAACGAATGAAACGTGGTTTAGTTTTGTTGGAAACACTTCTCTGCATGGAATCCGTTATGTCTTCTGGAAACGCCCTCTCTGGGCGCGGATCGGCTGGTTGCTCATACTGTTGGCATTCACCGCTTATTTCTTATTCACTGCGCATATGTCATTGACCAGATACTTCAAACGCCCTATAAACACTGTTATTACCCAAAAATATGTCAACAATCTTGAATTCCCGGCAGTCTCGATTTGTCCCCAAAATCTTGTCAGCAAGAAAAAGATGTATGCCTTAGACGGAGATGCTAATTTTGTCAAATACGGTCTCAACCACAGTGTGTGCTCAGCTACGGAGTCGGTTCGTAATGGAAAGGCGTGTGGGGCAGCCATGGTTTGTTGTTGTTTGGCCTTCTTTTTGTTCGATGGAGGGCAGATCGTTCCAGACTGCACAGCTCCGTACCTTCTAGGTCTCATTGGCGCTCAACAAAGCTCTGGAATATTTTTCGATGCGATAAATTTTTACAAAAAATATGGGCAGGGAATCCAAGAAATGCTCTCTGATGAAGATCTGTGTATTTTTGGCGCCAAGATAGCTAAACCATGTGGTATATCGGATTTTTCGACAAAAGTGACAGACTGGGGTGTGTGTCATACTTTTAACGCGGGACTTGGTGGACCAGACAACATTAAAGAAGTTGTATTCCCAGGGCCCGTAGGCGGCCTGAATATTTTGTTAGACGCGCAAATGAATGATTCAACGATTGCAAGACTGTCGGAGGGTTATAGTGTTATAATACATGGACAAGGAGAATATTTCCTTCCTTGGGATGGGATCAACGTTTCACCAGGATCACAAGCCACAATCACATTGCATCAACAGCGGGTAAGTCTAAACCCTGATGTATTTTTCTTGGATTGCATGATGGTCGATGCCGTTAATCATTTCAACCAAAAAAGCCAGCGTATTTGAAAGGAAAATAAATTACATTGATGTGTGGTCCAATCACCCTTCCCAAGTGCCTGACATTGGATTACCCCAGGAATTAGAATGGATTCCCGTCCAAGTGTTTTAAAACAAACTGGCTAAACAAGTCTTCTACCGAGGGAGAGACATCTGAGATTCGACTCCATGTTGATGAAGTAGTTCTATTGAGATCCGTGTAGTGTTTCTACTACTTTCGCGCGAAAATTTAACTCTATCAGTTCAGACCGGGCTTTTTTTGGTCTTTTCAGATCGAGGGGGGCGGATTCCGACCCCTCCGTTACTCCAAGATTATTAAGGCTAGCACAACGAAACTTGGTGGGTGTATAGTACGTCTACAAATGTATCTTTTGACGTATATATCATGTGATTATGACGTAATGTGACGTATATATTACGTCATGATTTCCGAACAGCCGCCATCTTGGATCCGCCATCTTGGATATCTTGATTTTTGAAAACCACCAAAAATGACTTTATAACTCAAAAGTAATCAAAACCAATAAAGGTAAAAAAGGTAAAACGTATTGCCAGGAAGTTATTTTCTTTACAAACCAGAGATACTAGGCCGATCTCTGAGGAGCTACGTCGTCATCATTATGGAATTCAGGGTCGCATATAAGACGTAGCTTCCCCTGAGATAGCTAGAGAGAATAAAGATGTCTGCTTACTGCAGGTTGATACAAATGTTAGTAATTTGTAACCTCGTCATTGAACAAATTGTATTACAAATAAAACAAGTAACCTCGTCATTGAAATTTGTTTCTGTATTTGTTTACATTGGTTCTGAAAAGCCAAATTGGGGAGTGGTCAATTAATGTATTTATTTATTTATTGAATGCTTCAACTTTAACTTCAACGTGCTTTGTTTCTGAATACTTCTACAGATAAAAAATCTCGAGGATCCTTATGAGACAAAATGCAAAGACAAGCAGCTGAATACCTTCAGTTCCTACACGATAGCAGGATGCCAATATGAATGTCTCGCGGAACGCATCATCAAAACCTGCGAATGTCGTAATGCTGGATATTCAGGTTTGAGGCCCTTGGCTTTGCACTTGTCTGTTACCATGGCTTCCAAGTGGGAGCCCGGAGTTGGAGACGTGGTGGCTATTGGTTAGCACGTTGGACTCCGGGTTCGAGCGCTTCCCGGGATCATTGTGTTGTGTTCTTGGGCGAGATATATACTTAACTCTCACAGTGCCACTCTCCAGCCAGCACCCCAGTTGTTCGAAAGCCGATTAACGCTAATCCAGGATTAAAAGTTAATCAAGCTTTTAATTTCTCTTGTACAAAAGTGTTTTTCTCTGCCAATGTTTTGTAAAGTTTAAGATTAGTCAAAGTCAAAACAGAAAGGAAAAAAATATAAACAGAAAACCTCACTGAAAAGTTACAAAACTGAAATCAAAATTCGCACTAATCCTGGATTAGCTTAATCGTCCTTTGAACAACCCGGCCCACAAGTATAAATTGGTACCGGCGAACTGTTATAAGGCAAACTGACGAAATGCTGGGAGGTAACAACAACAACAAAAACAACAACAACAACATATACTTGTACCAAAAAGAATGAAAGACAAATTACAAAATTATAATGTTATTAAAACTATTAGCTAAGAGTGGCGTAGCTTGGCCTGGCTGATGTTTACTGTTTGTTTTGCTTTCTTCCTTTTTTACGTAACCTTTTATAATAACTGACTTCTACTTCTCGTCTCTACAGGGGCAGCCTCGCTAAGAACTTGTGCCAAATATGATCTATTCTGTATTCTTGAAGCTACTGGTAATGTAAACCTTATACTATTATCACCTTAATTGTTAGTTATGACATCCGCATATGTTTGAAAAGGCATGTTGACTAATTCCAGATAGTACTGTATAAGATTATTGTCCAGCAAATGAAGGACTAATAATACGACCATTCAGATTGTAGCTTGTCTCTGATGTCAGACTAATTAAAACTTAGCCTCCTTTAGCTTACAGAGCTAAATAACTTAATGGATATGGGTGTCTTCTCAAAAACATAACTTGTGTGCCTGTGTTCTTTTTTGTCGACTAATGAATATTAGACCCGTTCAGTCTTCTCTTCGTTAAAACAAAGTAAATCATAACCGTGACGGTGGTTTAGATATCTGATATTTTAAGACTATATATCTTCTCAATTAAACTAAAGAGTAAACGGAGAAATAAAATCGTGAAAATCTAAAACACTCGAGAACGTGTTTCACTGAACATTTCCAAACACCGCGAAATTCCTCAAAAATACTCCACCGCGCGTCGTATTTTCAGCTCTCATTCTCGGTGTTTGGAAGGGTATCGAATGGTCTTTGCGAGCATTTGCGAGCACAGCGTTTTTCTTTGCGAACACGAGCATTGATAAAAGTTAGCCTTGCGGGCAGCGAGCACTTTGCAAAATACTACCTTTACCAAAAACCGAGCATGCGAGCACTTTTAAAAATATGCGAGCACGAGCAAACGAGCACCCACTAAAATTTTGCGAGCAATTCGAGCAGAAGCCTAATTTTGCGAGCACTTGAAAATTTTGAGCGACCATTCGATACCCCTTTTGGAAATGTGACGAAACACTGTCTCTCGTCTTTAATACATTACTTGAAATACAGAAATTTTCTTCACTGTGCAAATTTGCACCAGTCTTTCTTCTTAGTTAGCTTCTTCTTAAAAGCGAACACGAAAATAGATGGATACAGTTACTTTTTACCTCGCCAGATAACGTGGATATTTCAGTCTGCGACTGTCCCGTCCCTTGTAATGAGATCAGATACACAACAGAGGTGTATTATTCCAAGTTCCCGGATGTGGGTTCCGCGGTTGCTCTTCAAGCTCAAGGTGTAAAACACTCGTTCGAATACTTAAGGTAACTACATATCATTGCTTTTGTAACGACATCCCAGCCGTTTCGTTTGCGTTCCTCGTGCATGCGACGCATCGATTGGACGGGATTTTGGCGGCTCATCGTGGAACGTTCAGTTGATAGATCGCTAACTGAGTGTTTGGCTTCGCTTGACGATCCTAGGGTGACAGTTATCTTGGATATTTAATGGCGTTATTTAGTTCGGTTTGTTTTCGTCGTCGAAGCCAAATATACGGCACCTTTAAAAAATAAGTCCTAATAATCCAGGAACCTTTTATAATTAGAAATCGTCATAAGGCCTGAACGTTAATTAACATGTGGAAAGAAATGGTGGTATATATTTAAATTAAAGTTCGGTAGAGCTATGAGAACTAGAATAATCAGTCAGTGACAGAAGCTATACTCACGATCGGAAAAATAAAATTCATGTTTCACAGTTTTCTAACCGTCCGCCCACAGGAAAAACTTCCGTGTAGCTTCTGTCAGCGACTGATTATCTTGATCATAGTTTCAGTTACCGAACTTAACACATGTTGCTCTTACGAGATAGCCTGCGTAGCTGGCGATCTTGTTGGCGCGCGAAGTAAAAATTCTGAAGCGGCGAAGCCGCGAAAGCGAGTGGCGGAGCCGCGAGAGTCTGGGGCGGGGAAATGGTATTTCGCGACTTGCGCCGCTCTTTGTCGCGGTTTCGCCGCTCATTTTGTTAAACTTTACCTCGCGCGAACAGTACCGCCAGCTACACAGGCTACTTACGAGTTGAAAAACCATCTAAATAATGTAATTTACGCTTAGAATATTGTGTAACTTTTTTTCAGGGAAAACACTGTGTTTCTTCAGATTGGTTATAAATCACTTAGCTACGAATTACAGGAACAGCATGCGTCGTTTGAACTTGAAGCACTGTTTGGTAAGTTTGCTTTAAGTTGTATTTGTTTCTTTGCTGTTTCTAATTACTGTAGCTTGATTCTGTACAGTGTGTATTTTCACACTGTCCGATTTATTTTCCAAGACAAACCTCGTTTTCATTGGCAAAATATTTGGGATAACTCCATAATACTAGTACATCAACTTATTTCGAAAAAAGGTCATTGCTTTTGAAGATTATAAGTATATAGTTACGTACTTCGGTGAATTTCACACGGCTACCAGTAAATACATTTCAAACTCAATAAGGCTAGCTAAACTGGGCTGTATGAGCTTGACCATGCAGTAAAGTATCAGAGTAGGCTTAAAGCGATTTCTTAATCCTTGGATAAATATTTTACGTATACCCCTTATTGGTTTGTCGAAAGGATGTCGACAGCAACTACAATTTCCTCCTCCAATGTTAGTCCTATAGCTCAAGTCCTGAATAGCTTTTAGTATTACTTGTACATGATCATCACTGAATGGGTCATCATTTATTAATTAATAATTCATTAATATCTATTTCACTCACTTACTCACTCACTCATCCTCTTCATGCCGAGTGGCACATATCTATTTATTAACCAAATATTTATACAGGACAGCATTCTAAATCAGCAGAGCTTGGTTTAATGTAATTCTGTGTGAACTGTTTCCGAGAATTAATAAAAAATGGTAAATTCCCAGATTATGGTCATTGTCGTTATTATTTTTTAATTGAAGTGTCTCTTATATATTTTTGTTGTTGTTTCCTGTCAGGTGAGATTGGAGGTAACATGGGTCTCTTCCTTGGATGCAGTCTCATGACCATTTTTGAATTTGCCGATCTACTTGTGGCTTTGGTTTTTGTTCACGCATTACATAAAGAATATCCAACTTAATATAGTATCAGTTATTAGTAGCAGTTATCAGAGAACTATTCAACAGAAACAAATTGATCAATAATACTCATTTTACTAATCATGGTGAAACAAACATTGGCTTTGATATTAGTTTTCAGTATTATAATCTTTTATCTTTAGTTACGTAACATGATTATTCAT
Organism: Desmophyllum pertusum; assembly: GCA_029204205.1. Lineage (NCBI taxonomy): Eukaryota > Metazoa > Cnidaria > Anthozoa > Scleractinia > Caryophylliidae > Desmophyllum > Desmophyllum pertusum. Next base: position 5,390,967 of record MU827778.1, on the reverse strand, counting down.
TTTATAAATTGTATAATAGATCAATTTTAATTTTTAATGAACTTTGTAAATAGACTAATTTTTTTTAATTATCTAATTTTAGTTAAGTGTCCCCAGGGGGGGCAGGCAGCGCCTTTGATCTTGCCGCTTTTCCGCAATACATGATCGCACAAGTAAAGAAATCTGTCAATCATTCGAGAAACGTACCTCTACGGGAGTTTGCTGTGGAATTTTCATCCATGGTGTCCCACAATGACCAAAGTTCAGTTAAACAGCGACCGAATCGTTCCCATAGATGTTTGGACGTGGAATCGCCAAAATATTTCTGAACGAACACAAACGCACGTCATGTCAGCCATCGTCCGCCATGTTTATTTTAAACAAACCAGTACTTAGTCTTGCTCGGCCAAATTTCTAAAATGTGCAATCATATATACTAGGTCCCAGGCCTCGCTGCTAGCCCCCCCTGAGTGTCCCCTATTAGTAGAGGGCTTTCCCTCAGCTAAAACATTTACCGACACATTAATAAAGTTTTTGATTGATTGATTTTTTTTTGACTGATTGATTTGTCAATTCTTAAAGATGGGACTTCTTTACTCAGTCCAGACTTTAGAAACCCTTCAAAATATGTGGCAGTGCTCGATTGCACGCGAGAGGTGTCGTTTATATAAGAAGTAGCGTATACGTACTTAGTAGGCTAGACTGCGAGCAGTCCCTTATTCGGACTATCCGAAAAAAAACATTCACACTGATGAAGGGCAAAGCCCGAAACGTCTGAATATTATTATACAATTTTGGCACTTTTAGTTCAATATTTTTTATATATAGAGGATATTACACGGCGGCGCGAAGATATGAATTTTATTTTCGAGTGGTAAAAACAATATTTTACGAACGAGCGCAGCGAGTGAGTAAAATATTGTTTTGACCACGAGAAAATAAAATTCATATCTTCAAGCCACCGTGTAATTTTCTTTTTATTATATAGACAAACCACAAAAGCACAAACTTTATCGCGAACTCTTGCAGCTCGGTGGCTGGACTTTCCGAATTTCTCTCCTTTCGTCTTCACTTGCAAGGAACTCCTTGAATAATTTTAAGTCATATGAAGTTTTCTTCTTCGTGTTAACATTTTTCTACTCCTCAGTGAACGATTTCATGTCGGCTTCAGTGAATTTCGCGAATCTATCGGTGCTCGCCATTTTTCAACCGGAGTTTGGCAGCTTTGCACAAAAAGCCATGCAAAAGCGGGAAATGACGTCATCGATATCCTCACTAGTGAGGATATGGAAAATACGCCACTCGGGTCCCGGATGTAGTTTCGTATGAATTTTACGAGTGGTCTATTTTCCAGTAAAACACTCGTGTCTATATAATAAATATATATATTTTTTTTATTTTCAAGTATATTACCAAGTGCCACACAGCCTGCACGCTTTTCAGCTCTAATTACTGATATCCGAAAGAGGGACTGCTCGCAGCCTAGTAGTAGGCATCCCTCTGTCTTTTTTTTTGTGGTAATAATATACATTTTCATGCCCAGGCGGAATATTCTTATTTTTCTGCCGATTTTAGGCAGAAAATATTCTTAATGCATTCTTAGATTACAAAGCATAGAAGCAAAATTAGAGAGGTTTGTATGGGACAGTACCAAACTTTGAACCTCTATATTTCTGTTTTATTCGTGCTAACAAGTTGAAATTTTGTGGCTGATCATAGAGCAGCAATCTTTATCTAATGATGGGATTTTGAGGCTTGATAAAAATAATTTGAAAATTTGTGACGTCACACTTTACCACTTATATCTCAGAGTCAGTGCCTGGAACAGGCTGTCTATTAAGCGAAGACGCTGTCTCCAACAAATCTGAACATTTTTTACGCAGCTAATATACCCCCCGCCCGGCCCCACACAAAACAAACCTTTTTGTATTGTTTATTACATTAGTCTCTAATTTTGAACAACCTTACTCCAAATTAACCCGCGGCTTCCGACAAACTTGACATCATAGTTAAAAGGGGGTAATGGTTATATACATGAATTCAATTGAACAAAAAATAATGCTACGATTTATGTTGGAAGGTCCACGACCGTGCACAATCTTTTGTTTTACGCTCTCGAAAACACTTAACCGAAACTTTCCTATTGGTTAGTTGCTTGAAAACACGTCAAAACCAATTGTGCTTTGAACACGGTAAGAAAGGCCAAGAAATGGAACAGAACCATGCATGTAACAAAGAATTTGTGAGACTGCATAACCATACCCGCTTTACCAACTATGGGGGACATCATACATTGTAGCAAAGATTGCGTGCAGCAGTAATTTCCAGACCGGAAAATAACAAAATAAATCACTGAAAGCGGCAAAAGCAATCATCGGCGTATTTACGTCAAGTCGTAAATTACAAAGTCAAACTGACATTAGTAAACAAGTCATCCCAGCGGTATCCAATATTTCACACTGCCGATATTTGTGGTACAAGGTGTGTGCTGAGAAGACTTAGAAAGTAGACTGAAATTAACAGAAACTCCAACATTTTGCATTGCTACATTGCTACATCATTTTGCTTGCGTCTCTATAAGGTAAGTATAGTGAAGCGACGTATTTCATATCATGATAATCAGCAAGTTAATGATATATTTTTAAAAATAATTGTGTATTGATGTTGTTTTTCCGTTCTTATTGAGTATTGTTAGGTAATCTGGTGATAGCTCTTTCCTAGCCCTGATACGATAATCTGTAAAATATTATAATTTCCGACATCGCTTGAGTATTATTTTTAGTTAGTAAAGGGGTTTCCTAGATAAGCCTAGAAAGGCTTCTGAGACTTCCTGCTCAATATTGTAACATCAGTGATGAGATAGAAATTGTAATAATAATAGTTGATTTTGGGCAAATAAAGAATTGAATTGAATTGAATTGAATGTTGAATTGTATACAGTTTCAAACCAAGCTTGTTGTGTTGTGTTGTTATTTTGGGTGACCGCCTTGCGTGGTCCTCGTCCTACTGAGGACAAAGCGTTGAATAACTTTTTTACGTTTTTTTTATTCAAATGAGGAACTGAATAAAGTCAGTCAGTTACGTTAAATGACTAAAATGCAAGGAGACTTTAGTATGGACTAGAACTGTGTTTGTACTTTTTTTTTCGGTGATAATGAAGTTGCATTGGGTGTTGTCATTGGTAACGCTGTAGTTGGTCGTATTAAACTACATGTACTAAACTAAATGATGAGAGGGGTTGAACGGAAATTAAGATTAGCCAGGGCTAAAAGACGAAACGTATTTTGTTTAAAAAAGACTTAGTATACAATATTAATACGAGACTAATAGGAATTTAATAAGCGATTTAACACTCAATATTAACAAATGCAACGCCAAACGAGCATCGAATATCAATATTATCCTAGCCAAACGTTGTTCAATTCCAAATATATTGGCTTCTCTGAGTAATCAAAATAGATGTTGATGAAATTTATATAAACTTTTGAAATATGTTCTTTGTAATTACCCAATCGTACGAATAAGTTTTATAGCTATTTAGTTATCAGTTATGATTAATGCATTCCTTAATTCCTTAAAATTGACCACTGTAATCAGGTCTAATTTAACTTTTAGAATAAAATTATATTTGCTGGCAATAACTTTTACCTTTTATGATCATTTTAGCATTCTTTTATTGGTTTTGTGTACTTTTGAGACATTTTTGGCGGTTTTCTGACGTTTTGGAAAACTCAAGACTTCCAAGATGGCGGATCAAAGATGGCGGCTTTTTGGAAGTTCATGACGTAATTTAACGTAGTGCGTCATATGACGTCATAATCTCGTGTTTCATACGTCAAAAGAAATATTTTGGATGTACTATATCTCCTCCACGTATATTGCGCGACTGGCCTAGTTTGCAGATTTACTTATAAACCTCGTAATCTGTACTACATTCCTGTCATCTTAGTTAGATTATAGTTAATAGAGGGAAATGGCTATGAAGCCCGGCAAACTTCAAAGGAGCAAACAAAGAGGCCAAGATTTATGTTGGAAGGTCCATGACCGTGCACATCTTTTGTTTTGCGCTCATACACTATGCATGAATTACGAAATCGCAACTTTTCTATTGGTTAGTTGCTTGAACACACGTAACCACCTATTGTATTTTGTCAGGTTTTGTGCACGGTCAACCCCTAAAATAGCGAACAAAAAACATATAACAAAGAACTTTGCCAGGCTTCATAAACCATTTCCCTCCATTAGCTATGGTTAGATTGGCCTAACTTGGAAGCAGAAGCAAGCATTATGGCCCAAGTAAATCATGGCCGGCATTACAGGTAAGCGAGCATATTCTGGTACATTTTACGATATATGGTGCAAGTATCCAAATTAAGACAAACACATCAAAGAATGTTTACAGTTGTTGGTCGGGGCCATTAAGTGCGAAATTAGACAACCAACACTGTTTAATCACTACAAACGTAATGATTATTTTAAAAGCACATGTGCTCTTGTCGGATAGAGCAAATATAAAGAGACAAAGTGATTAGTTTTCTAATGAAACTGTGGTGCTGCGTCGGCGGGCAAGTAAAACACTATGCAGATAATCAACTTGAAGTTGATAAAGGTAAATTAACCGCCGTAGCGAATCACTAGAAGCTGACGTTTCAAGTTGATTAAATATCCACATAGAGCAAATAAAGGACAACTATGACTCAAAAGGACCCTTTCTCAGTCCACTTTTGCTCAAAATAACCTTTCTTTTTCAGGCGATGTGATTTTAAAGAACTATTCTTTACGAGACCCTGACGACCTTTATTTTGAGAACAACATGACTCGAAGCAAGGTTGAGCTCAATCCAGTGAAAGCGACCAAGCCGAGCCGAGAAAACGATGCTGAGGACGAAGGACGAAGCGACCAAAACGGGGCTTTACCGACAACTTATGAAACGTGGTTTAGTTTTGTTGGTAACACTTCTCTGCATGGAATCCGTTATGTCTTCTGGAGACTTCCTCTCTGGGCGCGGATCGGCTGGTTCGTCATACTGTTGGCATTCACCGCTTATTTCTTATTCACTGCGTACATGTCATTTGGCAAATTCTTCAATCGCCCTATAAACACTGTTATTACCCAAAAATACGTCAATAGGCTTGAATTCCCAGCAGTCTCGATTTGTCCCCAAAACTCTCGTCAGTAAGATAAAGATGTATGCCTTAGACGGAGACGCTAATTTTGTCAAATACGGCCTCAACGACAGTGTGTGCTCAGCTACGGAGTCAGTTCGTGGTGGAAAACCGTGTGGCGCAGCTATGGTTTGTTGTTGTTTGGCCTTCTTTTTGTTCGATGGAGGTCCGATCGTTCCAGACTTACTCAATTCCGTACCTTCTAGGCCTCATTGCCGCTCAACATAACTCTGGAATCTTTTTCGATTCGGTAAATTTTTACAAAAAATACGGACAAGGAATTGAAGAAATGCTCACACTGAGATGATCTGTGCATTTTCGACGCCAGAATAGATAAACGATGTGGTATATCTGATTTTTCGCCAACAGTGACGGACTGGGGTGTGTGCTATACTGAGGCTATAATGAGGACCGGGAGGGGGCCTGAATATTATGTTAGACACGCAAATGGATGATTCGACGATTGGAAGATTGTCGGAAGGGTTTATAGTTTTATAATACATCGACAAGGAGAACATTTCCTTCCTTGGGATGAGATCAACGTTTCACTAGGAACACAAGCCACAATCACATTGCATCAACAGCGGGTAAGTCTAAACCCTGATGTCTGTTTACGTTGCACTTTGATTGGAAGATGTCCTTCATCTTTTCAACTGAAAATCTGACGAATGTCTGATTTAAAAGGGGCAGAATTTTAAATTGATATGTGGTCGAACCACCTGTAACCACAGGCATGATTAATTTTCTAACTCCAAGTATCACAGTTTTACCAGGCTTGATCAAATAGAAATCGAACCTGCATTTTTACCATATCGTAGAAATGTAATCACGTCAATTTTTGGTAATAAAAGTTGTTGTTGTTGTTGTTTTTGCTGTTTCTGCTCCTGCTGTTGTTGTTGCTGTTGCTGTTGTGCACCAAGTTTTAACTTTTTTCAAATCTCCGAACATATAAAATTATGTCCAAGACAGTTTTCAGTGGTACAGTTTGGTACAGTCCAAGCTAAGATTCCTGGATGGCGCCCGATAATCAAGTCGCTGCAAAACTCTCTATTCACGGTATTTCCACTTCGCTGGAACACGTCGTTTATGTAGATCGACGGAGATGACCATATTCTAAGTATAGTAAGCGAAAACTCCCAATTGAAGAGCATTGCGAGATCGAAATGTATACATCTCTAGCTAGTAAAACTCGTCATTTACCGCCAACTGAATTCGCCGCGAAATATTATAATTTATTCTGCCGCGAGAAATGCCGGGAAATTGATACTATGAATAACGCTAGTGATGACAACATGGCTAGAAGAGTATTGACAGATTATAAACACTTTCGGTAATCGCATTAATTTAATCTCCTTTAATTCAGGAACTTACAGTTGAAACCTTTTTGTGTCCCCTCATGGAGTTTAAATCATGTATTTTTTTGTCGCTTAAATAAGTTGGCTGCATTCCAAGTCAAGAGAACAGGCATTTTTATTTAGGAGGTTAATTATTAACAAAACCCCACCCGACCTCCATTCAGGGGACACTTCTCCTTGTCCCGAAGGTGTCCCCTTAATGGAGGTTCCACTGTAGTTCAGAAGTGAAATATCATAACTGTAGTAAATGTTTTCTGTCATTGCTAAATTTGTATCATGTTCAACATTGAAGAAACGTTATATCCACACTTTTATCACCTGGAATTTTACGTTTATGGGAACTTTATGGCTTAGAAATGGCCTTCTCAATTTACCATAGCTCACCCTGTGTTTACTCAAATTCGGCTGAAGTTTTGATCAGAAGAAATTTGTGGCACCGCAAATCCACTTTTTTTTTGGTCCAGCGAAAGAAACCCAGTACGATCGGTTCACAGGAAGACAGCAGAACCACGTTTAACCTTTTGGCCTTAAGGTCGGCATTCGCGCGAACATTTTTAACTTTACCACAGTTAGATAATTAATTACTTATGTCAGATATGCAAAAACAAAATTGAGGGTCACCGACTTCGTTTTCGGAGATATGATAAGTGAATTAAAGAACACCGAATTTTTTTAAATAATTGGTCTTCGTAGCTTGATATGGCCTCAGTGACTGTTAGTCTGAAAATGTTGCAACCGAATCGCTACGGACAAACTTTCTCTGCCAAATTTTACAGAACTGTGTCTATTGAACAGATATATTCAGTTAGTGACGTCCCTTAAGAGCGGCTGACTGTAATTATCGCGAATTCGCCGTCAAACGGAAATTTCGGATTTCTTTCTACTTGGTCAGGAGAAACCCTTTGGTGAACTATTTTCGAAAATTGCAATCAAACTTGCCAAAGAGTTTTCGTTTTCAAGAAATTCGGCAAAATGCGAAATGCCGTGTTCGCGTGAAAGCCGCCATTAAATTTTGCCGAAAATTGGTGCATATTCAAATCGCTCGGGAAGAAAGACGGCTCAAGGTATCGAAATTATATTTGGCAGCTAAGTAGGGTATCCTTATTGCAACACGGAAATATAAAAATATCGCAAGAAGATGCATTTTCACATGTCGTTTTTTGAAAGCCCGAAGATTCCTATCTTCAGCACTTCGGTAAACACTTGAAACTTAGGAAACTTTGTAGGCAAAAATCTTGCCCTGGTACATCGAAATTCAAATCAAAGCTATACTAGCGAAAAGCCCTGTTATTGTACTGTAACATATCAAAAATCCAGCTTGGGTAATTCAAAAGCCACCCGTTGAGAGAGGTAACGCATTGGGATTTTTCCATGTATTTACTACAAAAATTGAAATGGTCACGCAACACAAGAAAACACATTTCAAAATAGATTTATTGATTATGTCTTATTTTGCTACAGTAGGACAGAGTTTTTGTTTGAATTCAAAATCTGATGTTTCTAATGAGTTCTGTATTGCTCTATATTCCTATAAAAATTGAATTCCTAGAGTAGGTGATAATTAAAAGGTCAAGTGTCGTGTCATGTTTTCCACTCGCGCGAATGTCAAACATGAAACAAAATGAAAACCATTCCATCCCGAAATTTATTCTCAGAGTATATCTCAAAGCTTTCCATTTTGTTAACCAGATTCTACTGTTTCATTAAGTTTACTAATTGTCTAGCGTAAAAATCACCTTTGGTTCTGTAAGGTTTTTGCGAAGTTGCAGTTTTAGATCCGTAGTGTCAACAACATGTCGTTTTAAATACGAACAGATGCAATGCTGTGTAATGACACTTACCGTTCCAAATTTTGCAAAGAACGGGTCACCTCATGACCCATTTCCATTACTGTAAACGGGGTATCCAACCTTCTCGATCTCAGAACCTCAGTTCTGATTGAAGCGGCACTCAAAACAATACAAATTTCACGCAGATCATTTTGCTATGTACACAACTGTGTTGCAGTACATGTAATCGGATTAGCTGTGTTTACTATTTATGACCAGTGATGTAACACTGTTGGGTAATCCAAGCCAGCTAATGGTCATGGGTCGTGGGTCGTGGGTGCAAGTTGTGGGTCATGGGTGTGGGTGTGGGTAACAAAAATCGTGAATAAAAAAAATTAATAAAAAAATATATATATATAAAAAAATAATTCAAATAAATTGAAATAAAAATAAAGTTGGAAATTCATGAAAAATAATCAAAAAATTATCAAACGCTTCAGACTCTTTTTTCGTTAATTTTGGAGCGCATTGTTTGACCCAAAGACCTCGGACGATTTCCGAAGATGATCCGAAACCCTTCCGAAGATTTCCGAACATATTCGGACGTGATCGGAAGGTCAGCAGATATTTCCGATAATCAATTTAAGTAATTACATGATTCCTCGTAAAATTAAGAATCAATATAAAAAAGCGCGCGCGTGATATATCATGTTAATAGAGAGATTAAGCACCACGTTCTACGGCAAACGGCAAACGTTAGCTTGCACTCGATTTTCTTTACTTTTCCTCCAATCGTTAACTAAATCCGTCCGAAAAATTGAAAATAATTCACACGTTCACGATAAACGCGAAACTACTCATTTTGACGTACAAACGGCAAACGTCAGACGGCAAAAGTGGGATTTTTGCCGTTTGCGGGAAAAACAAACGTGATGCTTAATCTCTCTATTATCCAACTTCAGTTATTAGTAGAATCGACAATTAGCTACACCCAGGACAAAAACGCCGCACAGATGTTCTTTTGGGTCGTCGCGCAATCTCTCCTCGTCACGCAATATCTCCTGGGAGGAACGCGCGAAACGAATAGCCTGCGTCGCAGACAGCCTACACCGCCGGTATACACAGTCTGCGCAACGGCGCCCGAAAGCTTGTTCTGATATCCCGCAGGTTTTGCAAGGATATGTGTATCCATTTTTGATTGGCTAGATTCTTATGCGCTTTGTGATTGGACAAAATCTTGCGTAACAGATCACGCACTGCTAAAAATAATTACTTTTGTACAACTTTGCATTTCAAAAGATCGAGAAGGCTATGTTCTGATTCGTCCGTTTATTGTAAAACGAAAGAGTATTGCTCGCAAAGAGATGGAAACAATTCGAGGTAATCGCCGAAATTGAGAGTCTGAAGATATCTTTGAGAGCGATCGAAAACAACGAGTACATCTGCAGAAACTGTGGTTGCGAAACACAAATTCGAGCCGCAGAAATTGTCTAACATTCTCTCGCATGTACGAATTGCATTTAATAGCGACTTAAAGTACCGGCAACTGATGAGATCCATTTGTAGGATCGAAAACATGGTCTTGCCTGAACAAAACCAAATAGTGGCATATACAACGCGCTAAACGGTCGCTAGACTAGCGTGAAATATTTACATTTTTAAACCGAGCGAACAAAGGTCAAAACAATCACACCATGCGCCAGTACTATTTGTGCTTGGCCTGTCAACACCTTTTATTTCATTCATACAAACCCGCGGGATATCAGAACAAGCTTTTGGGCGCCGTTGCGCAGACGGTATATATACGAGGATTTTGACACCGGATACCGGCTGCAACGCAGGCTAGAAACGAAACGAGTACAAATATCCCAGCAACAGCAGCCTGTTCCAGATTCTCGGATAGTGGGGACGAAGCGAAAAAGCTGACGGCCGCCTAAACTCTCTCCCAGACTACCTTCGCGGCCGTTCGCTTTTTCGCTTCGTCCCCCGGGGGGGGGGGGGGGGGGGGGGGTACTCCCTTATATGGCCTATACGGGGACGTGCCGCTGGACAAGGTATGGTTTTTGGGCCTCTCTGCCCTGTACAGGGTCTGAACCTGTCCTAAACAGTCGTCGTAAAAATATGGTTTATACAGCATTCTGAGATCGGAGACGTTTGCCGCGTATCATCAAACGTGATTCGCTAAATTATAACCTAAACAGGGTCCTAAAATAGAGTAGGTTGTCATACACAGGGTAGGTATTTTAGGTAAACAGGGTCAGGTTTTCAAACCGTCAGCTGCACCCCTATACCCAAACATGGGTCAACTACCCCCCCCCCCCCCGGGGGGGGGGGGGGGGCTTCGTCCCCACTATCCTAGAGCCTGGAACAGGCTACAGCAACAGCTCTATGGAACACCGTAAGCGCGCGCTTCTAATTTTTCCTTTTATTTTTCGAACATGCTCGGACGTAATCGGAAGGTCAGCAGATATTTCCGATAATCAACGGAAGATCGCCGAAGACTACCCTATGAAGAGCAATTGTCAATGCCTCTTTCTCTCCCTAGGTCTGGGATTGTAACCAGTAAGAGTTATTTAGTCTTATTTAGCGGCAAATTTTCACCATTAACAATTTCCGCGTAAGTTGGGGACTCATTTTCAGCATTTCTGTCCGACTCCCCGTCCATTGTAACGAATTACCGATCAGAACAATCAGAAGCTAAGCTAAGATGAGATACTTTGAGACGTGATCGCGAATACCAGATAGCGAACGCGTGCCACGAGGGTAATATCCTGCGTAAGCAGGACCATAAAAAGGGGAGGGAGGGAGTTCGTCCGAGCGCGAAGGGTACGAGGGGTAACAATGGGGTCTTTTCCTCCTGGGAATACTTTGGAGTTTGTAAATGATTGGACATATCTGTAACAATATCATTGGTTTACAGGATGTATCGCATATCGAATTTTTTGTGGGCAGTAACACAGAGACTTGTGAGTCCTTTAGACTTTCTCAGAATCCGATAAAAGTAAAAATAAAAACGAGAAATAAAAGTTCAGAAAATGTATTTCACTTGCACGATTTGAGTTGCCCGATTTGAGAGAAAAGGGGGGAGGTGGGTTTGGTGGGGGGGGGGGGGGGGGGGGG
>MU827778.1:5367680-5379079 GCA_029204205.1 Desmophyllum pertusum | reverse complement strand
AATAAATATTAACGCAGGGTTGTTTTTGTGTCGATTGCCTATATATTTCGGGGGAGGGGGGGGGGGGGGTATTATTTTTCGGGACGTTGACAGTATTGCGCGCAATGACTAAATTGCACCGCCTGCCCACCCTACTGCGCGCGTAATGATGCTAACGCAAAATACCAGCCTTCAATGAAACTACCTTTTCCGGGATTTGTTCTCCGACAATATCCCATTTTGACGTGTTTTTGCGGCAGGGTTTGGTAGCCAGTCGTCAAGATAATGTTGCCGCGGCCATATTGCACTCAATTGTGTGAAGTGTACTAAAACGATTTCAATCAACATGGATATACGCGCAAATATTTGGTACGTGTGATGTCGTTTTTGAACAACAGACAAACATACATTCCTGTTTGTTTTTACATCACCAGTGAAGGATGAGATACGGCGGGGCTTCAGCTTCCAACGACGGCAGGACCTCTCTCGGCAGCTCCGCTATCAGTCCATTTGATGATGCTACATCCACCAATCCAACCTAGCCCCAGTGAGGGTATTCGATCATGAGATGAAACGCAAAATGTGAACAATTAGCGGCCCAAGACCAACAAACACTGTCGGCAAAGGAAGTCAACAATGAATCTTTGCGGAACAGCGAATAGCGGGTTCTTAAAACACGTCACAGACTAATTTAGTAATGATGAGAAGGTGTAGGAGCAACAAGCACCAAAGGGTATTAACGTCGACAGCCCAATCGACCGTCGATCATCTGAACTGATGAACAATTGTGACGACCACAGCACAGATTGCTTGCCACACATATGTTAGCAACCTTCGTCCTTTGCAGTTATGGTATGAGCGGTAGTCACGCCCAACGCCACACTCAAAAATGGCGAAGTAATCAGAGCAACCCCCCTGAAATAATTGACCGCTAAAGTCATCATTTCTGTAAATGCTGCGGCGAAAAGTTTCTGTTTGAGCGAGATGTTTGCTTTGCTTGTCCAAATTGCGCGCTTGCTCCAACATTAATATAACAACGCCTGTGTCCCAAGATCCAACGAACAGTCGGGTCAGTCATTTTTTGTTTCTTTTTCGTAAGGGCTTGGTGAATCCATGTTATGCGGTTACTGAGAACATTAGGAAGGGTCGGTATTAATAATAGAAACATAATAATCAACGCAGTTGAAAAAGGATAGCCGTAAATTGAAAAAATATAGCGTTTTAATATTCAATTCTCTAAAAAGTGATTCAACAAAAGTATTACGCCACTGATGTGGGGGGGGGGAGGACAGGGGGTTGAACCCCGCGGAGGTTGTGTGCTAAAGAGGGTGTGGCGGGGGGGCGGCGCTGGGAAGAGGAGGGAGAATAAAGGGAATGCCGGAGAAGAGAGGGTGGGAAGCGGAAGCGGGATTTCCCAAGGTGGTGGGTACAGGGAGAAATACGAACAAAATTGGTGCAAACATTAGGAAGGGGCGGGATGTCAGGGACTTCCTGGTGGGACCACCCCTCCCCATAATGTATGGCGCCAATGATGAAGATGAACTTGTACCCATAGGGGTCGGTGGGGGGGTTTTGTCTGGGTTGTTGTGATGCTCCAAAATTGAGGGTTGGATTTATCTAGAAGTGGATACGTTCTCTTAAAAAAAACGATCAGGTTCTTCACTTCAACAAGAGATGCAAGAAACCATGCAAAATTTAGCCGGAGCAGGAACCGTGGCTGGAAACCGACATTTCGCAGACATGGCGTAAATATGGCTTGAAATTGTAAAAAAAAGAACAAAAAGACACCACGAATAGAATCCAGAAGGAAGCGGGGCGAAGGAAACTCACCACGGAAGGGCACTGGTGTACAGAGAGTACAAGGGGGCACGGGCCCAAGGAGGACGCCTCCGGTTTAACACAAATCCTTGGGAAAAACCGTGTTCGGGCCAAAAAAGTATTTCGGTCTCAAGATAACAACGAAATAACACTGACAAACAATCAAATAATCACATGTCCCACCCCCCCCACCACCATCCCTTAATCTCCATATTAAAGTTTCCAGTGGTAGCTAAACAGAAAGGAAATGGACCCCCCATCTCTTTTGATAGGAGAAAGAGGTACAGGAGGGTAGACACATGAGATTTGGGTAAAAACTGTTGTAGTAAGCAGTACTTTAGCCCCAGACCTCTCGTTCAATTCAGCGGTCAGATGACGAGTCGGCAGAGGAGGCCTGGGATGATATAATCCCCAGGTTTCTGGAACGATAACCGTTGTAAAAAGAGAGTCATCATTTGCCAAGGTAGTATTCTCTTCAAAAGAGGGTGGTTTTGAAACCATTTATCTACTTAACTAGATTTCTAACCAACTGAACCCCTACTCACCTAGCCCCCCCCCACCCCCCCCGTTTACGAAGTGGACTCCACCCACCCCCACCCCCCTCCCAGCGTCTCAATTTGTATTCATATTTGGATAAGTGAATAAGATTATTAAAACATGTTAAAATTATAACAGGCACAATCCGCGCGGCAGGGGAATACTTAGCATTTAAAAACTTGTTTCTTTACATGGGAAGTAAAAATCTCCTGATTTAGTTGAAGCCGAGGCCGAGCAAGAATCGCGGTGAGCTTTAGATTAAAATTCAAACACCAGTTTCACTGAACAGGCGGGGGAGGGAACAAGTGCTGTTGTATGGCGAACGCGACGAAGCACGAACGAACGAAGAGTGTATCCGATTCTATATTATTCCAATCAACCCCAAAATAGCGCGAATACTATAGAAAAATTGCAGTGCCGGACTGCGTGAATGGCCACGTGTAAAGTTCCCGCGAGAAAACCGATATCGACACGAAACATCGGAAAGCGATGAGTACGATATCGGTTTTCAAGTGAAATTTACACAGTGGAAGAATTCACGAGGTCAGGCAATGAATTTTTCTTGAATAGCAGCCAATCAGCCTTTTTAAAAAAGGGAAAGATACAGGGACTTTATAATAAAACAGGCGCTCAGAGAAAGCAATGTGAACGTCAACTGGTCAGGAACTGGTCAGTGAGCAAGCGAACGAAATAATGAATCAAGCTAAAGATTTCTGTCACAAAACTTTATATTTTATCCTGGTGGTAGTAGTTTTTCCATTTTTAATTTGTGAGAAGGGGGGAAAACGTTATTAGTGAGTAGACCTTTACGGGTTTGTCAGTATATTATCAAGAAAACTCCGGGGCAAGTTCACCCCCCAGCAAATAAACTACACTACTTAGCTTATTACTGAAGTCACAAGAATGATGTAACACTTTTACTTCGGCCCCCGCGGCACACTGAGAATGAATTCAAAAGAAAACCCGGGAAGAAAAGCCTTGGGAAAAAGCGACACGTCATCAAGCAATTCCTTTGTTTGTTAACTTAAGAAGTAATGCTTATGATACCGTGAAAGAACCGCTTAAGCCTTATTGAGCTTGGTCTTTGTTTTTTTTGTCGTACAAAATTCTACGTTCTTAACAGTCCAATGGCCCTTAGAAATCCATCCTTGGTTTGAGAGAAGGTCTTTTTTGAGACCTCCTGTTGACTGTGTTCTTGTGCTTTCGTCGGAAAATGTGAATTTTCACTTTTGTAACTCAGTGCCTGCGTATTAAACACTTGTTGGATCTTTCGAGCGGGGCTGTTTTTGTAGCTTACCAGTTAGCACAAGAGAACTATTATGAGGTCAAGCCACTATCGAAAAGTATTTAGTCAAAAGCAAATGTAAACAAACTATTCTTTTAGCCGAAAAAAAAAAAATTTTGACTTATTTCGGCTACAAACGGAACTGAAAGAAAAAAAAAGTGTTTCACTCAAATGTGACTTTAGCGAATTTACCGAAAAAATCACCCACGACGGTATTAAATGATTGCTGTTTTCAAGTGGGTTTTGAAGGTAAGATAATTTTATTATGGTAAAACTATCGACAGTGTCACTTCAAACCAAAATAGAAAGCTCCGCGGAAAAATTTTGGCGTATTATTTTTCAAGCGGACGTGTTGACGACGTTTTTAAAAGTACTGTTTTATTACGTGTTTTGAAATTGTCCGCCGCAGTACAAAAAGCTTAACTTATTATTTTGTAGTCGCATGTGGTTTAACGACCAGGTTTATCCGCTGCATTTGTATCTATTTCTCTGACACTATGAAGTCATTTAAACGTTTTACTCTTTACTTTACTGTACTACTGTTTGTACCGTAGTTTGTAGCCAGTTTCCTCTCTTCAGGTTTCTTGTAATTGCAAGCATCGAACGATGATTTGCGCTTCTTCGATTTCTCGAGAAGAGTTGAGTTTGAGATTCAAAGCTGGCTAACTCTTGAATCTCGCATTTTTTTGCCCCCCCCCCTCACACACACACACACGTTTCCTTTTGGCTTTTCTGACATCTCCTGACACAACTCATGCAATCATACGACACACCGCATTTTTATATTTTAATTTGCGATGCCGAAAGTAAACAAACATATATCCCGCGTTGCGACTCGCTTTCAACTCACTTCACTGAAATCCCTTTAGTACATATTCAACTTCTCAGGCATGCAATTCCACGTTGAATACCTCGCATCGATAGCCAATCAGAGTGCGAGAATTCTCTGAGCTATGGCGATTCTCACGAGTACTTCATAAACAGCCACGACAGCGTGGCTCAATGAAAATACGTCATGTTGCTTAGTAACTTCGGGCACCAAAACCGCGGGCGCCAGTCAATCTCGGAGACTGGTACTTGTTCCCCCGACTGTGAAAATGTTCACGCTACTGTAAAGCATTCGACAATTGATGGTCTCCATAGGGTCGATGTCAGCTCAGTAACTTTTCCAAGTCGCTTACAAAGTTCATCGATCTCAGAGGATCGTCCTTTGAACCTGTCAACACTAACTACCCATGACACTTGCAAGACCAGCCACCTAATGAATGAAAAAAAAAGTTAGAAGAAAATACAGTTTAGAGCCCGACTATGAGTATATACCATTATTCATAAATGGCGGCCGATTAATTATTATTTTATATTCCATGCTAATCAGCCCCCCTAGCCTCGTTAGATATGTGGCAAATTCAAAATGAATTTTTACTCTCAAATGAGGCTAGGGAGGACTGATTAGCATGAATATAAAATAATACTTAATCTACCGCCATTTATGAATAAGGTCTATTCAGCTGAGTAATTGCTACTCCTCCTGGATGGGATGCTAGTCCAACGCCAAGGTTATCCACCAGCATTTTGTCAGGTTGGCCTAACAGTTAACTTCGGTACCCATGTAATACTCCTGGCTAGAGGGAGGCACTGTGAGAGTAAAGTGTCTTGACCAAGAACACAAACACAATGACCCAGGCCATGGCTCGAATCCTCGAACCCGCTCGATCCGGAGTCCAGCGCGGCTAACCATTAGGCCATCGCGTCTCCCATAAGTTAAGTTAGCAAGGATTTATAACATTTTCAACTCTGTAAATTCAAATTACAATTTTCTCTATTCTTTGGCAATACAGCCACACTTACTTCTTTGTAATTGTAAAAGAACCATGGAAGAAAATAGAGATTGTAAAACTAGTCAAAACTGCCCAGTAACTCTACAACCGCCACCCTGTGGCCAAATTAACCGGCTGTTGTAGCAGAGGTGGGCCATTGTAGGCAAGGTTTCAATAAGAGTAAAGTGTATGCATCGACACGCAAAAAATCCTAGCTGTTTAAAGAAAGGTGGCTCGTTACTGACGTTAGTGTACACTGATGACACTCTTACCTCAGAATTGTAATCCATAAATCTTCTCAAAGCGTACAGGCAATTAAATGCTCTGGCAACAAACAACATTTTACAATTAGTGTCATGGTATTTACGAAATTATACCGAGTTTAAATTTTAAACAGTCGCTCTATTTTCCTGTTGAAGTCTTCAAACAAACATGCTTGAACGAGTGGCCGCCATCTTGGAGAGCCTGGCAAAACTACTCGTAAAATTGTTAAACAAATATTTCAAACTCGGCTAACTTGTTAAACAATCCCAAACAGGGCAGGAGGCTGACCAGTTGACTATTTAACAAAAGCGTGACTGAGGTAGTTGAAACTCGGACTACCGAGAAACAATCTTCTCATCTGTGGCAGGATTGAGGGCTTGACCCCAGGATCTCCCCCCCCCCCCCCCACCCGGGGAAAAAAAAACAGAGCCTAAACCACTCGGTGACGCTACCTCTTTACAACAAAAATCTTGAGGGCATTAAAACGCTTTTTCAAGTCCTTGTATTACATTTATCAATTTTGGATTTTGGCCCGGCCTGGTTGTTCGTAAGGGCAGGGCCCACATTGTTCGAAAGCCGATTAACGCTAATCCAGGATTAAAAGTTAATCAAGCTTTTAATTTCTCTTGTAATAAAAGTGTTTGTTCTCTGCTAATCATTTTGTAAAGTTTGAGATTAGTCAAAGTCAAAACAGAAGGACAAAAAATATAAACAGAAACCCTCACTAGAAAGTTACAAATAGAAATCAAAATACCCGCTAATCCTGGATTAGCTTAATCGTCATTTTGAACAACCCGGCCCAGATTAACGCTAATCCAGGATTAAAAAACGTCAATCGATGTTTTAAGGAGATGGTATCGATGTGTTTGTGGTGAATGCTTATGTTTTGTAGAGTTTGAGATGACTCAAAGGTCAAAACGGTTGAACGACAAAAAATGTAAACAGAAAAACTCACTGAAAAGTTTACAAAACTGAAATCAATATCCATGCTAATCCTGGATTGGCTTAATCGTCCTTTGAACAGCCGGGCCCAGCTGCGGTGTAGTTATAGTATGTAGAAGTCAAAGCAGTTGTGTCTAATGAACCAAAAGTCTAGAATTGAATGAATTCACAAACCTGTTTTTCTGGGGTCAACATCTCTGGTTAGCACTTCAATAATGGCTGTAGAACACTCCAGGGCAATGTTTTCTTGTATCTGATCAGTAAATAGCAAGAGAGGATGATCTAAGAGAATATTCCCCGTACTGGGCATGATCTTTTTTTGAAATCTATTAATAGTTTTCGAAGCAGCCATGCTGTGAGCGTTACTTTTATTTCTTCTGATCGAGGCTCCGACATCACATCACTCGAACTGACGCAATCAGGGAAGCGCTCTTAAAATAGCTCAGGCTATGGACTGAAACTTAAAAAATAGATTTAAAAAATTATCATTGGAAGACACCCATGTATGGGGAATGCTTTTTTTAGATTATACTCTCTTGTAAATGGTCATAATCAGGACCGTGACAACTCAAGAACTTTGTCATAGCTCATCAGATGATCGCGTCCTGGGCAGGGACGTCAAGCCGTTGGCCTTTTCTCCTTCACCTTTACATATCAACTCTTAGGGAAGGTTAGGTCAGAAATGGACTGATAGCGGCTGCCAGTGGCGCCTTTACAAACTGACGTCCGATCGCACTCTTGCAAATGTATGTTAAGGTGGCTGGTAACGGTTTACAGCCCCTGTGTTTTGATTGATCGATACTACCATCCTATATCATCCTATATATCTACTATCATCCTATATCAAATTTTCGAAAATTTAAGGTGGCTCTGAATTCTTTCCGCAGAATTTTTTTAAACTTTGCAAAACGTTGTACCTTAACATGCTGATCATTATTCAATTATAAAAAATGGGGGTCACCGGGCTCGTTTTTCAGTTATAAGCACTTAAAGCTAAAAATAAGGGTGTTTTTTGACAGGTAATACTGTTGCTATGGTAACCTAATATACCAGGAAGATGATCATAACGTGTTCACCGATGATTGGGCAATCGTTTGATACCTTTATTTTAACATCAATTGATATAAGATGGTAGTATCGATCAGTCAAAGCGCAAGGGCTGTAAACCGTTACCATCCACCTTAAGTGCATAAAACATCAACATTATTGGAACTTAAATTATGTAGGCGAATAAAGCAATCCGTAGGTGGAAGTTATAAATGACAACAAAAACTACATGTGTCAAAAATATGTTTTACTGTGCAATCTTGAAATAATTATAGTAAAAACCCACGTGAAAGAACCTGCATTTTTCAAAGTCAGCGTTAAAAGGTCTGATGTCTAGTGAGAAATCAGGCTGTTTAGTTTCTTAAATAGGTTATTATTTTTTCTGAGGTAAAACTGCTTGTTGCGAGCGGGACAGAGAAGTAATTTAATATTGGATGTGCCCCTTGCTTGTATTTCATATAAACATTTATTATGCCTGTTGGGGCTTCAATCTCAACAAATACAATCCAGACCTGTTATAGGTATAGCGATTTTTAGACTGCGAGCAGTCGGTCTTTTCTTCTCAGATCAAAAAGAAAGAGACTGCTCACAGTCTAAGCGATTTTATAAATGAACAGCTCCTTTTTCGCCACTTTGATCGACTTTTCCACAAAATAACTTATTTCAAACGTCAGGCTGAAACAAGTTCGTATGTTCAGCTACGGATTTTCTTATTACAAGTATATATGCGTGGTACTAATAACATGAAATGTGTGTCAAGACTAGCCTGTGAGCAGGCTCAAGGCTCACATTTGCAGCCCATGAGCGAGCGCAGAAAGCCGCAAGAATCACGTGCGAGCCATCGAGCGAAGGGAGACGACAAGAAAGTGACTTCTCACCATGTCACCGGCTCGCTCGCGCGTGATTCTCGTGGGCTTTCGCCGCTGGCGCATGGGACGTGAGCCTGCTCGCAGGCTAGTCAAGACCGGTCCAGAAGACAATCAGTTACCTTATATCGTGCAATATTGGAAGCTAACGCAGCTCCTACAGTCTCATGTTGTTGATCTTTGCTAAGAAGACAGTTAATAGTCAAAGTATACAGAGGTGTAAGGTGACTGTCTTTGAACATGGCTGAGTGGCCTGTCTTGTGACTGATGGCGCAGCAAAACTGCAAGAGAAAAGAAAAGAAAAACTCAACTAAACATGAAAGTTCTATTACACTAAGAGAGGATAATCTAAGAGAAGGATTCACCATGCCGATGGCAAAAGGCAAAGGCACTGTGAGAGATGAGTGTCTTGCCCAAGAACACAACACAATGACCCAGGCCAGGGCTCGAACCCAGACCGCTCGATCCGGAGTCCAACACACTGACCATTAGGCCACCGCGCCTGTCACTGTATGGGAGCAGGTCGTGGGTAATTAAGGTTCAGCGGCGCAGCACTAATGAATCTACAAATCTAGGAAATTAGAGAATGAATTCTGCAATGAAAGTTAACAGGCTTAAAGTGCCTATGAAACGAAATGAAAAAGTTGCCATCGTTTTCCATCGTACCTTTACTTTTCCCCTCGACCTTCGCAAAGACACGCTGTCGTGGGAGACATTTGCTCGTGCGGCCATTTTGATTTGATGACGTCACAGGGTTTGCACATAACTCTGATTCTTCGTTCTGCTGTTCATCTTCGGAAGGTGAACTAGCGGAGTTGGAATCTGACATCCTTTGCAAAGGTCAAAAGCCCGCTTGTTCTTTGTACGATCGTCTGGTAAACAACCTCGTGCAAACCCTGTGACGTCATAACGCGAACTGACTCGCACCCAGTCTACCAAAAATGTGTCCCCTTTAGTTACGGCAAATTTGGGATGTTTGAGACCATATAATTTCTTTTTTACACTTTTCTAACGAATTCCACCTCTATTTTTTAAATTTCGGTACCCAAATGTCTTTATTTCTCAAAAAAAACCATTTCGTTTCATAGGCACTTTAAGTGAAAACCTTACTTACCATCTTGACACAATCAACTTGACTTGAGGAAGATGTAATGCTTGGAAAATTCCTACATGTCTTTTTCACAATCTCCTGTAGTCCTGTTTTAATAAAATAACATATCAACCACTTTCAATTGTTTTCAAGTAGCTTGTGTCATTGACTGATTAAAATCTTTCAGTTCTTTCCACACAATGTCACTCATCGACAAATCTAATCCTAGCAGTATATGTTGGAAGTTTGTCACATTTGAACCTGGTTATATGGCCTAAGCTCCCATGAGTAGACCTCCTGTACTCAGTGGTAGAGTGTCCGACCAGTGAGCGGAAAGTCATACATGAAGGTTTGACTCCCATTGTAAGAACTCTGAATTTTTTTCCGAGTAGCTTGTGTCATTGATTGATTAACACCTTTCTCAACATTTATGTGTTTGAAAGGGAGGAGGGGATGAACGTGTAGATATTTCAATATTCTAAGCTAATTTTTACTACTTTTGTAACTAGGAAAAAATTGAGGTCGAGACTGAAAGTGACTTTTGGGAAGGTAAAATAACTTAAAACAATCATTGTTTCAATAATTACAGTAATATATACATGTACGTGACTCGCAGGTCCTCGCAAAGCTCAGGGCTGAGTGACAAATCACGATGTTTAGCAATAACGTACTGAGTTCAATATCAAACAGTGAGTTTGCTTTTCACAATATTTATTTCTACAATGTATGCAAGATTGATGCCTGGCTGTTTTCACGCCAAAAAACAATCGCTTTCAAATCTACACGGTTGTCTCCGTTTACACGGCACTCGTAACCAAATCACTTTGAAAACGCTCCACTTTGGATAACGTTTTTCAAAACGACATGGTTACACATCGTCCACCGTGTAAATGGAAGGCGTAACTGCATCGAAAATGATACGGTTATAAATGAAACCGCGTCCCGTGTGAATGGGGCTTTATTGGTTGAACTGCTTTTAATTTATTCCTTAAATAAGATTATATATAAACACTCTAAACGTACCATTGGAAGAAGAAAATAACTGCTCACATGATGCTAATACTTGCAAAGTTGTAAAGTGAGAAGTAGAACGTGATTTTCCTCCTGTGTTTAAATATTTTTCAAGTAGTTGATCTGTAAAAAAAAAAAAGTTTGTCATTAGTCCAGGTCAGGTTAGCTGCGGTACACTGAACAGTCCGATACATATAATTAAACAATTATTGGATAAAGTTGAGCATGATAGTTATAATATTTATTATACGAACATGCAGCATTTTAGAGTGTGAATAATTAATGCACCAAAAAGAGTGCAAATATGAGACCGTATTACACTCTTCTTAATACCCCTGACCACATGCGCTACAGAAAACACAGTTACTTACAGTTTTAAAAAGCCTACTAGATTTTTGGAATTTGGAAAGAATGATGTTGTATGATAAACAATTTATTCAGCGCGACAGTTGTATAATATTATTATGGCTGGGCATTTTTTATTCATCTGTGGTCGCAATATTTTAAGTCATTTTTCGAATTGCAAAATCACCTTCAAATAGGCTTCAAATTGAAGAAAGCCTTAAATAGTTTACTAACTAAAGGTAGAAAAACACCAAAGACATCAGGGACATCAGGGGCTGGGGGAGCTGCAGCCCCCCAGTCGTGAAAAAATATAGTAGTATTCGGCAAAACTGATCTAACATTCGGGCAAAGACACAGTAAAATTATGTTTATGATTCGATGTCTTGATTTATTTATTT